>OX235262.1:178431283-178916283 GCA_944472135.2 Trichobilharzia regenti | reverse complement strand
AGGTGCATTGTTTACCCCCCCCCCCCCCGCACACACACACACATTAACATTCGATTACAGAAGGGAAAAGTCGAATTACGTATCTATCTATATCATTATTATTATTTTTGTTTGTTTGTAATGGATAAAAAACCGCGGTTTTTTAAAGAAGAAAAACGGAAATATAAAGAAAAACAAAAACAGAACAGCCAAACATAACATGATTTTGATTACAACGCGCGCACACACACACACACACACAATCCGTCTTCCCCCAATTGGCATTCTTTGCTATACACAGATCAGTCCATTTTAAAAATACTAACAACATACAAACAAATATGGCGAGCGTACCACCCACACACACATTCGCGCACATACGTAGGTCGCACCACCACTGATTAGCAGCCAATAAGTAGTAACACATTGTTAAAAAATAAAAGAACAAGATGAAGAATAACAAACATGTCAGTGTTATCATCATCATCACCATTATCAGCTGAAATGAATAGTGATCATCAAAACAACCCATGAAAATAATAAAAAAAAGTAGGAAGGGGAAAGAACAACACAATTTTAAATGATGAACATCAAGAATTTGAATTTAATTAACAACAAACAAACAATCAATCATCCACTGTCCCCGCCCCCCTCACCCCATTAACGAGACGAAAATCAATATTAATGGTGGTAGGTAATAATTGAGTCTGTTCCCCTGCTCCTCGTCCTCTTTCCTTTCCCCTTGATTATAACATAACAGTAACAACTTTTGATTGGGTAAAGAGAGAATAGAAGATTATGCATGATACTTTAACAAATAAAGTGTGTGTGTGTGTGTTTCTGTGGGTATGTACGTGAATGAGTCAATGATTGAGTATTACTCATTCATAAACAAAATGAAAGTGACAGAAGAAAGAAACAACACTAATCGAACTCACACACACCCACACAAACAAACAGAATTTTGTTCTGAATATTCGCCTAGATAAAATAGAAGGAAGGCGAAAGAGAAGAGGACAAAGAAGAAGAAGAAGAGTGAGGAGTGTTCAATCAAAAATGACTAAGCAGTTTAAATAAATATATTATAAAGACGATTCCTATTTTCGCGTATATACTGATCTCTTAGATTTCAATAACAAAAAAAATGAAAAGAAAAGAGAAGATTGAATTTGTGAATAAACTTGCTAAAATTTTATTTTATGTATATCCCCCCCGCCCCAGTGAATAGTAGTGTGTAGTATGTACGTGTGTATCGACGTGTGCATACACACACGCGTATGTCACAGGATACTGAATAACAACAACAACAACAAACGTGGTTGATTGCCTGGATTCATATATAAGATTAATTGGGGGGTGGGTGGGGTGTTGTCTTTGTGTAAAACACTCCGAAATAATGATAATAATAATAATATTAACAGTTATATTAGTAACAATAACAATATTATACATAGAGGTTGAACACAAAATGCGTTGAGAGGGTGGCAGGGTGGGACGGAGTGAGAGAGGGAGAGAGAGCCATGCCAATCAGAGAAGATTGTAAAAATTAATTATACACATAAGACTGACGGGGTAGCGGGGGGGGGGAAGAAAAGTTGGGCTTGGCTTTGTTGTTGTTGTTGTTTCCGCTTGCTTCCGTCCGCCCCTCTGCTCCTAATAGTGCACGTTTTTTCCTCCTCCTCCTCCTCCTCCTGATGATGATCTTCTCTGACTTACAACAAATGATGATTTAGATCAGATCAGATCAGAAGAAAAACACACACACCGAAACAAAACAAAACAAACCAAAGGGTTATCTGATTAATAGTAGTATTGTAGTGTTTGTGATGATTGGTTGTGCATTGATGTATATGTATATTATAAGAATACTGATTTTCCTCTGTATGTATGATGTATATGTAGGTGGGTAAGCGTGTCATACACACACACAGAGCGTATTGTTCTTAGAAAAGTTTCACTATCCAGGAAATACACAGAGAACAAAAAAACAAACAAATAAAATAACAAAATAAAGAAATTAACAGTAGTAAGAATAGTGTAGAGTAGAGTAGGAGTAACCGAGATAATAACATGATTCATCCCCACCGCCACCCTACTCCTCTCTCTCTCTCTCTTTGTCCTGTTGTAATTTACCAGTGAATTCCACTAAGAGTCATCATTGATACTTGAGGTGGTCCAGATCGTGTATTTGAAAAGAACACCTTTATTATATATGCAACAAAACAAAACAAAATAAAGAAAGGTTAATAATGGAGAAGATTCGTAGCTCAGGTGGATAATTTGCAATTAGTGGTGTTCTCTGAGCTGCTTGGTTGGTTGGTTTAGTTGCAGAGCTTTCCTCGTCCACCTTCTGGACAACATCTTCCTTCAGCGCAATATTTAGCATAAAGTGAAATTATTTAAATTTTTTCATGAGTGATAGAATTGCCTCTCCTGGTGACTAACCATCTTTACATCTGTATTGATCATTTTCTATTGAATTGGATTTTAAACCTTCTGGTCACATGAGATTTACGCTTTATCAGTTGGTAGATTTGATCTATATGTTAACGCGTTTTTGTCAATTGCATATTCGTTTGAGTACCAGGCTCCTAGGCATTTCCTGACTGCACTTTTGATGTTTCTTCTGTCTAAGATTTCGACATTATCCCAAACGTCAAATTGATGACCATAATAATCTATATGCATTGATATGAAACAGGAATATATATATCGTGTCTTTTCACGGCTGATTTGTGTTTCTGGATTCTAATTCGAAGGGGACGCCCACTTTGGCCGATGTAATGCCTGTTACAGTTCATACAATTTACTTTGTAAATGGTATTGATTTTATCTCCTCTTTCTGATGGATGGAGTCTTTCGGTTTGCATAATGTCGAATTAAGTGATTTGGCTGGCTTCTGTGCTATACCTAATTTTAACTGGAATATTGAAACCGTTTGAAATAGATGTAGCACACAAGCCAGTCAGCCAACACAATCACTTCATTCGATATTGTGCAAACTGAAAGGCTCATCCATCAGAAAAAGAAGATAAAATCAAAAACATTTACAAAATAAATTCTATGCGTTGTAACAGACATTGCATCCGTCAAAGTGGGCGTCCCCTTTGAATCAGAATCCAAGAATACAAATCAGCCGTGAAAAGACACGATATATATTTTCCTGTTTCATATCAATGCATATAGATTATTATGGTCATCAATTTGACGTTTGGGATAATGTCGAAATCTTAGACAGAAGAAACATCAAAAGTGCAGTCAGGAAATGCCTAGGAGCCTGGTACTCAAACGAATATGCAATTGACAAAAACGCGTTAACATATAGATCAAATCTACCAACTGATAAAGCGTAAATCTCATGTGACCAGAAGGTTTAAAATCCAATTCAATAGAAAATGATCAATACAGATGTAAAGATGGTTAGTCACCAGGAGAGGCAATTCTATCACTCATGAAAAAATTTAAATAATTTCACTTTATGCTAAATATTGCGCTGAAGGAAGATGTTGTCCAGAAGGTGGACGAGGAAAGCTCTGCAACTAAACCAACCAACCAAGCAGCTCAGAGAACACTAATTAATTACAAAGAAAGATTAAATAATCACCATGTTTAATTCCCCACATATAAACATATATAAATATAAAAGAATTAAGATAAGTTAAAATTTCTGATATTCAATTGTTTGGAGTCTGCAGAGATTTGATTGGTTACAGGATTTCATCATGAGTTGACAACCGGTTAGAAAACTACCAAGTAGTACTGAACAAGCTGTTTCATCCTTACTTAGGACTCTTCAGTAAAATATGTACTCGCTGGGATTCAAATCAAGGACGCTCTGGTAAACAAGGCCAGTCTGTAGACCCAATCTAGTAGTGTCTATTGAATCCAAACTTTTGCCAATCCATGCATCATATAGTTCAACCACTAATAATTAGATAATGTCATCCACTGGTGAGTGTATTCTTCCTGACACCCGACCACCTGATGATGTCCACACCACTATTGGGCAGTTAGTTATCTTCAAGACTTAGTGTTTGTAGAGATTTAACTAGTTTCAAGTTTGATCACGGATTGATATTAGTGTTGGAGAATCATTGAAAACTACCAACAGAGACTAATAGTGAACAGCTTTATTTTGTCCTAGTTTGAAACTTTTCAGAAGTGCGTGTACCTACAACTTCATCAGCGATCGAGATCTTCCGGGATCTTCCGATTACGAAGACAAGCTTGTTGACTATTGAACCAAGTCACTTTGGTTGGAATTCGATGACCCACGACTTCTAACTTCTGTTAATTATCCCTTCAAACAACTTACTATTATTTATGTATTTATTTATTTATTTCAATGTAAATATCGTGAATGTAATGAAGACAGTAAATTTTCATTGTGCGGTTACAGTTGTTATGTTATTATTATTATACCCTGGAGAGCACATCAAGACTAGATGGACTTCGCCTCCATCACCTACAGGCACTGAAAACCGCCTGACAGCTTAGTGAATATGCTCATACCACACAACACAGTTCTTTAGTTAAATACTATTTGTTACTGAGCTAATTTATAGGTGTGAAGGTCACCTGAATTCTTGGCCTTGTTAGGACATTCAACCTGAAGATATGAAAGCACTATGGTAATCTAATCTCATTTCGTATTCAGTATAAGTAAGGTTGGAGGTATTCTGAGATCAATATTTTTGAAAAAACAAAAAAGATTTTGAAATGTATGAAAAATAGTAATAACACTGTAGAGTCCAATCTGACATAACCAATGAGTTGCTTGTATCCAGTCCCCAGAAAAAGGTCTTCCATATATTCCAGGCTATAAGAGCTACACCACCACCACCACCACCTATTGTTTGACAGAACTGGCGATAGGTACTGTCTATAGTTGACCAAGCTGAAGCAGGTGGAGTGTGCGGTATTCCAACGTGAAATCAGTTAGTTGGTTGAAACTTAAGTCACATTCCTACTCACCCATTTTTAATCTAAATTTAATAATCATATTTCATGAATTTATTCCCCTTGATGAATTTGAATAAAGCGACAACAACAGTGGTTTGTGCAGAATAACACGGTACCATCATTTATTTCGTTGGCTTCTCATCATCTGCTTACAGCCTTAATAAATTTTGAGGTTTAAGTACAGAAACGTTTTAACATACTTGCAAATTTTACATGTTGTCAGTTGACAGAAAGTTCCACAATTAGTAAACAGTGCTCAGAAAATTGCGCTTATATAGTTTTTACACAGGCAGTTCAAGTTAAAACAAAATAAATGTATGCATATAATGGTAAAAAAGGAGTTACATGATAAAGATGAGATGTGTGTTAGATGCAGAGTGACTAATAAGTTAGTTAAAAATGTACTGAGTTGAACTCAAATCATAGAAAGAAGAGACAAGCAAAATTACAGATTATGAAAGGAGGGTGAGGTTAAAGACAAAGATTACGTAATCAGATGAGAGATGCAAAGTGACTAATAAGTTAGGTAAGACGCCTAGAAGATGGTAGTCTCCAGAGGTCAATCTACCGAAAGCCCACATGGAATGGACAATACTTACACTTTAATAGTTTTTGTCCAAATAGCTATAAACGAGCACTAGTCAAGACTCTGTACTATAGAGCGAGGAGAATATGCTCTGCAGAGAAACGAGAGGAAGAAATTACGAATCTCGAAAAGATGCTGAAACACAACGGCTATCCTCAAAGATTCATTAACAAATATGGAAGATGTGAAGGCTCAAATACCAAACAAATCACAGTTGAAAAAAAGCCTGTCTTCATTCAACTAGATTTTACAGGTGAAGACATTGCGGAAATGGTCAACAGAAGACTGAAAACGTCACTAGCCAGAGCCTATCCTGCCGCCCGTCCATCGAACAACATGCTCTTTGGTGCAGTCAAAAGTCGATAGATACCCTTCTCATGTTAACTCCAACTATGTATACAAATTTACGTGTATCTGCGGGAGCAGTTACATTGGGAGAACAGAAAGAAGGGCACACCTCCGATTTTCTGAACATATGCCGAAAAGACTACGTTTCAAGGGAACAAATTCTCATAGTAGCGCTATTACCAGACATCTCGACACGGGTCATGAGGTGGAAATCGAGAAATCCTTCAAAATTATCAATAGACAAAGGAGCTCCATTCTCCTCAAGTTTTCCGAAGCCATTTCTATCAAACGCTTGAAACCAGATTTATGTGTTCAGAAAGAAGCAGTTATTAGTCTTTCCTTGCTTTGGTAACTGGATGTCTTTTTTCTCTCATCTGATTACGTAATCTTTGTCTTTAACCTCACCCTCCTCTTATGATTCTGTAATTTTGCTTGTCTTTTGTTTCTATGATTTGGGTTGAACTCAGTACATTTTTAACTAACCTATTAGTCACTATGCATCTTACGCACATTTCATCTTTACTATGTAACTCCCTTACCAATTATATGCATACATTTATTTTGTTTTAACTTGAACTGCCTGTGTAAAAACTATATAAGCGCAATTTTCTGAGCACTGTTTACTAATTGTGGAACTTTCTGTCAACTGACAACATGTAAAATTTGCAAGTATGTTAAAACGTTTCTGTACTTAAACCTCAAAATTTATTTAGGCTGTAAGCAGATGATGAGAAGCCAACGAAATAAATGATGGTACCGTGTTATTCTGCACAAACCACTGTTGTTCTCGCTTTATTCAAAATAATTATATTCACATTGTTATGCTTAAAAGGAAATAAATATTTGAGTGTAATTACTTTTCCTATAGCTTGATGGTTCGCCAGTTGAGAAGGTTTCATTTTCGTCTTTCTTGGCAACATTTTGTCAAGTGATCATTTCACAAGATGAAGCAGGAATTTTAGAAATTCTCGATGAATGTTTAATAACTGTCTATTCTGTGATAAGCTCAAATGTGATTGGTTGGTATTTGACCTTTTGTTTGATTATGAGCTGAAATCAGTTAGAGAACCACTGGGGAGTATTGGACGGGGGCTTCGTCCTAGTTTGAGCCTCTTCATCAGTACGCAGGAGTTTCTGACTATAAGGTGAACTTGTAGACTTTTTAACCACTGGGACCCAATCCCCAATGGTTCATGGATTCCAACTTCTCCCAATTCTCAGTACATAGAACAACCATATGAGTCAATGTCACAGGCGAGTAACTGTTCTTCTCTTAACTTATGCTTGATGGACCCGGTTGATTGTGACTTTTTAATAGGTCCACAGGTAACTTTCTGTATAAAGCCATTCGCCGCTAGGTGAACATCAGACTAATTTGTCTGTAGGGATTTGAACTGTTGTCTATAGAAGGATAAGAAAACCTCCAGAGATGTCACATAACCAACAAGTAGGCAGAAGAAGCTGGGAGCTGTGACAGGACCTCAAGTGAATATAGAGAAGACAGAGGGGTCATGACGATAACCATCAATCACTATCATCGGAGGAAATTTAAACAAGGGGGTCACTTTGTTCACTTATCTAGGTAGCATCATTTTAAGTACATACGATACGGATGAGGAGGTTGAAACCAAGATCGGAAAAGCAAAGCAAACTATAATCTCTCTGAAATCAATTTGGAGAACTGCAACACTCAGCATAAAGACATAATTCAGATGTTCAATACTAATGTCAAGTCATTTAATCCCTCTTCTCTATATGGGTTAGAAACTTGGCGAAGACATCATGAAAAGCACTTCGAATAGGTTTCAGACTATTATCAATAGCTGTCTTCGTTCAACACTCAAGATCAGATGGCTGGCCAGAAAAGATCAGCAACAGGGATCTCTGGCAATGAGCGAACCAACCAGAAACCGATTATGCAACAAATAAGCAGGAAGAAATGGAGGTGGATCGGTCATATTCTGAGGAAACCATCAAGTGACCATCACTCGAATGGAACCCGAAAGGGAAACGGCGAGTTTGTCGTCAGTGCAAGAGTGACTTGGAGGAGGTCATGTGATGAGAAGATGAAAGGATGTGGGCAGACATGGAGCCAGATGAAAACGTCTTCGATCCAGCTGAAGAGACCAAATAACCAAAAAGCATAATCGACAATAGACTTTCACAGAGTACCAACCAAAAGCCTATCACCATCATTACCCAACAAATATGCCAAAGGAAATAGAGATGAATTGAACATACGTTGGAGACAGTGTTGAGTGAGATTGTGAGTCAGACCCTCTAGTGGAACCCAAATAGGAAAAGACGAGTTGGGTTTCCCAGGGTGACATAGAGCAGATCATGTGAGGCGAAAATGAAAGCTTATGTGCAACCCTGGAGCCAACTAAGAAAGACTTCTGAATAATGGTGATAATAATAACAAAATAATATAACTGACAGCTGTATTATTAAATGAACAAAATGGAGAGGAAGTGAAATATATCCATATAATATGTGGGTTTGTTTGACAGTCTGTATATTTGCTATGTATATATGGATCGATATTCCATTATAATTAGCCAATCATGTTAAGACTGTCTATTGATTTGTCCATTTTGAATATTCGCTTTCACACTTGTGTTCACACACTTGTTCGGACATTCATATATATATATATTTTGCTCTCACACTCTTGTGTGACATTGATTCTCCTTGTGGTTGGGAAAATAGAAGTATCATCGGAAACCTAGTGGTCTTCTGATTTCCGTCTTTCTTGCGTCAGGACTATTAAATTCTCGACCAGTACATAACAATAATTTGGCGACGAGTACATAATAGGAAGGGAGATAGAAAAAGAAAAAAAAGCGTCTACTCACCTTATCATTACGTTCACAGAGAAATTTGAATTTCTGTTCACGTTTATGCATGAATACACCATCCAGGTGGCCAGTTTCAGCTGATCTAACTTCGATAGCCTTTAAACCCCAACCAAGTAACTGGCCGGTGGATATATAAGCAACACAAGTTGGCACTTCACCCCATTGTATAACAACATTTTTAGTTAATTTACCATTTGTATCTACATAGACACCTTCAGCTAGAGAAATGAAAACACAAGTATAAAAGGAAAAGAAAATATTACGTAATAGCGATTTTATACTGACCAACAGATATATATATATATATATATATATATGCTCGGAATATATTTTTATTATTAAATTAAATTAGGCATAGAGGTGTGTGTATAGACTCGACCACTAATGATGACTAATCAACGGAGATAATAATAAATAAGATATAACTGCAGAGGGAATTAATATTCTAAGTATGAGCAATAGCAAATTAAAAATTCTCACGCACCAAATACTTGATGCACCGTAATCGATTTCAGTACTCTCTATCTGTCTGTTTTCGAAATAGAACTTTGCACCGATGTGCGGCAGTTCAAGTCGCCACACTCCCTCCATATAGCACACAAAGTAAGAGAAGAAAGTAGAAGAAATGCATAACACAGACAATAAACAGAGGTGTGAGACAAAGGAATAGTAATAACGAAGAACAATATAGTTTCACTGGAAATCATAGGTCACAAGGATTGAATGCATCTGCACCTGGCATTGAGAACGATTTTGAGCCATATCACCAATTGTTTCCAGCCACTGGTTTTTACCGTCCCGAGGACCCCAACCAGGAAACCAGTCTACACCTTCCTATGTGGCCAGCTTAAACTAACTGTTGTGGATTTCATTGACTGATGAAGCCATGTTTTAGTTTGCTCGTCGCTAGCTCTTTTCCAGTCTGATCCCATGTCAGCTAACATTGCTCGTCAAGGAAGGCGATGACTAGGCATACGTAACACATGTCCTAGACACCTCAGTCGATGTAATTTCACAGCCTCGTAGACTGATTTCCCCTCCTTACCTAGAACTCGACCGAGGCCTTACCTCAATACTCCTAACCCTATTATATCACCTGACACGGGAAATAGAACGCAGATACCTATGATCAAAGACAGTTAACCTTTGCATGTCTTCCACTCTCGATGACCAGGTCCCACAGCCATAGAGGAGGACGGAGCGGACTGCTGAGCAGTACACTTGCCCTTTGGTCGATAGCCGGCCGGATATCGCGTCTACGCCAGAAACGGCGTAAACTGGTATATGCGAAGCTATCCCTCTGTATCCGTGCTGAGATTTCGTCGGAGATCAACCCGTTGGCACTGGCTGATGGTACCTCCCAAATAAGTGAAGCGGTCAACATGCTATACCACTTCACTTTCTATTTTTAAACTAGGCGTCGCTGTAGTCCAGTCCTGTAACATCATCTTACATTTGACGGGAGCGAATCGTATGCCAAACATTCGTAGACTGCAGCTCAAGGAGTTCAGAAGACTCTGCTCTATTTTGTCAGCGTCCTCGCCTAGGAGGACTATATCGTCTGCATATTCTAAGTCAACGAGACTGTTATTCCCCGTTGGTAGCAAGTCAATCCCTGTGTCTCTGAAGTGAGTTAGGGTTAAATCCATTAGTACATCTATGATGAAATTGAATAGAAATAGGGATAATGGACATCATTTCTGACGGACACCGCTAGTCGTCACCCCACTTCAGATGACAACCCGCCGTAACCACCGAAAACTAAAAAGGACTACTGGATAGCTGGATATTAGTTTGGCAACTGCACTGAAATTGCGAATTTATAGAAGTTAGAATTCATGGGTCATTAAAATTTATGCTCAAATGGTTGAATGGTTAAATGTAGTCACCATTTTTGGATTAGACAAAGAGGGAGACATCGGCGTTCACAACATGCACCTACCTGCCAAGTCATTTACCTATTGGTTTTATCACATAGAGATATAATCCTACGCTGGTAGACGATGAGATAGAATACTTAAGACCTCTCATATTTGACAATCATATATTTCATTATCATATCTCATTAATCATTATTCAAAGATTTCACACATCTGACTACTAAAATATTCTTCATAAACCTTTAATTAGGTAGGACACCAATTTAAACTGATAAGTCTTTTAAAATGAAGTCTGTCTCAGTTTCTTTTTTTGACAGGATATGACTTTTTTTCATCCTTTTGTGTGTTTTGAGTGAAACAAAGGGGGGGGACTTTACGTTTGAGCGCTGAAATCTCAGTAATGATAGTGCTGATTTTACAGGGGGGGAAATGGTGAGGAGGAGGAATCGCCTGCCAGACTCACTTCTGACCTTCCCTCTTTTCTCTATTCTCACTACCTGCTAGTAGGAGTGCGTCGGCCGGGAAACGAAGATAAATTGAACATGACTAGCTGCCCCTTAATCAATAACAATACGATGTGAAAAACGTTGTCTCAACTACACGCGGAACGGATGAAGATGTTAAAACCCGCCAGAATTTGAAAGGCAAAACAGATAGATATTCATCATTCTGTAATCCAGTTTGGAGATATTCAGTAGTCCGCCTCAGCACCAAGAACAAGATTCAGCTTTTCAAGACAAATGTTAAGCCAGTTCTTCTATTAGAATTAGTAACTATAAACTATGAGAGCAAGCCTAACCACCAACAACCTATTGTTCAACAAATATGTAGAAGAAAATGGGAATTAATCGAACACACACACCCTGAGGAGATGATATTGTGCATCAGGCCATATAGCTCGCATGGAACCTGAGTGGAAAACCTCGAGTTGAGCGTGTTTCCGAGGATGACATAGAGGAGATGGTGAGAGGAGGAGGAGGAGGAGGAGATAAGACACTATGGGCAATCGTAAGGCCAGCAGCTAAAGAGGATCGCAGAAAATAGGACAAAGCGGAGATGCTCTATCTGTTGAAGACCTATCTTCCACTCGGAACCCAAGGGAACAATAATAATAAATAAAATAGTGATATAAAAAACAGGAAGGAAAATATTTAAATGAATATCGTGTTTAAGAAAAAAACAGGCAGATTATTAACACTCAAGAAATACGGCGAAGGGGGCGGGTATGTATTGAATCTTACTGTCAACTTAGTATAATACAATCAATCCAGAAGTTAACATAATTCACGCAAAGAATACGGTCACAACCTACTTACAAAGTATACATACAATTCGAAGTTGTAATTATCATCAATCACACTACAGTTTCATATCAATATGTGTGTGTGTAAAACTTGGGTACTGTGGTAGTAAGTATTGTCATATTAGTTACTTTATTAGATATATCACACAGTTAGTGAAACAGTATAAGAATTTACTGGATGACAAGGTTTCAAACACAGTCTGTTATTCGGAGGTTGAAGTCTATTGATTTTTGTACACACAGTTTAGGCTGTATGTGATTAATCCCCCAGAGTGCTTCCATCACGTTCAATAACCTTGAATTAGAGTTATGTGAAATAACTGTGAAACAGTCATTAATATTGATTTTGTGACCTGACATTAATAAGTGTTTTGCAATGGATGATTTTTTGTTTCTCTTCCCTTCACGTTCCCCAGTGGAACATAGAGCTTCAAGCTAGTGGCTTGAAGTTTCTGTAGCAATGTTTATTTTACAGGATGAGGTTGCTAACCTCATGTCCAACCTCTCCTCTTTACCAGCATTTCTGGATCAACGAGGTAAGGGAATGGCGTCGGTGGCCGGGGAATGAACCTCGGACCATGTGCATGGTCGGCGAGCGTCCTAACCGTTATACCACCGATGCAATGGATGATACTGGATTTCTATACAGATTAATTGCATTGGGATTTTCTATATGTTTTAGGAACCACTTTGGAACATGTTCTTTTCGATGACATTGGAACATTCTATTGGTTCTATCTATATAAGTGTCACCTCAGCTGCAGGTGAACTTGTAGATACACAGCTTAAAGTGGAGTTCACAGGATTTCGTCTTTTAATCATAGATACAGGGATCGAAAATGTTCGGCATGTGAGAGGGAAAGAGATACAGCGTAGAACGTGCGTTTGATGGCTGACCAAAGTCTTTAAGCTAGCTGTCAACTGCATAATCTGGTCACCTTGAATGGGGTAGGTTAATAAAGATAGCTTTCTTTGGTAGAGAAGCTGTCTTTTCTAGATGTGGTCTATCCTTACTGTGATAAGTGATGAAGTTCTCTGGATAACCATTAGCTAATAAAACTGAATGTATATGTCGAAGCTCCGCCATCAATTGTAATCACACCACTTCATTTTTATAGTTTTCTTTATTTTCTCCTCTTTGTCGAAGGGTTGATAAAAATTTTCCAGATGTCCGGCTGGAGAGATGTTCTCAGTTGATTCATTAAATACAGCTTCTGTTATCAATCTTTCCCTCCACTCTGTGACATTAGATTTTAAAACTGTCATCTTACCCCATCCATCTTATCGTATGCTTGTGTGTGTGTGTGTGTGTAATTGCATGTAGTGAGTGGCATAGCTGAACTATTCTCTAGATTCCTTATCTTATTTGGGTCAACCAATCTAGATTTCACTGCTAGGTTTTTGTATTCTGCTAGTCTAACTGACTCCATTCTACCACTTTGATCTATGTGTTTGACCTGACAATCAAATCTAGATTAGTTGGTCCGAACAAGATAAGAAATCTAAAGAATAGTTCAGCTGTAGCACTCACTACATGCAATTACGCACACACACAAGCATACAATAGGATGGATGGGATAAGATGACAGTTTTTAAGTCTAATGTAACAACTGGGTAGAGGGAGACGTTGATTGATAACAAAAGCTTCGTTTATTGAATCAACTGACAGCAAATATATGTAACAGGAATGATTCAACACCTGTCCTGTTGGATATCTGGAAAATTCTACTACCCCAATGATGACAAATAAGAGAGAACAAATAAAACCATAAAACTCAAGTTTTGAAGTTAATGTGATTTTAACTGTGATATGATTATGAACAATAAGTGAATTGTGTTCTAAACATTGTCATGCTGTTTCACTGACTGTATGGTACATCTAATAAACAAACTAGAAAGGAAACACACTACAATTTCCTTTGACAATCAAATTTATTCAAATCTCAGTGTATATGATACCTAGAAACGATGCGATGTGTCATCATCCTACATATTGCCACACCAAGTCATATGTGAGTATACTTTTAGATAGATCTCATACCAGCGAGGTCAAGAGGTGAAGTAAACACGAGATCACATGCACGCACGCACACACACACACACACACCCATCCACACATTATCAATCATTAGTAAACACAACAAATACATATTTTCTAAGAAAGATAATAAGGGCTTTCAACGCAAATATTGATTTCTTTTTGACTATTTGCAATACAATATTGACTTACTATCATAGCATAAAAGTAATTGCATCCCATCGGTATTGGGTAGAACCACTATACAGTGAGGTGTGATCTGTGAACTGATCTGAAAAAGACAAACAAACAAGGAAACCAACAAAATATGAAGGGAAATACTTCTTTCTTTTTATTCAAGAAGAATGAAAGTGTTCTATTTCAGTTTCATGGAAAATTCCCATTGGGATATATATATAATCAATATGAGTGATTCGGTGAAGAGACTCTTTTCAACGGAACTGTACAATCGAATATATATATATATATATATATATATACTTTCTAAGAAATTATATCCCATGAAGAGATCGAAACGAAGGTGTGAATACATTATTATAAGTTGCCTGGAGATGCCTAGTGAGATGTTGTGACCAGTGGGCCCGCCATACGGATCAGGTGTGGGAACAACTACTTGTCATCAAAGTTGAAGTTATTTAATCATCAATAAGGTTGGTTAGTCAGTTAGTTATCCATTGACAAATGAAGAATAAATAATAGAGCAAAATAAAACTTTAAAGAGCAGGATAAATAGTTCACCTTCGTAAACTTCGAAATCCACTGCACCGATGGGTAGTAAATGAACAGTGAATAAAAAGTGAAGTGTCCACTGCAGTAGATAACAGGAATACAATAGCTGCTGATATCGGTAATAGAGATTTCACAAACACCTTAGACAGACAGAGAGCAGTAAACATTTGAAATGAATTGGATTTTCAACACGGAACTAACTCTGATGCAACACTTCAACTAGCCGTACTACTACTCCATAAAAGTAAACAGTTAAGTAGAAAATGCAAAGATATCATGAAGAAATGAAAATCTGCACAGGGAAGAATAAGTGAACGGAGAATAATGAAGATTTAATAAGCCTAAAAGGTGACAAAGTGTGAGAATGCATTTGCACCATTCAGAACGATTTTGTGGCAGATCACCAACAACCTCCAGTCATTGATTCTTAGCGTCTTTTTGGGTTAAAGCAACTGCCAAAAACTTTATGGATTGATCCCGTATTTTGATTTGACCACTCTCTTAACGCTTTTCCCTCCTTATCCTGCATGAACAAACATTACGTATTGAGGAAGGCGATGGTTAAGCATGCGGAACACGTGTCCTATCATCCATCTCCATAGATTTAAATTCACAGACTTGTCAAATGATTTTCACTCCTTACCTGACATTATATATGGCTAACACCTCATTGTTACTGATCATATTGAATTACCTAGCACAAGAGACAGGATAGAGACACTTATGGTCAAAGACAGCTAGCCTCTTCATATCCTTTACTTTGAAGAGCTATGTCTCACAGCCGTACAGTAGGACAAAGCATACTGCTCCCACAACAGCATGCACATCGTTTAGTGGTTAGATAAACACCAAACTGAACTGACAGATAATTGGAAGGAAGTTCTGGACTTAGGTTTAGTGGTTGTTGGCACATTCACTAGTCGGAAAGGCGTATCTGCAATCCTAAAGGATTTTATGTCCCGCTCTGATATTCGAACCAGCGTCACCCAGTGCTGCAGTCAGAGTCGTTATCACTAAGCTAGCTATTCTGGTTCGCGATACACCACCTTACACCTGTGCGAAAGACGACGCAGCTCACACTAATATGACTAAGGTGATCAATTATATGTGTTGCAATCTAATTCTCTACAGTCCACTAGAGCTAATTAACTACACATCGGTATATCCTATTTATAATAAGAAAATACGTACTTATACTTGTGCGTTAGTGGTTCAGCGATAGGACGCTGGCCAACCACTCATGACGTCCAAGGTTCAATCCCCTGTCGACACACTCCTAGACCTCTCTAAGCTGGTAGTTGGGCCGGCAAAGAAGGAAGGTCGGGTGTGAGGCTAGCAACCGCACGCAATGAAAACAAGGATAACTGCTATCGAAACTTCAAAGCTTCAACTTGAAGCCCTGTGTTACACTTAGAATGTAAAGGAATAAAATGGTAATAATAATACTAACTAGTAATGTGACCTACTTATAAATACTGCCTCCAAAGCCTCAGGATGGTCGGGGGTGGGTGCCTTGCGCTGCGGGTTGGCCACCCCTCCGCACACCTCTTGAAATGCTCCCATAGACCGGGCGTCTTACATAGCCTCTCCTGAGGAAGTCCTACTCACTGCCTTCACGTGGCGGAGGTGTTTCTCACCAAAGTGAGAGGGCGAAAGCGGATGCCCGGCGCTCTCCACCGGGTTGACTGACCATTGGATGACGGTCTAGGGGAGATGGCTAAACCCTGATTCCAAACCTCCAACGACTGGCGTATGAAGCTCACTGGAGCTCACCGGCAGACGTATGGACAAAGAGCTTATTGGATGCCCTGGATGTCTGGCCCCATACAAAAAGGAGTATGAACCGGACTCTGGTCACCGGATGCCAATGGATAGTGGACTCCCTACTCCACTCCTACTACCTTGCAGGTCACACTTGGTTGTGTAAAGGCTAGAGCTGCACTCTCAAACAAAAGGCCGAGCGATGCTGGGGACATCACTCGTACCTAATTCCCATGAAACTTCATGAACTCTCGTTGCTACAACATCAACCAAATTCCATTACTGGTCCAACAACGTCGCCTTCGATGGTTTGGCCTTGTTCTGCGCCGACCAGATGACGATCTGGTCAAATCAGTTCTAAATCCCTCGCCATTTCCATCTTGGCGATTTCGCAGGGGTGGACAGCTGAAAACATGGCTTGGTACATTCAAGGCTGATATGGAGTGCCTGGGGCTACAAACCGTCTACGGACTCCGTCTGTGGAACAAGGATTGGGTAACCCTGTCGCAAAACCTTGCATCAGATCGCCGCGCCTGGGCAGCGATGATTCGAGATGTTCATGAAGCCGGCTCATCCTCCCGTAGGAGATAGCCGAAGTAAAGTAAAATAAGTTATAAATACTAGTAAGTAGTAGAATTTATTACATAACAAATTAATTAAACGTTACCAACGACAACTACACTCAACAGAAGCTGATTTGCTTTCATGCCTTCATCATTCATTGTGTGTACACATTTTGTAATTTGCAATTTAAAAATATATATATGGGATACCAATGAACGAACACACAACTTACCAATGAAGGAATATATAAATCGAAGACTGTATTCGAATCTAGATCAATAGCATGAAATCCACTCGATGAACCATAGATCACTTTTAATCGTGTATTCTCTTCAACTGTTAAATCTACCAGTAATGGTCGATGTTTCAGTTCAGAAAATCGCTAATATACAGAGGAAAGAGTTTCAATAAGAGACAATTTATAAAGGATATATATATATGAATTACCCATCGAAATGGAGTGAAATTGAAACCTAATTCACATGACTAATAAAGCTAAAGTTATTAACAAAGCATATCTAGTAGTAAGTAGGACTTAAAGCCAGGATGCTAAACTGACTGGGACTCATGTCCCTGCAGGTCATACCATGTCAGGAAGGTTGTTTGGATAGCAGTTAAACTAAAAGCAGTTACCATGGGGTACATGGGCTCCAGTATCCAATCGCATCAAATGGCGTATGAACCCATATGGGTTACCGAAAACCATGGGAATGCAGCTCCTGACGCTGCTCCGATGCCTTGCGGATTAGACTCCAAGTCAAAGGCTCGGGGGGTGGTCCCTCAATAAAGCCACCTGCTTCGGTCTGGGCGCCCGGTCAGTATCTCAGCCCTGACACAATGAATTGAATAAAGCAACACGTGTTGCAATTCCCTTCTTTCTTCCCTTCCCGATGTTAGTTAACGAATACTGTTTGAACTTGTTAAGCATGACTGTTTTCCTTCCAGATAAAGTTCTTTATCCGTTCTCTACTTATATATATATATTCTCTTCTTTATTTCTTTTCTTTTGATCTATGTTGTTTTATTATTATTGTGTGGCGCATCCTTCTTGGTGCCATATTGTACCAAGTTTTAATGCGTTTGTATGACCAGATTGTTCGAAATGTGTTCTGCAAATACAGCATATTACACGATTCAGACAAATTACATCAGTTTATTGCTTTGTCTAAATTCATTATTTTATGTTTAATATAATACGGTGTTTTTCAGATAAATCTTGTAATTTTGCATTATATATGCATCCCTCTTCTATTCGCAGTTTGAATAACCCTTTGGATTATGATGTATAGGCAATAAATTGTACAGTTAAGTGGATGAATTCACTGAAAAGAAACTCGCGATGTCTATAAAGAAGCATTTTTTGTGAATGAGAACATTCGTAAACACACACACACACACACGCAACACTACAAAATGAGAGAATACTAAACCACCACATCATGTAAACTCACCTTAAAAGCCATAAATTTATGATAAGGACGAGGTGCCCAAGCATAAATCTCTACAGAATCTCGCAGAGCAATGACAAGGAATTTTATCTTTTCATACTTCACTGTATCATCATTTTTTTTTAAAAAAAAAGCCAAAAAAAGGAAAATTAAATTAACAACAACAACAACAACCTACGATAGCATTCAGACAATACCAATTGAAAATTGAACTACCGTGTGATATTTATCCACATGATGTGTGTTTTGTTTTTGACAGTCTATTATATTTTGCTATGTGTATATGGATCGATATTCCATTATAACTGACAATATGCTTTTGTCTGTCCATTAACTAAATGAACAATGTATGACCTTGTTGTCACATGACATTACAACCAATCATGGTAAGATGACTGTCTATTGGTCCATGTGTATTAGCCATTTTCATATATACTTTTGTATTAGACACTTTTATAGATTCTGGTTCAGACACATTTCGTACATCTAAGTACCCTTCCACTCACACACTTGTGCGACAATTATTTTCCTTGTCTGGAAAATACAAGTATCATCGTAAACCTCGTGGTCTTCTGATTTCCCTCTTTCCGCGTCGGGACTATTAACTACTCGACGAGTACATAACATCGTGCAAATTTAAACTTACGCAATTTAAAATACGCGATCTGCTTGATACCACTAGAAATGATAATCACGAAAACAAGCATAAATGAGTAAAACTATGTATGTGTATACTACTGATTGACTGATAGAAGGAGTAGTCACATACCACTGACATCAAGCAGCAGTGCTTGCGCTAGCCAGCCAGATCGATGTGATGTAAACACTGGACAGACAGCCGTTTTAGCTCAATAAGACCGACTTCATCAGCCGTGTACGACCCGGCTTGACTCAGCTCTGAAAGCCAATTCAGTCCACACTTTTAAACTTTTCTATAAAAAAAAATGACGCCCAAATGGAATGACACAAAGAAAGGCTAAGAGTCTGAACAACTCATAGAAGTACAAGTACACCATCTTTAGTCGTAAATTAATAACACTGACCAACTTGTCAGTCAGATTCAACTGTTTATCGGATTTCCTTTCCTGCATGTTTGATATTTTCTCATGAAACAACCAATGGCTGTCACCTTAGTTTATTTAGTTATTTTACCATACAGGTCGATGGAAGGAAGTTAGCACTGAAAAACTAAACAATTTCATACTTTAATCAATAAGAACTGCAAACTTTTATTTAACCTAAAAATTAATCATCAATCCAAGAAATTTCACTGAAGTGAAGTTAAACGTTTGATTGTTCAATTGACAATAAGCAGGAGAGGAGTGGAGCGCGTATCAGCGTTAGCAATTTCGACTGCTATCCATATTTATATTTCAATCGTCATGATGAATCCGCCGAATTAGTGTACCCTGCTAGTAATTAGAGTTGAAGTGATTGAGAACTAATCTGTATATATTCTTGGTTAAGATGCATTCTGAACTGAGTCAGGATGAGTATATATATATATATATATATATAATTGAATTTCGAAATAATGCCCTACTTAGTGTCACCCCAATTTCTTCCTTCTGGTTTAGCAAGTCATGTAATACGTTCCTACTTCCGAAAAACGTCTCTACCTGAATCTACAAACCCAATGGAGACTTATCAGGAGAAATACTGAAAAACTTCCTGTTCAGCTTGCTTAAGAAAATCTTCTTTATGACTGAACTCCGACTAACCACCTTCTCTACAAAACCAGTGATTCGCATGAATCTGACGGATAAGCTGTCACTATTGGCTTCATCAATGTGCATCTAGCAATTCAGTTGCTCCGTCTGTGGAGCTAGGTATTTCAGCCATAGCCAGCCAGTGTTCGTTATATCCAAATGCATCTCCGAACATTTACCCCCGCCCCCTTAGTCATGGATTTATAAAGGAGGAGAAGAATGACCTCCGCCTACTCATAGCTTCATCCTGAAACACTCCTGATCGAATCTGGACACGAAGCAAACACACACAGAGCAACATCAAAACCAACTGCAGAGTACATGGGAATCTTGTTAATAAAGTACGAATCCAACACTTCTTCAAACCACAGAAGTAATGGTAATTTATCTCACATATCAAATCCTGAACTCTGCAAGCAAAAGAAGTTTGTTGAGCGATTAAGTCTATAGTGGACTTGACCTACCTTAACATCAAATAGGTAATATTTTGTTTCGTCTTTTTCTTGCTAATTTGTTTCTCAATTGTATACTATTTTCTCCCCCCCCACACACACACCTTATTAAATACCTCCCTTTATTGCCACTGTTGTTAACTTGACTCTCATCCAACTTTAGTTGAATGCTACTCAACGCTGTCAAATGTATTACGTCCTTAAAATTGCTTATTTAACTGTATTTCAGTTTCTACCTGATTAACACCTTCTACATTACGTAATTTCTTATCTAAAATTTACAATTCTAATGACAAATGACCATCTACATTATGATTGTCTACATAAAGTGACCTGATAGGAATAAGTGTAATCAGAGTGTTCACAGAGTACTATCTGAACACTTCATTTTCTTACAGCGTTAGGGTTAGGTGATTTTTCACCTCGAACTGTGTGTGATCAGTAAATGACGAATTCGATTCTCCTCTGTATTACTAGTTCGTCCAAGTAGCTAGCCAAAATTAAGACGATGAGTTGAGTCGAACTGGATACATTAGTGATTAGTTCAGAGTTGAACCAGCGGAACGACTGTCTGGCTGGCTAGCAAGCATTACGGGTTGACTACTCACATCAATCATGCTATTTTTCACAGTCCTATTCAAATTTATTCAAAAAGATTAAGTGTTTCGAACATTTTGAAAGAGTACTATCTCCATGTGCCAATAGGATAAATAAAGCCTATACTTTTAATACCAGAAATCAGATATAATCCAAGTGATTGTGACAGAAGAAATCACAAATCATAAAAAAAATAGGTAGGAATTTAGGTGGGAAACCACAAGTTACTGTCAAAAAATTAAGTAGTGTGAATGATATATCAAAATTTATCAGCGATATAGTGATACATTAAATTATGAATGACCCCGAATAATCCCATAAAGTTTTAGTCAACTCACCAATTTTGAAATGTACAGCTCCTTGTAGATTTTCACCAACATTAACCCAACCGTTCTTTTTATCACACTAAATTGAAAAAGACAAACAAAAATATTCAAAGGATTAAAATTAGAAAATATAAATTACCAAAAGAATGGATATTGAACAAAGAGTACTCCTTTCGATAACCCCTTCATCATCAGGCTCTACATTTATACATACATTATAGTGAATGAATGAGTTAGTGTTATAAATGACATTAATGTTTAGGTAACATCAAATCAATAATATTGATGGATTACAGCTGAAACGCATCAACATAGAATAAGCTGAATGTCAGAAACATTAGGAAAGATAATAGTACAAATTCATGAGTTTATAGCTTCTACTGAAGGCAAGGGCAATAGTAGGGGCTGAACTTGCTTCTTTTGAACACAGAGTGCAGGTTGTTTGAGGTGAATCGCAATAGCCTCTGCTGTTTGGACCCTGCGGTGCTTCGATGTTTTTGTTAATTTATTTGGCACCCGGTAAAATATAGGGAAGGATTCATCTACGCTGGCTTTGTGGCCTGTTTGCACCAGATGTTCCAATATCGAGCTGTTAATAGTTTTCACTACACCTTTACTTAGCCATGCTGGGAGATGTTCTCCAGTGAGCACGAAAAATCAAGTTCCTAGAGCAACGGCCAATATAACTGGCTTCACAAGCGCAGTTGTATTGATAGATACAATTAGAAGTGGCTAGTCTAGGTACTTCATCTTTCAGTCGAGGTAGCATTTCGTCTGTGATTCAATTCCCAACTTCAAAACCTCAGTTAGCCGGTAATAAAGTCTGGTAAAAAGAGGGGAAGTTGGGTGTGAGGCTAACAATTCCATATACCGTGAAAAAACAACATCACAGCTGATGAAATTTCACAGCCCAAAGCTTCAAGCTCTAATTGTGTTCCACTCGGAACACGCGGGAGTGAATGAATGAACTGAATGAGAATGTGTTACGAGAAGAAAAGTCAAAGAAAAATGGGAGGGGGGGGAAAATAAAGGACAAAGGATTTACTTACCCCTTCAGTTTTCATAATTTTACTTCGAAGCCATGACAAATAATATACACGCACACGATTTTTACGTCCAGATATTGTAACTAGAATATTTTGACCTTCTAAAACAGCCATTCGTGAAAATCTTCGTCTTGTTATTAAAGAATACACTGAAATGGAAAAAGCGAATATGATTAATCCACTTAATTTAATTCATATGTATGAGGAATAAAGCCTAAGAGACTTCAGGAAAAATAAAAGAAGGAAAATCAGCGATTCCATCGCTTTATTCATATTGCCAAATAACACAATCAAACTTAGTCAGCTCGTCACTACATTAGTAGAAAGGTGTCTGAATACATGCGAAAAATGGTCTAAAACCATACTCTCCGATCCCTGCCCCCCCCCCGCTGAACATCCCCTCTATTCCCAACTCTCCCCTTGCTTCTCATCAGGTAGAACCAGAAATAAGTACACAAAATAATATATGCTCGTACAACCAAGTATAGGAACTCAACGATACCATATTTGGCCAGCCCGTGTTCTAAGTGATAGAGACAATGATGTTAAGCGCGAAACCTATGACTTGTTTTGTTGTTAATAACATAATTTTAGGCTCTTTTATTTCTCCCTTATTCTCTCTTATTTGTATTCTATAGTGAACAAACTTCTTAAATATACTTAGCTACTTAAAATTATTATCATTGGCTTACTTTTTTATTCTTTGTTCTATTGCTTCTTTTGTGTATCTACTGGGTCCGACTATATTATCACTATGAGTATTACAAAATTGTTCTGTCATTCACCTTCGTGTAATATTAGTTTTGTGGTTGTTTTTTTTTGTTCGGCATTATTAAATTGACAATCATAGTTGTGAACGCCATTATCACCATCTTAAAAAGTTTGCATTATGCGGGATTACTCACACTACCACTACAAACACACCGCATTAGAGCTGACAATAAAAAAGCAACCTGAAATGTTTATTTTATGATTGTTAAGTGTTGTTCAATCAAATTAACTGATCATCTTGGCTATATAAACATTCTTAAATATCATTTCATAACTTCTTGTATGATATTAGCTGTTACTGTTCACCACGCATAAACATATCATAGCTTTCACTATCCAATACTGAGACATTATTTATCACTGTTGTTTATTTTCCAGTCTACTTCTTGGTATTTTTCCCCATTTTTTTGTTTCTGTTGTTGCTGTTTTTTATATTTATTTTTTTTGTAATACTCCTTTTTAAATGTTTGATAAAATTAGATGCAATATTGTAGATATGTGCTGAAAATTCCACACTGGACCACCATTAGTACTGTTTCTGGAATAAAAGCGAAATTATTACCACAATAGTTACACTAAACGAGGTTTAAAGCTGAGTTGGCTGGGCCGATCGAATTCAAGTTTCACACTTTAACTGACGAGCATTCATTTTCTCCCAGTGAGAACACCACTGATGCACACAAATACAATACAACTATAGTACAACACAGTGTGCTTAGAAATGTTATTGTAATCTAAAGACAATTATAATTTGAGAATAAAACAATAGACTCGAAAACATAATTCTAGCAAAGATCAAACCCAAAGTTTGGATACGCTACGTCGACGACACATTTGTAATAATCAAAAGAAACGAGTTAGATAAAACTCACAACTTAATAAACAACGTCTTCAATGACATCAAATTCACAAGAGAAGAGGAATCCGAGAACAAAATACCATTTTCGGACGCCTTAGTCAGGCGAACAACCGCAGGAGAATTAGAAACTCAAGTTTATAGGAAATCAATTCACACAGACCAAATCCTGAATTACAACAGCAACAATCCAATAACACACAAAAGGAATTGCATACAAACACTATTCAAGAGGGCAAGGACTCATTGCAGCACTCCCACTTCAAGGAAAATTGAAGAAAAATATCTCATGGACGTCTTCCAAAAGAATGGATATCCACGGAACTTCATCAAAAGACATATACCCCCAAGTCAACCTACCAAATCAAAAGCCACCAAGGAAAGCACAAAGAAAATCACCTTACCATATATAAAGGATATCTAAGAAATCACTACAAGACTCTTCAAACCTTTAGGAATTGACGTCGTACACAAACCAACAAAGTCACTGCACTCAATTCTATATCAACCAAAAAACTCAACAGCGAAAGAAGATAAAACCAACATCATCTACAAAATAAATTGTAACAACTGCGAAAAATACTACATTGGCCAAAGTGGGAGTCCCCCTCGTCTTCGTATCCACGATCATAAGCTAGCCGTCAAAAGACATGATATCCACTCCCTCGCTCATCTCACTACACACAGACAACCACGGACATCAATTCGACTGCGACAACGTTCAAATATTAGACAGAGGAAACACCAAGAATGCTGGATAATTTTTAGAAGGCTGCCTTGTATTCCAGTGAATCACCAATCATTAGACACATGGAGATAGACAAAATTTATCAACCACTAAGAAAGAAACTCCACACACAAAGGGTCAAAGTTCAATTCAAAGAAACAATCAGTTCCAATGCAAGTAGCCACCTAGAGAGTGTAAAAACACACAAAAACAAATAATCGCGACCTTCAAGGTCAGGTCACCAGGAGAGATGATTAATAAACTCGTGGAGAAATCTAAAAGCTCACTTCAAATTGAAGTATGCGCTGAAGATGTCACCCAGTAGGGTGATGAAAGCTTCGCAAATTAACCATACAGCTCAGAGAACAAAACCACATCAAAATCACCCACCTGAGCTACAAATCTTCTCTATCATATCTAATTTCTCAGTGAGATCGATTGATTGATTGATTGATGGACAGACTCAGCACCAAGGAGTGTGATCTAAACACACTAAAGGATTGACCACAAGCTGACATCGTTAGTTCAGGAACTATTGGAAAGCCACCATGGAGTACTGGACAGATGTTTCGTCCTAGTATTGAAACTCTTCATCAGTAGAAACCTACTAAGGTCATAAACTAGAACCTTTTGGCTAAAAGACGAGCTCGTAGACCACTAAGCCACTGGAACCCGACTGAATCAATGGTCAGCCCATGGATTCCAACTTCTGTAAATTCACGACACAGAGTGACCACTAGACTAGCCAATTTCTTCGGCGAGTATCTGTCCTCACACCCGAAACACTTGCTGTACCCTACTGGTGGTCACGACAAAGTCTCAATTACCAAAACATTGGTACGTCTATAGTTACATTACAATAAGCCAAGATATTTTATACAGTTCATACTCCACCCAGTAGTCAGTTATTACTATGGCTTTAATGAGGAGTTTGCTAACTGACATCATTTTTAGTTTGTATATTCACATATAGATAAGGGCAGATTGATGATAGAAGCTCTTCACATCACGACACTTGCTGCGGTGATCTCAAGGATGCGTATATATAGGGCACTTTGTTGAGACAATCAAACACATATATAGGGCAACAGTGAAGAATAGATAACACAGTCAAATGACCTTGGACCAACCAATCAGATCGCTCGGTGCTACTAAAGGATGCCGTTCATAATTCTTGTTGCAAGTTTCACTCAAATTTGGTTTTTGACTTCTGTATGAAAAAATGCGTTGCTAGGGGAAAGACTAAAACATGAATATGTGGAGGAAGAATACTGGCTCTTCAGAAGTACTCCCATCATTTTGATGGTTATGTATTCAAATGCAACCTTCGAAGAAGGTTGCTAGGACGCATCCCAAACAGAAGTGCAGATATTTTAATACCAATAATCCAACGACTAGTCCTCTCAGGGATTAACATTCACTTAGACGAGTGGAGAGGTTATTCGCTACTATCATCATACAGTCGATCATTCTTATGAATTAATGAATTCTATTGAAGGGTTCCGGGCCCACCGAAAAGCAAACGTATAAACATGGTCAACAATTCCCGATATGCATTGATACATAGTCACTGAGATGAAGTTTCGCATAGACACTGGCTTGTTGTGTCTATAGACAACCCTATGAGAGACTGAGATCGATTTTTGAGACATATATACCTTGTGTAAATTATTTTTATTACTCATATATCTTATAAATACACTTTTTTTATACAATAAATGCCACTTCTTAGCTAGACGAATCTGATTGGATGGTTCAAGGTCATATGGCCTTCGTGCCTATTCTTTACTGTCACCCACATACAGGGCTGATAAGTGCACTAGAATTTGGACACATTAGAAAACAATGTGTAAACGACACTGGTAACATGCTTTATATAGCCAGTCACACCATGGTGACTATTATGTCCTGTTTGTTGGGAGTCAGTGGCTGCATGTATGTAACCACGATCCCAGTGACAGAGAGCATTTCAGAGCAATGTACATCGATGAATGGGAAATTCAAGTTAACTCAAGCAAATAACAACTGATATTCCTTGTTCTCATGACCCAATGGATAACACTTTGGTGTTTGAAACGATAGGTGCGCTGGGTTCGAGCTACAGTGAGAAAATCACCATCATCATTGGGGACCCCAGTACACCCAGGTACATCCACCACTAGCCACTGTCAATCAATCAGTATCATAATCAACTGTCATTAATATATGTGATCAAGGCTGTCACTGGAATCTCTGACTCAACATATCAAAGATGATCACCTTCAAAAGCCGATACACACAGCTGCCTTTCTATCATCATCTTTGATATTCTAAACAAAGAGATTAGTCAGGCGGTATATTTTTCTCTATCGTTTATCTCTCAAAACTACCTTGTTTCATCTCCTGCACTGACTTCTATTGTGTGATCATTCTGGATTGGCAAGCTACCACCACCACTAATTTGTGAAAAAAATTCCATACGGATCTATGCGTCTGTCTGTCTATCCATCATCCATATATATGTGTACGGCTGTCCACCTGGTTAATCTATCGATCGATCGATCGTATGTCTGTCTGTCTATCTATCCACCTATTTGCATCATCTCTACAAGTAGTCAATGAATGACTAACAAATAAACATGTGTGCTGTGTGCATTACACCAGGTTAAATAAAATTGCTTTTCAAAATATAAATATTTCATTTTTAATGGTAATTGAATTAAGAAATACTGTAATTTTTAAATTTTTAGATTTAAACGAAACTCAGATTTTTAATTATTACTAATAATATTGGCTACTATCAGCATACTTAAGGTATTCGAAAAACTGAAGTAGTATAGAAGGAAGATAGCGCATCTTGAGTGCTTACTTACTTCGACAACACTAGACTCTTCCTTTTATAGACACTTTTCCAAACAATGATGACCCATTTTATCTGTCAGTCGGCATGCACAACAGATCACAGAGAATATATTATCCGTGAAAGTAATTATTTTGTTCGATAGCTCAAGGCAGCAATCAGTGAAAACCTCACGATAGTGAGTTACAACCTAACACACATATTGACAATATTGTAAAGTTTACCAACAGACCCCGGGCACTAGACACATATTATAGCCATTGGGTGTCGTCAGATATGAGATCACTGAAAGTGGGAGATTTGCAGAGGCTAAATGTCTTTGACTATAGGTGTTTTTACACACTATCCTACGTGTGTCTAGTGGTATAATCTGATGGGTAATACTGAGATTGGGCTTAGAATGTTAGATAAAGAGGGAAAGTTAATCGATTAGGTCGTTAACGTACATCGGCTGGTATGGATAGTGCATGCACTTACTTGTTAACCAAGCCAAGCTGATGTTAGCTGACATAGAGGAGTGGCCATATCAAAACATGGCATCAAGCCATGATGTCTTTGACTGTTGGTTTGAGCCACTTAGACAGGCGTAGACTGTTGGTTTGCTCGGAGATCTTGGAGAATCTCAGAGAGGTAATAGGATGAGACTGTTGGTGACATAGCTTAAAATCGTTCTCAACGGTAACACAAGATGCATTCATTCCTTTTAGCCTCGTTGATCCACTAAGTCCTCATATATTTCTCCATGTATGTGGGAGCTTGAAGTGTACTGCTCTTCTGTGCTAAGTTCTACGTTGAAAACTCACTGCGAGTTGATGACTACTCAAAGAGGATGTAAGCTAATATCCAAGTAATGTCTAAATGGAGTTTTTTCCAGATTCATCATATGGAATCAAGAGGAAATATCCATTTATGTATGTCTACGTATGACTGACCATTGATTCTTAACATTCACAAAGTCCCTTTCCCCCCCCACCCCTAAGCTAGGATAATTTAAACCTCTTAACGTGAATCAGATCAGATCAACAGTGAATAAATTTAGAAGCGCTCGTCAATCATTTTTTTCATCTGACTAACCTTCACTGTTTTCTAACCTAATATTCAACTTAGCACCAATACACGTCACTTACACATCAAATAAGACAATCGAGGTTCTGTATATGTAGATATATATATATATTTATGTCACACCTATCTAAAGAGGTTACGATCCACAGGGTCTCTGGGTGTTATACGCCCAGCAAACTTCTCTACCGCGCAACACTGAAAAGATTTTCTATTAAGCAACAATTAAAACTGTTTATTCTTTCATTATACTTCGAGCGTTCTGAATAGGTTTCAAGCTTTGAAGATTCTTATAATATGGGGATAACAATCCCCCCCCCCGCTTAAGCCCAACCTTCTCTAGTTTGCAGACTAGGCAAGATGTACAGGGGTGTGTGTCGGTCTGGAATCGAAGCTGGGCATTGCAGGTGGTTGGCTGGAGAATATTCTACCAATGATATACCGCTGAACAAGTAACAAAACTACTAGAAATAATAATATTCATTTTCAAAACAATGGATACTGAACGAAGAGTACTCTTCTTTTCGATAACCTGCTCTTCATCATCAGGCTCTACAGTTATATATCCATCCATTATAGTGAATGAATGAATGAATTAATGTTGTGAACAACATTAATGTTCATAACATTAACATAACTGAATGTCATAACAATAAACTGAATGTCAGAAAAATTAGGAAAGATAATATTACAAATTCATGCATCAATTTATAGCCTCTACTGAAGGCCGACCAAGGCAGTGGTAGGGACTGGAATCGCTTCTTTTGCACACAGAGCACTAGTTGTTTGAGGTGAATTGCAATAGACTCTGTTGTTTGGAGTATGCGGTGCTTCGATGATGATTTTGGCAATTTATTAGGCACCCGGTAGATGATGACGGAGAAGGATTCTTTCACGCTGGTTGGCTTTGCGGCCGGCCGGTTTGCACCACATGGTCCAATATCGAACTGTTAATGGTTTTAACTACTACACCTTTACTTAGCCATAGTGGGAGAAGTTCCTGAGTGAGCACGAAAAATCAAGTTCCTAGGGAAACCGCTCATATAACTCGCTCCACTATAAGCGCAGTTGAATTGGTAGATATAATCAGAAGTGGCTAGTCTAGGGTACTTTATCTTTCAGTCGAGGTAGCACCATCGGTCGTAATGATCTCACTTGGTATACCACCCTTGAATTGCAATCGTATATATAAAGCGGCTTCTTGTTTACAGATAGTGACTAGTCCTTTACCGCTTTCTTTAGGATGTGTTTCTTGATGAAAAAAATTTTTCAGGATAGCTATATTCGATCAAAGTATCATATATATATATATATATAATGCTTAATTCATCTTCAATTACTTCTTCTGAGCATATAGCTCTAACTAACCCCTGTGATTGAGAATGTTTACCAAAATTTCTTTTGTATTTGATAGCAACGAAGCTGTGAAAATGTGTACTTTAACCTGGTCCAAGTACTTTTTCTGTGCAAACTTTTGTTTATGCTACCATCTGGTTTTCTTGTAAGAAGAATAAATGGGTTCGAACATCGGTGTGTGTATAGGAATAAATTTGTTTTCCTCATTTGCATTCGATCAGTTAATGTTGTTTTTACGAGTTGATCACGGATTGATATCAGTTAGAGAACCATTGAAAACCAACCAGGGAGTACTGGACAGCTGCTATTTCATCCTAGTTTGGGAATCATCGTCAGTACGCACCCACCACCAGGCTTCGAACCCAGGACCTTCTGGTTACAAGACAAGCTCGCATACCATTCAGCCACTGGGACCCGATTCAATGGCTCGTGAATTTTAACTACTACCAATTCGTTATTATAATCAAAATCAGACTAGCTAAATATAACACAGACAGGCTTAGGATGCTTATGCTTAGGATATGAAATGAGAATTTTACTGAACATATTTACACTACCAATGATGACTAATCACAGTTAGGGAAATGACATTTTGTTTTAATGCCACTTTTTTTATATTTTATTTCGATACATTTGATAAAATTCCATCTACACACAAACACACACACACACACTCACACATACAACTACCTACATCACTTTCATATTTGACCTAAAAAAATCTCATTGATTTTTCTAACCTTTCTAACCACACACACATACACCCGTACATACATACATACATACATGCACCCTGAATAAAACCACCAAGTGAACTTTGACTTTTTGCAATCAACTACTGGAGGGTTATAATAAATTCTAGGTATATAAAGGGGAAGAAATGTATCGATGTGTTGAAAAACACCATGGAGAAAAATAAATTCTCTTATGTAGGAGATTTAGTTTTGAACTTCACTAGACTGTTTCTTCTATTTATTCACTTTTGCTTTGTCTGGTGTCTGTACTTACTGATGCTGTGTGTTGTTGTTGTTGAATGAGTCAGAAGGCTAGTTGAAATACAATTCAATTCAATTCAGTTCATGATGAAGTCCAGAAACCAATCAAATCCCTAAAAACCAACACTTGAATACCAATGAGATGCTCACTGGCGACTGGCCCTATTCAGGTAGGTAGTTACCTGGGTTCCAGTGGGAAGTCGTGACCAGTAGGGTGCAGCAACAGGTCGGGCGTGAGGACAAATACTCGCCGAAGACATTGGCTAGCGGTCGCGCTATGTCGTGAATTGGAAGAAGTTAGAATTCATGGACTGGTCATTGGATCGGGTCCCAGTGGCTTAATGGTATACGAGCTCGCCTTGTAACCAGAAGGTCCTGGGTTGAATCCCGGTGTGTGCGTACAGATGATGAGTCCCAAACTAGGATGAAACAGCTGTCCAGTACTCCCAGGTTTTCCAATGGTTCTCTAACTAATGTCAGCTCATGATGAAGTCCAGAAACCAATCAAATCCCTACAAACCAACACTTGAACAACAATTCAATTCAATTGTAGAGAGGAGAGGAGTTAGACTGCAGAAACAAAGTTTTACTGGTCTAAATACGACTGTAATTGTAGTACTGTGATGTCGGTGAGGGGGGAAGAATATAACTAGTAAGGACAGATAAAAATTACAATCAGAATCATAAACTTGTGCACATTCATTCCTTCTACTATTTGCCAAATAAAAAAAGAAACTTATAAAAAATCAGTCTATACTAGGGATGTTTATTTCGTCATTGTCTGTCTGTCTGTCTGGCAGCTGCTGTTGCTGCTTGTTCAGTTCTCTAAAGTTCTTAAAATCTTCTGACTGGCGTTTCTACTATAGTGGCTTTTTTGTTTTACTTACATACAAACAACTCTCATTGCTCATTATTCCGGTTGACGTCAAACCCTACTCGACTAGTTGCATCCATGGTTAATAGTAGTGGTAGTAGTACGCCCCCCACAAACAGTAGTATTTACAGCTACACTACTGCTACTTTATACCTTGGAGGTATTGTAAGAATTCGTGTCCAGTGGACACCACCAACACATTTCGAAAGGTTTGATGCCACGCATACGCGTCACAAGTATATATATATATATATATATATATATATATATACATATTCCTTCACGTTCCCCAGTGGAACAGGGCTTCAAGCTAGTGGCCTGAAGTTTCTGTAGCAGTGTTTTTATTTTACAGTATGGGATTGCTAGTCTCATGCCCAACCTTTCCTCTTTACCAGTATTATTTCTGGCTTGCCGAGGTAAAGGAGTGCGTCGGTGGCCGGGAATCGAATCCCGGACCATGTGCATGGTCGGTGAGCGTCCTAACCGCTATGCCACCGCCGTGCTTCGTCATAGGTATATCTGTATGAAATCAATTTACAGTTAAGAGGTTAGAAAATCAACTTAGGTCAATTTGAAAAGGACATAATGAAGGTCAAAATAACAATGAAGATCACTAAACCAAATAACTGAGGTAATAGTACATCTCTACACTGACTGGTATCGAAACAAAGTTTACCAAAGAAGGAAGGTTTAGTGCGATGACGAATTGTTTCTTTGAACGCATTAACTTCCTAAATCGATAGGTTTGCACAAACTTTAGGATACGCTGGAAACACGTTTTATGCATAGGTTTCAAAGACGTGTAAGTATCAATTTTATGTCCTGTCTCTATAATATGTTTCGTAAATAGAGGAGCTGGGTCTCCTGTTCTCGCCATTAATGGCTTCTAGGAATTTTATTTGCTTCTGAAACCATTTAGAAATATGCTCTGAAGCCTTCACTTGCACAGACCGATGAGTCCTCCCTATGTATGTGTGGCCACACGTAAATTAAAATAGGTGAGTACAGTGGGATGTGACATCACTTTTCGAATGTTCTAAGGGTTTAGATGGATGGATATATCGACTGCACATTCTCAATTATTATGTGATATTAGCTGCATAAAAAGTCATTTTAACCAAAGTGTTCAATCTTTGTCTACTTGTCAAGCTGTTATGGTCACTCATATGAGGTAGCTTGCTTGATGTACACGTCTTTCTTAGTGGTGAGTTGAAGAATGGTGGGTCTTAGTGTTCTGACTACTTGTATATCTCCTGATGAACTTGTCTGGATGATTATTGTTAACCAGAATTTATGTCAACTTTCTTTCTTCCTCATCAATTTTACTTTTTTATTTTCACTACAGCTTGATGCCACACCGTATTTTTGGTACAAGTATGGAATTTTCAGCATGGATATCGGTAGCCCAATTTTTTTCAGACCGACCATAGATATCGAGTGTGTATCGGCAGGGGATCGAACTCTGGACCACGTGCATGGTTGGCGAAAGTCCTAACCACTGTGCCACCGGCGCACATCAAGTGTATCTTCGGTGCATATTTGTTGGTTTCTTCTGAAGAGGAACCTTAGTAGGACATGAAATAAAATTGATGTTTACACGTCTTTGAAACCTATGCATAAAACGTGTTTCCAGCGTATCCTAAAGTTTGTGCAAACCTATCGATTTAGGAAGTTTATGCGTTTAAAGCAACAATTCGTCATCGCACTAAACCTTCCTTCCTTGGTAAACTTTGTTTCGATACCAGTCACAGTGTAGAGATGTACTATTACCTCAGTTATTTGGTTTAGTGATCTTCATTGTTCAAATAAAGTATAATTATATTTCAATAGTTTACACACATTGATAAGTTTTGTTATTGGTAATATTTCGAGCAAAATTACAAATAACAAAACTTATCATTGTGTGCAAACTATTGAAATATAATTATACTTTATTTGATCTAAATCCACAATGCTCAAACTTTTTACTGATCTCCATTGTTATTTTGACCTTCAATATGTCCGTTTTAACTTGACCTAAGTTGATTTTATCACCTCTTAAGTCTTTACTAATTTCATACATTTATTCCTATGACTGATCCGATTGTGTGATCGATCAGATTGTTCGAAATGTATTGCGCAAATACACACAGTATTACACGATTCAGACAAATTACGTCATCCTTCTTATTGCTTTGTCTAAATTCATAAGAGCAACTAATTGTTTTAATGTTTATAAAAAGCCAAAAACATTTAACGCTCACACTTAGCTATTTGACAACCTTACTTACACCTTATCAATGGATTGAAATACTCACTATTCTTGCCTTTCAGCATTCATCAACAATTGTACACACATCAATCAGAGGAATTCATTCCCTTGAAGACTGACTGGTTTTAACATGGTACTACTACTACTACTCTGCACAGAAGGGCAGCAGTTTAAATTGGCAAACTCCATGAAACACACAAACGTAAACAAAAGAGGAAAAGAGACATTCGAAAGAGGAGTAATAAGCAGAAGTGTAAGGGAGGAAAAATAGTAACATGACAAACGATAAGGTCTTTATTAGATATGGAAGATGACGAAAAGTGATGAAAAGCATCTGAGACAATGAAAACAAGGATTTCAAGCCATATCACCAATTTTCTTCAACTACAAGTTCTTAGAATTCTGACGACCCCAACCAACTAAGCAGTCTACACCTCCCTACATGATTCAAACTGATTACAAGTTTTGGTTTGACTGTCACTTAGCTCTTTTTCAATCTCATCCTATGTCAGTGAACATTCCGCATCGAGGAAGGTGATGGATTGGGCATGCGTATCACATGACCTAGCCCTAACCATCTCAATCGATGCAATTTCATAACCTCATCATCGATAGATCATCCCTCTTTATCTAACATTCACTGCCTAACCTCAATATTACCAGATAATATAAGTGATATAATGCAAACAGTCTTTTCATGTCTTCCACTTTCAACGGCCATATCTCACAGCTCATTAAGGAGAAAAAAGTAGACGGCTGAGCAGTACTCACGTCCCTTGACTGATAGCCGGATATCACGTTTAATACAGAGATGATGCAAGTTTAGTTAATGCCACGGAAGACTTTTGTATCCATCCATGCTGAGGATATGAAATGACTGAGTCTGATACGGAGTTTTCAACGCAGAACTTTGCACAAAAGTGTAGCGAGTTATCACATTGCCTCACACCCCACATATAGCACACACACACATGGGGAGAAAAATAACCTGCAAAGGAACCATAATGAATCGAAATGCATGGGAATAAATACAACATGGAGTAAAATGATGAATCTAGGGATTCACCGAGTGAATACATCTGCACCATGTCAGAACTATTTCAGACCATGTCACCACCCACGGTCTACAGTCATTTGTTCTTAGCTTTTAGAGGAAGGATCCTAACCAGGAAGTTTACATCTCTCCCTAAGTGACTCAAATCAACTGTCAAAGACTTCATGGATTGATTCCAGGTTTTGATTCGACAACATCTCAGTCTTTTCCTACTCTATTCTATTATGCCAGCCAACACTGTGCTGCTCAACAGGGGAACTGATATGAACTTGATGACAGAGAGTTGGAGATATTACTGATAAAACTATGTACCTACACAGTACAAAAGTAATTTTCAAGTTAGTCGTAACTAAAAAAGGATATACAAGTAACGGGCTTAAAAATCTCAAAAAATCCCATAAGCTTTAGGGAGAATATAGTTTTGTGGAATTAACAGTTGGTCGTCTAAGATAAGAGTAACCAGGCACCAATCGTCGGAATTGAACTCATTCGTCTCTCAGAGTCGGTCAAACCAGATACACGGCTAACGAGTGAAACGGTCTTCCGGCCGGTGTTTAGATCACTTCGCGATCTGACTAGTAAGCCCTACTGGTTAATGTCAGTGGCATACACCACCTACTACTCATTTCAACCAATCAGTCAGTAGTACATAAATGGAATGAGAAAAAAAGAAGAAAAAAAAGTGGTGCCTAATTAAGCATTAATTTTTATACAATATACAAATACTCCATACTTACCTCGACCTTCACCACTACGATCTAATAAAGACAGTCCAGTTTCTAGTCCAATTAGTAAATTTACACCCCACGTGGATGCGCATAGTATCTCTGAATTAAAGCGTTTTTTATACACTTGAATTTCAGGTGTATCACCGCCTAGCCCAGTAGCTGTTGTCGGCAGGTTATTTACAACAGTTGTTGATATGCCAGTACTACTACGTGGTGGACCAGTTGTAATAACTGTATTCGATGTAGTGATTGATGGTAGACTAAAATTCAGTAGATTAGCACAGATTGGATTTGATAGGGCAACAGATTTAATGAGACTGAAGGAGGAATTACTAGTACTGCCACTGCCGGCGCCGCCACCGCCACTTGACTGAGATGATTGACCATCAAACTAGAAGTTTAAAAATAAATAAATAAAATAATAATGGTAGAATGAAGTGACCAAAGTGAAGAAATTAAAATTCGGATATCACGTCATTTTGAGTGAATAAATTACACAGGGACTCAAAGAGCTGTAGTATCTTACAAACTCACTTGTACGCTGTTCAAATCATATGAATGAGTACATATTACTATTGTTCCCTTTGGTTCCTAGTGGAACATAGGGCTTCAAATGCACGTCTTAACCTCCTTCTGCTGTACTTTTCACCTCCATCCATGTTAGACCATACTCTTTCAACTCCTCTCTCTTCACACGATCTCCTCCATGTCACCCTTGGATGTCCCGCACGCCGCTTCCCTTTCGGGTTCCACTCGAGGGCTTGACGCGCGATGTCACCCAGCGGTCTCCTCAGCCAGTGACCGATCCATCTCCACTTTCTCCTGCATATTTTTTGTTTGGCGATTGGTTCTTGTTTTGTTTGTTCCCAGCCATAGTTTCTTGTTGGTGATTCTTTCCGGCCCGGCCATCTGATCCGTATAGAATAGCTGATTGACTTGACGTTTGTATTGAAAATCCGACCGAATTTTGTTGTTGATGATGGCTGAGTGACGAAGATTTTCAGATTGGTTTCAGTCAGGTTGATGAATGTGTTTCTCGCCTGCCTTCCCGATTCTCGCTCGATTTGACATCCTCGTCCGTTCCTCCTGTAGTTGAGACAATGCTCCCTAGTTAAGATAAGTGAATGAAGTAACCTCTTTCAAATCCCTCTCGTTGATGGTGATTGACGCTGGATGTTGCTGCTATCAACCTTTGAATTGTTGATATTCGATGGTTGGAGGCAGTTGGCCACAGGAAGACCTAAACCTACGTTTCATGCTAGAGTCAAGGCTTCTTGCCGGTTGCCCCTCTAACCATCGAATATCAACAATTCAAAGTGCACTATGATGGCGAGCTATCTAGAATGTTGGCCACATTGCAAAAACGTGACTGATAGAATTCAGTCTGCGCCAAACACAGGACCACACACATTACACTAGTTGCTAACCAGTGTCCAATCAAAAGTAAACCGTCAACCCTTTGTCCCACTATATATATATATATACACTTGTCACTCCAGACAAATTAAAGTATCTGAAATTTCCCCAGTAGGCTCCCCTAAGACCGACAAAATCTGTTGAAGCTCTGAAGGGTTATCGTCTGAAGACACTGACAGGAGTGTTTACATTGTGGAACCAAGAAATACCGATTTTCAAGGTAAATTACCACTTTTATTCATTCAATGGAACAATACATCGAACTTTCAGGGGTGTGTAACACACAATAATGTGCTCATTGTCACAACTTAAGGTGCAGTTCTCTCTCTCTCTCTACACAAGATTGAAGATTGTTTCCATAGAATGAAATAATTTGAATGGATTAGTTATTCAACTTCTCTATATTACTCATAATGGTAAGGATGTGTGTTGTGCATGGCAAGCCACTGCTTTCCTCATCCAGTTACGAGAAAACAGGAGATTCTACCTACCAGTGGAGCGGTAAAGTAAGCATATGAAAGTGGGTGATGATCGGGAAAGCTTTGTATGCTTTTGAAAGCGCGTATAGGTCGGTTATTTTACTTCCTGGATTCCTACACCATAAAAGTTGCTTTCTTCATAAGATACTTAAACACAGAAAGAGCCTTAGTGTAACCGAATCCCTCCCGAACCATCTATTTACTACAGCATTGCTACCTATTTGGACACTCCGGCTAACTTTGTAATAACTATCTATCCTTTCTTCGCCTAGGCAGTAACATCAACGCTCTGACATTTGCAACGGTGGCACAGTGGTTAGGACTCTCGCCAACCTTGCACATGGTCCGAGGTTCGATCCCCTTTCGACGCACACCTGATACCTATGGTCGGCCTGCAAAAATTGGGCTACCGATATCCATGCTGAAAATTCCATACTTGTACCGAAAATACAGTGTGGAATCAAGCTGTAATCAAAAATAGAAAAAAAAAACAAAATAAAAAATAATTTCATCTGTTGACCTCATCTTCACTATTCTTTGTCTTTGTTGTTGCATAACTCCTAATTTAGATCATTCTGACCTTGAACCGTCTTTCGGAATTGCTGGTACGTGATTCTCACTGCCAGAATTTTGATCCTCCTCCCTGTCAAGAATATTCTTCTTGATTCTCAAGTACTTCTTCTTCTTAGTTAGCTATACAGTGGGATGCAAAGACTGGTTTCCTGAGTTAAGACCACAATGCTTCGGTTTCGGTCATTGTATTTGGTATTGTGGAACCCAAGACCTCAGAAACAACCGTTCAAACCAGTTACACATAGGCTATTTGGATAGATTTTTGGAGTTACATTTGACTGAAAACCATCGCAAGTAAGTCAAGATGTACAGTTTTCGGGATCGACCATTTTTAAACCCATCCCTCCACTTCTTCCAGCGAAAAAGCGGCATAGTTGGCTTAACGGTACAGTCTGAAGGAAACACATCTTACTGCTGTTACACTCCACAGCTAACTTTGTAATTACTAACTATCCCAGGCAGTAACATCATTGCTCTGACATTTGCATTTTATCTGTTCACTTAATCCTCATTACTCTTTGTCTTTGTTCTTGCATAACTCCAAACTTACATCATTCTGACCTAGAACCGTCTGTCGGAATTGCTGGTGAGTGATTCTTACTGACAGAATATTGACCCCCCTCCATGTAGGGAATATTCTTGTCTTGATTCTAAGGTACTTCTTACAGTTGACTTCTGGTTAACTAATTTTCTTCTAGAGAACTTCTTTTGTACTATAGAAAACTATCAGCTCCGTACAACTACCGAACGGTATCCTTGACGTTGATGTCATCATCATTGTCAAATAGTACTGCAGAGTTTTTGGGAAATAAGCGTGTTTTTACTATCATCGGGAGATTTTTTTGTACTGAGTATAACTCAAGGAAGTTCTAGTTAGCTATACAGTAAGAACGCAAAGATTGATTACCTGTGTGTGCAGAGGACAACGCATCGGTTTTGGACGGTGAAGTTGGTGTATTGTGTGTGACAGCAGACCTCAGAGTTATATATCTGACTAAAAACCCAAAACACAAGGCAGATGGGTAAGTACAGTTTTAGGGATGGAACATTTTTTAAATCCATCCCACCACTTATCCCAATGGAAGAGGCAGCAAAGTTGGCTTAACGGTAGAGTCTGAAGAAAAAAACACACCTTACTGCTGTTACACTGCTATATTTACCAGCAGTACAACTTGGTCATTACATCGGATAGCCAGTACAGTATAAACCACTTACACCAATACTACCGGTGACAGCTTTTGTTCATCAAAAACTAATGACAAGAGGTAGAATTTCCAATTTCCTTATATTATTTCCTCAACGATGTGTATAAATACAGTTCGAGGTGAGAATTCATCACAGTTTCCGTTAGAAATTGTAAATATTCAATGGAACTCCATTAAGGACAGAGAGAGAGAACATAAGGGGCTTCAACAGAACATCTCCACTTTGTCCTATTTTCTGAGGTCCTCTTTAACCGGCCTCACGATTGCTCATAGTATCTCATCTCCTCATCACAACACGATCTCCTCCATGTCACCTTAAGACCAACGCCCAACTCTGCATTTCCCATTCGCTTTCCAATTCAAGCGATGGTCTGGCGCGCGATGTTCCCATCGCTTGTCCCCATCCATCTTCATTTTCTTCGATATATGTGTTGAGCAATAGGTTCTTGGTTGGTTTATTCCAAGAATTTCTTGTTTCTAATTCCTTCCGGCTATTCCATCGTCACTATGGAGGTGGCTAGCGAAGAGGGCCAGCTGTCGATAAAAATCCGCAGTATCCCGTCGGAAATACTTTTCGTGATGCGTTTGGCAAGTTTCTGACCCATACAGAGGAGCTGGACTGAACATTGGCGTTAAAAATTCGCATTTTGTTGTTTATATGCTGAGTGCAGCAGATTTCCGATTGATAAAGGTCTGTCTTGTCTTTCCAATCCCGGTTTTCACATCGTCGTCCATACTGTCGCCTGTAGTTGAGACAATACTTACTACGTAAGTTAGGAAAATGAACTCTTTCAAATTTATCCCCTCGACAGTCAATGCTGCTGGTTTGTTATTCTTACTTGGTTCTTTACTGCTTCTTCTGTGATTCAAATTCACAATATTTGATCTGCATAATACCACAAATGGTAGTCAAGAAAACGGGCAAATTAGCATGATGGTGTATACTCTATTGATTCATTATAATTAGTTCGGGGATCTACTCGAATCGAGCAGAAGTGCTTACTATTTAGAATGAAGTGATATTGTGGTGTGTACTACTGACACGATTTATAAGTAGGCATACATATGCAGACTGATGGGAAGCGACCTATATTTTAAGTCATTGGCTGGTTGAAGAGGCAGAAGTGTTAAGTTACTCAAATCTGGATTAAGTTTACGATATGGGCTTGACAACTTTTCTTCTCATTGCTTAACTTTGGACCAATAGTCGACCAATCAGAACACAATTTATTGTCCGCTGGACCTAGCTAGGTTTCAGTGTGGCTAAAAATGTACAAATATAGTGTATTTTCTCTAATAAAAAGAGGTCATTTTACCAGCCCTTTTATCTTTCGTCATTACAATATAAAAAACACCGGCTGGACAGGCTCACCAGAGCTGTAGTCTGTATATACTCAGATAAACAGCCGTCCAGTTTTCAGATCCCTGTGATCTAACTGCCTAGAACTACTTGTGTGCTCTGAGTAATACCCCACTGATCCTAACAATGAGTAATCTACATTATCCTGCTTGGTTTCTTGATTTGTTTTTACAGTAAAAAGCAGGTTATCATGTACACTGTGACCTAGATGTCTTGATGAATTCTCACTTCAAACTGTGTAATCTCGAAGTGACAAATCTGATGACGACAAGAAACATTGTGAATAAAACTGAAGGAGATAATGAATAGATGGAATCAGAAGATTAATGATAAGAGATACAGTGGCACTTCCAGCCTCCAAATGTGAGTCATAAAGGTGGAGTGTGGGAGCGAATGATTAGATCAGTGAGAGCTATTCTTCAAGCATTATGCAAAGAGCAGAATCTAAATGATAAAACCATATTGACGTTTATGGAAGAGGTAGAACGCATATTGAATAATCGGCCGCTTGTACCATCAACATCGGATAGTAGAGATAATCTAGCTCTCACGCCAAATCACCTACTATTGGTCTGTCAAAACATTAGTATGGAGACTCCATCAGATACTGTCCAGGTATACAACTCCGGATGGAGGCAGACTATGCCTCTAGCAGCTTCGTTCTGGCGGAGATGGAAGCGAGAATATCTACCCTTAATTCAAACTAGACAGAAATGGATCACAAAATCTAAAAATCTATCCCCGGGGGATGTGGTGATGATTGCGTCAGAATCTTCGACAAGAGACCGTTGGCCGCTAGGAGTTATTGCGGGATGCGAACAATCCGCGAACGGACTTGTCAGAACTGTTACAATAAGAACGAGAAACGGCGAGGTGAAGCGCGATATACGTAAGATATGCCTACTAGAGGGAAGTCATTTGTAGGAGAGCCGGGTACGAGGGTTGTTCTGTGTAACATGATTCATAAAATCCTGGTCGGATTTTGGGGGCCGGTGTAAGATCAATCCAATTCCCATCCTTGAATCAAGTCAACCTGTCCCGGATCAGCCTAGCGTTGTTGCAACCCAATTATCCATGCCTAAAATGTGTGTGTTTATCCCCCGTTGTTTAATGAACTGTGTGTATGCGTTTTTACCTCGATCCGTTTAGTCAGACAGTTGAACTCAGAGTATTTTGTGAACTGTTATTTTTGCTGACCCATGTCTTACTTTGTACTATTCTGTTGAGTTTATCTTATTTACTGATCTTCATCTGTATCAGCCTATCTGGTTAAGTAGACAATTAAATTCTATCTTTGTGCCTATGCTCTGTCTATCTCTTAACCGCTCTCTGTCCTATGCCTTGCCTTACTTGGGCTCATTCTTCTAGTAACTGCTTACCTGAACGGTCGTGTCTGATTCCGGCTAGTTCGCAATTTTGGCTTTAACGTTATTCCGCTCTGATAGCGGTACCTTGCTTTCTGTTAAGCGTTGTGCTTTGTACTCTTGAAACCATTAAGGTTTGTTGTATATATAATAATTGATTTGTTTATCAATAGTACCGTAGAAACAGTGACCGGCTTCTTGTTTGTTCTGGACCGGGATAGCCTTTATCTACGCATGACTTAATTTCAAGCGATATCGCACTTACAACATGTTTAAGAAAGGAAAATAATGACAAACAGGAAAGGGATTACATACATGAGCTTTTGTTTTTTGATTCGCACGTGGACTAGGCTCTGAAACTAGAGGAGCAACATTACTGGGGTTGTTGTTGCTACTGCTGCTTGTAGTACTATTGGCTGGAACTGACCAAACTGAACTAGGCAGTGCTTTATTTGAGTCTGTAATTACTATAGACTGAGGAGAGATTTGTGGACTGGATCTTTGTATCACATTGGATTGTCCAATTAAAGAAGGTTGACCGGTTAGAATATGAGTACTGCCATCGAATGGTTGATGTGACGACTGTTTGCCAGTGTAGTGTCCACCGTGAATAATATCTGACGAATGTGGTGGTGGCGGTGGAGGTTGAGGTTCGTGTATTCTACTTATTCCTAGGAAAAGAATTAGAGGAAGTGGAGATTTATCAGGAAATAATATCAGTCAAAAAAAATATGCAACTTAGAAAACGCAAGGCATTGATTGAGTGATTCTTTTAAAGGAAGGAATTATTCAGAAATAGGCATTCACTCATCAGCTTTTCGGATATAATTATAATAATCATTTATTTGTTGCAAGTCGTAATGGGGTTTTCAAAACGCATAAGGAACAAGACCCAGATCTTGGAGAGCAATATCAAGTCAGTGCTTTCATATGACTGACTGGTTTCGACAGAGAACTTTGCACGGAAGTGCACCAGCAGTTCGACTTACCACCAGCCTCAATGTAGCACATAAAGGAGGATATAAAGAGAACAAAAGAGACTCAGAAGATCGATATTAATTAAGCAGATATGTGAGGGAGAAAGAAGAGTACCATGGAAAAACAATAGGGTTTCACTGTTAAGGGAGAAATCACAAAGACTGAATGCATTTCCACCATGGAAAACCATTTTAAGCCAAGTGTTAAAGAATTCACACGGTTCATATGACGATAATTTATAGTCTCCTTAGGTGGTTTCGCAATGTACAGACAAGACTGATGCAACTCAAAGAAGAAGAGGAAGAGAGGTGGTAGTGTTACCACTTTTATTAATTCTCAGTGGTCTACTGCCAACAACATCTGCTTCAAATTCTCAAATGTGACAATATTGATTGTATAACTGTAAAATGTCGACCTAAACACTTACCTAAGTATAGCTTAATTTTCGTCACAAATATCTATATCACACCTTGTTGCAGTCCCTCAGAACTATCGATCTTCGCTGATGAATTCACTATTTTTGCTGCTGCTTCGTTTGGTAACTCCTTATCTATAGTGACTGGCGACTTCAACTCCAGCGACTGCAGTTTTATTACATTGCTGGGCCATGAAAATGTTGTTAATTTCCCAACTCGACAAAATACTTCACTTGATTTAGTATTTATAAATGATTCTGGAATATACGAAGCTCGTAAAAGAGCTCCGCTCTTCAATTCTGATCATTGTATTGTACGAGTCTTACCCAAAATTTACGGAAAGTTACACAGTAAAGCCTTCTCAAACTTGTCTAAGAAAGTTGTTCACAGATGCTACTCAAATGAGAACGTACATCATCTTAGAAACATGCTCAGTGACACAAGATGGGATTTGTTTAATGATGATTCACTTGATGACAATATCTCTAATATTACATCCTATCTGAAATTCTGTTTTGAAATCTGCTGTCCAAAAGAAACACTATTCGTCAAATTTGACCGTTTCTCCTCCCGTCAACTTAAAAAGCTTCGTAGAGAGAAGGAAAAACTATATAAATGAAAGATAAAAGTGGTGTAAAAAGAACTAACTTCTTAATTAAGTCTGAAATGCAGAGGTTGAATGTAATATATAACCAGAAATTCATATCCTGCAAAAATCCTTCTAATATGTGGAAACTATTTAAGGAAATCACTGGTGGTAAGCAGATAAACAATATTCCATATTCTTTTGATGTATGTACTCTTAACAAATCTTTTATTTACTCTCCCTCAAATGCCATGCTTCCCAGCATCACTTGTGTTAATAATAGCCCCTTTCCAGGTTTTAACACAAATGATGTTCAAAAGTGCCTCAGAGCTTAGGTCCAGATTATGTACCTAGTATTATTTTTTTTTAAATGTTCTGATATTCTGTGTCACCCTCTTACTGATCTATTTAACAAATCTTTTTCCGATAATATTGTGCCTGCCGTTTGGAAGGACATTAAAGTTGTACCCATACCTAAATTATCTACTGGAGCATGTGTCAAATTTAGACCCATTGCTATTACTTCTCCTTTTTTGAAAACTATGGAGAAATTACTTTTACTTAGTCTTGTACCTTCGCTTAAATCCTTTAATGACCCTAAACAATTTGCCTATAAGCACAGTAGAAGCACTTTAGATGCAGCTGCCGTCTTATATCATAACATTGCTTCCAGTCTAGACAAGGGGGCTAAATTTGTTCGTTGTGCCTTCCTAGACTATACATCTGCTTTCGACTCGGTCCCTAGGGACATCTTATTAAATAAACTTGCTGCTAGTCAAACAGAATGTTGGGCTGTTAACTGGTTACATTCCTATTTCTCAGATAGAAAGCAGTACACCGTATATAAAGGGAAGTCTTCCACTTCATTGCCTACTGAAGCTGGTGTCCCTCAAGGTGCTGTCTTTTCTCCTTTTCTTTTTTCTTTCTTCTTGCATGACTTGCCTCACTCTGATGAAATAAACTTTGTGAAGTACGCTGATGATTTAACGGTTTCAATGGCTGTTAACTCCCAGCTAGATTGTACTAAAATAAATAGCTTTCTATCGGAAGTCAGCAAATGGTCTGAGTCTAACGGTCTTAAACTGAATCCTTCTAAGTGTCAAACTGTTGATTTCAGCTTAAGATGTAAACGACAGTTAAAAGAAGTCATCGATTCTCATGACAGTTGTAAAATTGACGACAATGATATAGGAATCAAATCAGAAATTAAGTATCTTGGACTCATTCTCTCTTCTGATCTCTCCTGGTCTTCCCATGTCTTAGCAATCTCCAGTAAAATATTCCGCCTGACATTTTACATTAAGAAGTTAAGACACTCGGGTATAACTCAACCCCTCTTCTTACAGTTCATAAACTCTTGCATCCTACCTATTCTTCTTTATTGTTCACCCTTATTCTTTCCTGGTTTGCTTAAAAAGACTATGTCACAATTCGTAGAATACTGAAGACTGTCAGTAGGGTGAGTGGTGTCCCAGTGGACCACATAGTTAACGTCGTTGTCGATAGGCACTTGACTTCGTGCAATAAATTTGTCTGACTTGGAGCATCCGCTTTACCCTCAGCTTTCACCTTGCATCTCCTCAGGTAGAACAAGGTGTAACTTCAGAAAACTGTATGCTCGCACGTCTAAGTATAAAATTCTATGATACCATACTTGGCACGTATTTTATGTGATGAAAATAGTGTCAGGCAAGAATTAACTAACCTTTTTTCATCTAGTAAAAAAACAATTTCCTCCATCCATCCTTATATACCTTCAAGTTTTACTTTTCTATTATATTTATGGTCCTGTTGCTTCTTTGTTTTACTCATATAATTGCAAGCACCAACTTATCTCTATGACTGGTGTAATCTTTGTTTTTCCCCTCACCGTACCACGTAAAGAGAACATTATATTCAATATTTTTTAGACATGCTAGGATTTCTATATCGCATTGACAATACTGTGTGTAAAAAGCCCACGGCAACTTTTCACTTGTATTATTTTTATTATTTCCATTTTGACATTATCCCTATTGTAAATGTGGAAAATTTTCTGTGTGATTAATTTTTATTTATAATTTGAGGAAATTCGATGCAATATTATGATTAATGCTGAAAATTCCATTGTGTCACAAGTACTGTTTTTGGAATAAAGTATATTATTATTATTAACTGAAATAGTAGAGAAGATTTATAGCTCAGGTGGATGATTTGCATTTAAAAGTGTTCTCTGAACTGGTTGGTTGGTTTAGTTGCGGAACTTTCGTCGTCTTTCTGGACAACATCTTCAGTGCAATTTTTAGCATCAAGTGAACTGATTTAAATTTTTCTATGAGTGATATAATTGCGTCTCCCGGTAACCATCTTTACATATGTATTGATCATTTTCTGTTGACTTGAATTTTAAACCTTCTGGTCACATGATTGGGATAATGTCAAAATCTTAGACAGAGGAAACACCAAAAGTTCCACGGAATTCCTAGAAGCCTGGTACTTAGACGAATGTGCAATTGAAAAACACGTTAATATAGACCAAATATACCAACTAATAAAAAGTAAGTCATGTGACCAGAAGGTTTAAAATCCAAGTCAATAGAAAATGATCAATGCATATGTAAAGATGGTTACCGAGAGACGCAATTCTATCACCCGTGAAAAAAAACTTAAATCAGTTCACTTTATGCTAAAAATTGCGCTGAAGGAAGATGTTGTCCAGAATGTGGATGGCGAAAGCTCCGCAACTAAACCAACCAGCTCAGAGAAAACTTTTAATTGCAAATCACATTAACTGATTCCAAGTCTTAGTTTAAGCGACAATAGCTGTCTTGAGACCTGAACTTATATCAACTAACATTTCTCATCGAGGAAGGCAATGGTAAGGCGGCATATATGAGTAACACATGTCCTAGCCACCTCAATCAATGTAGCTTTATAATTTCATCCAATGACTTTCCTTCCCTAACAAACACTCGGCGATTAACCCCAAAATTACTCACCCTATTATGCCGACTAGCACAGAAGATAGAAGGCAGGCGCATCTATGATCAAAGACAGCTAGCCTTTTCATCTCATCCACTTTCGATGACTATGTCTAACAGTCATAAAGGAGGATAGAGAGAACTGTTGTGAAGTACACACATCCTTTGATCGTTAGCCGGTTGAATATAAAGTCTACGCCAGAGATGACATAAGTTGGCAAATTCCACAAGGGCTTTTTCTATCCGTGCTTAGATTTCGCCAACGATCAGCCGGTTGGAGCTGATGCAATTTCCTAAATAAGTGAAGTGATCAGTACACCTTCTATATGATTCAGAGACTTGGTGTCAAAAATAGCATTTCCAGAAGGCTGTCAAAGACTGTTATCAAGATGTGTCTTCTCCAGATACTGAAGATCACATGGTATGAGTGAATAAGTAACAAAGAACTCTGGAAACGAACCAACCAAAAATCTATTGCCCAAAAAATATGCCGGAAGAAGTGGAGATGAATAGGATATTGGCTTGAGGAAAGCGTTGAGTGACCTCGCACGCCAGGCCATCGCTTGAGTGGAACCCCAGTGGACAGAGTCGAGTTGGGTAGGTGTCGAAGAGGTGACACAGAGGAGATCGTGCGAATAGGGAATGAAAGCTTACGGTCGATAGTGAGGCGAGCCAGATAAAAGAGAACTGTATATCCTCTCTTTTTGACTGGTAGTATTATCATCATCGATACGAAGATGAAATGAGCCAGCGTATCGACCAATATACCATTATTCACAGTTGAAGTAATCAATGTATATCTCTAATAACCATTTCTACTAACATATATATCCAGTCAAAACAGACCAGGGAAAAATTAGACAACAATACAACCGACGCAGAAATATCACCGATTACAGGATTTCATCATGAGGTGACAATGGTCAGAGAACTGTTGGAAAACCACCACGAAGTACCGGGCAACTGTTTTGGTTCTAGTGATTGGAACTCTTCATCAGTACGTACCCATCATCAGGCGTTCAAAGCCACGACCTGCTGGTTACAAGTCCAGTGAGCTCGTAGACCACTAAGTCAGCGAGACCCGATCCAATGGCAAGTCTGTGAATTCCAACTTCTGCCAATCCACAACATAGCACGACCGCTAGCCAATACCTTCGGCTAATAATATTTGTCCTCACACCATGACCTTCTGCACCACCCTACTGGTTTTCCAATGGTTCTCTCTAACCGATGTCAGCGCTCACAATGATATCCCATAACCAATCAATCACAAATCCCTACAAACCAATACTTGAAAATCACCAATTAGACAGGTAATTAGTTAGTTACGTAATAGTACAGAACTTGCTTAAACCAACTTTTCAATCTAGATAATATTTATACGAGAAATACAAATAACGAAAAGTACGAAAGTCACTCAAACACATATCAACTAGCCATATGATACAGAGTTGTCCAGGACTGCTAAATAATCCTAGTTAGTTCGTTGGTTATTTAGTTAGTTAGTACAACATGATCGATAAGGTAAGTAAAATAATGTCGATTATGATGAACAATGATAAAAAAACAACAACACCAAAAGCGATTGGAAGACAACCTCTCAAATCTGAACTTAGTCCTCTAAGGAATTCACATAGGTTCAAACTAAGACAAATTATCTACCCTTCCAGTTGTTCTTTTTAACTAACTAAGGGTTAATCCACGATAAGATTTACTTATTCGATAAAGAAGTTACATTTCGGTCAGCTGCACATATGGTTTAACCATTTGTTGTTCTGTTAAAGACACTATCCCAGTTATTAGAAATAATTATGAAGTAAAAAAGAAAAAAACAAAACTAAACTATCATCAGGACAACCACAATCACTTTTACTGGTTATAACAGTAATTAGGTGTATACAGAAAACAATACACACACACACAAGGAGTTATCTGATCACTAGAATGCTCTATTTACTTTCCATATATTCTAATCATGAGATGATGAACTGAGCGCACCTAGGGGGGAGGCGAAATCATAAATATTGTACAACAAAAAAACACAAGAATTATTGATTGATAATTGGTAGTAAGACTATTTGAGATAGCCTTGAGTTAAATGGTTGGAGGCGCAATCGTCAGGAAGCCTACGGCCTAGGTTTCATGCTAGTTGGCACTCATCAGTCACAGCAAGGCATACCTGCAGCCTTGAAGGAACCACTCATATCCCCCTTTGAGATTCGAACCCGCGCCACTCAGTGCAGTGCTGCAGTGTCACCGAGCCTCCAACCATCTAATACCAACAGTTCATGGTGCACCATGATAGAGCAAGCCACACCTAGCATGGCGCCCAAGTTGCAAACTTGACTGATAGAATTCAGTCTGCACCTAAGATAAGACTAAACACATTACACTGGTTACTGACTAATGTCAAATCAAAAATAGTCTTGAGTTAGCAAGAGATTGTTAGTGTAATGTAATCACAGATGACCCAGGAGAATCTAGCCAATGGCCAAGTCGTTATCACACCTACGATCACGCGGCTATCATGTGAATTAATGATAAATTGCTGTTCGTTTCTTAGTCCCATCACTAGCTTCTCTCAACTGGAGAAAACTTTTCTATCAATCCAAATAAGACTAAATTAGAAGGAAAGAAGCAGGTTGTGTTTATCAATGGTACGACTATCCGGAGTAGCCTTGGTTTGGTAAACCATTGAAGGCGAAACAGAAATTCGGTTCATAGCAGGACTCGAAACCATAATCAGTTACAGTCATGGTTGAGTCTTAATCCAGTCAAACAAGGATTCAAATGAAGATTTTTTTTATTGAATTAAAATGACTGTTCAGTAGCTGACAAGAATCCTATATTTTCAATCTGAGCTCGAGATATAGCTCATTGAATTAAGCACTTAGTTCCAAGAGAATGTATCCCTGGTTCGAGTCCCGCTTGGGCAATTAAATAGTAGTATAACCGTCCACTACTCGATATGTGATTCTTAGACTGGCATATTGTCAAAATGAACGGGCCATATAATCATGATTTATGTATGTTCTGACATGATAACCTTATTGGGAAGTTTTGATTCGTTTATTTATGGCTTAATTTTCTGAGGATTTGAAAATATGAGATACCATGTATTTTGTCGAATAAAGGTTGCAGTTGTTGTCATTCTGGTCGTCTTTTTCTTCTCCAATCTGACGTTTTTGTGCCTATCTCAGTGTGGGAGATAATTTCAAGTAGTCAGCTGATTATAGGGTTGTGTTCTGCAAGCACGTTCTAGTCACGTTAAACACGCCTATAACCAAGTAGCACTCCATCATAGCACATATGTAAAGTCTGTTCGGTGCAGAATTGAGTTGTAACAATACAATAGGAATAATAGCAAAACAATAACAACCCCTTCACAATCAACTTCATTTCCTTAATGAAAATAACCCCTTTGTGATACCGGACAACATATTCGTTAGTTAGCTAGTTCAGCTTTCTACCACAAAAATAGCCGACAGAAATTCAGTCTACTCTGCAAAAAATATCTGGCTCATGTGTCACGAGAAACATTCCCAACCGGTTACTGTAGACTTTTATCAACAACTGCCATCTTCGCTGATTTCATACTGAAAGAATTAGCAACAAAAAACTTTGGCGAGGTACGAACCAATCAAGGACCTATTGCTCAACAAGTATGCTTAATTTTCAATTTCTGTAGGGATTGTGTTTAATTGGTTGGAGAGTTTCATCATGAGCTGACATAAGTTAGAGAACCATTGGAAAACCTGGTTCTGATGCTCACTAGCGACTGGCCCTATTCAGGTAAATAGTAACCTGGGATTCTAGTGGGAAGCCATGTACACACGTAGGGTAGGGCAGGTGGAAGGTGAAAAAGTAACTCCCCGAAGAAGTCATTGCGAAGTGTTCGTCCTATGTTGTGCGTGAATCGGCAGAAGTTAGAATTCATGGGCTGGCCATTGGTCTGCGAGCTTGATGGCCTTGTAACCAGAAGGTCCTGGGTTCGAAACCTGGCAGTGGGTAGGTACTGATGAAAAGTCCCGAAATAAGACGAAACAGCTGTCCAGTACTCCAGTGCTGGTTTTCCAATGGTTCTCTAACTAATGTCAGCTCATGATGAAATCCTGTAATCCATGTCTTATTGTTAAACACGCATTCTCACATAATACTCCTAATGACTGTTTCTTTCAAAAGTAGAGCCAAAAAATGTATATCAGACAGAATATAGAGGTTTCCTTTTTACCCACAAGAACAAAAGATGACCTTTGTGAAAAAATGTATCTAAATATTAAAAAAAAGGGAAAACAGGAAATATTGATTGATGAATAATCATGTATAGATGTGTGTGTGTGTGGGTGTATATTGCGTGTACGCAATGTACCCGAAGGTAAACAAAGGGAAAGAGAGTCTCAGTGCCTATCTATATTTGCGTTTTCGTCACAGAGAGAGAGAGAGAGAAAGTGAAAAAATTATGCCAAAATAGACAAAAATACCAGGATAGTGATAGCACACAGATTAATAATCCAGTTAATAATAACGAATGACTAATTCCCCAGGCACATAGACTATTATTCATCGATGCAATGATTGTAACAAATAGCATTCTATGTATAAAATCGATGAAAACAAAAACATGGACCATTTTGAAATAGACTAAACATCAACCAGAAAGAAATGCAGTCTGCACTAAACGAAGGAATAGTGGACGGACGGCATTCAACAGTTCACACCTAAACTATCTGATCTCGTAGATTCCTAAAACTTCTAATAACATATCTTCTCATTTTCTGTGGCTACCAGGGCAGCATTTTCAGCCAGCCAGCTGCGTACATCGTACGAATATCCCGTGTCCCTATTCTTATTCCTGCTTTCATCGAGAGAAGACACTCACTCAGCTGGCTGAATGGCTCCCTGAAGGCCGGTTTTCCCCAACCCGCTGTGTCATTCCCATTCTCTGATTCCAGCGAAGAATAAGTTTGTTGTTTACATTTTTTTGTATGTTTAATATTTTTCTTGTGCATTGAAGTTTCTCCAGCAATTTGGTAGCTTTTGTGGTGTAGGGTTGTTAGCCCATGTCCAACGCTCCCTTTTTATCAGGCCAGTCAAGTACTTAAACCGTTAAACTATAGCTCCACGACGATCTAATCAGCGGTAACGTCTCTTAGCTCAACACTGCTACAGTGCCAGACTAGTAATTTGGACAGTGCCAATCCGAATCCCACTGTGACCTATATGCCGCTCATTTCACCTTCAATCGTCACATCAGATTGAAAAAAATAATTGCTGACAATTAATTTTTAAAAATTAGTTTTGGTTATCATAAATGTCCTCGTGGAACTACCAAAGAAGGGCGACTTAGGACTCTGCAAGAACTGGCGAGGAATCATGCTCCTTTCGACGCCAAGTAAAATCCTGAGTCGCATCAACCTGGAGAGATTAAAAGACGCACTGGAAACAGAACTCCGACCAGAACAAGCTGGATTCAGGAAAGGCGAATCATGTACTGACCGAATTGCAACTCTACGCATCATCATCGAACAAAGCATGGAATGGCGATCAAACCTCTACCTCAACTTTATAGACTTTGAGAAGGCCTTCGACAGCGTTGAATGCGAAGTAATTTGGAAACTACTCGAGCACTGCGACGTACCCCAAATATTCACCAACCTTATTCAACAGCTGTACGACAACGGCACCTGCCAAGTGATCCACAACGGAAAACTCAACGAGACGTTTGGAGTAAACACAGGAGTCAGATAAGGGTGCTTATTATCACCAATGATATTCCGAATTGTGGTGGACTGACCGGATTATGCGTCAGACAGTGGGAAACGAGAAGACAGGAATATCCTGGACCGACGCGAAGAACCTAGAAGACCTGGAATTCGCGCAGCGACGATTTATGTTTGATGTCACACAAAATCGAAGACTTACAAGCGAAAACCGACAAACTGGTCGAGGAAGCAGCCGGCGAAGACAGGACTCCAAGTGAACATAGACAAGACGGAGGTTATGAAAATAACCAGCCAGCAACAACAACAGCAGCAGCAACATCCAGCGTCAATCACCATCAACGAGGGGGATTTGAAAGAGGTTACTTCATTCACTTATCTTAACTAGGGAGCATTGTCTCAACTACAGGAGGAACGGACGAGGATGTCAAATCGAGCGAGAATCGGGAAGGCAGGCGAGAAACACATTCATCAACCTGACTGAAACCAATCTGGAAATCTTCGTCACTCAGCCATCATCAACAACAAAATTCGGTCGGATTTTCAATACAAACGTCAAGTCAATCAGCTATTCTATACGGATCAGAAACTTGACGGGCGGGTCACAAAGAATATTTCCAACAACCTGTTGCAGACCTTTATCAACCAACAACTGTCCTTGCTGGCTCTATACTGAAGATCAATCAGATGGCCGGGCCGGAAAGAATCACCAACAAGAAACTATGGCTGGGAACAAATAAAACAAGAACCAATAGCCAAACAAAAAATATGCAGGAGAAAGTGGAGATGGATCGGTCACTGGCTGAGGAGACCGCTGGGTGACATCGCGCGTCAAGCCCTCGAGTGGAACCCGAAAGGGAAGCGGCGTGCGGGACATCCAAGGGTGACATGGAGGATATCGTGTGAAGAGGAGTTGAAAGAGCATGAACTAACATGGATGCAGGTGAAAAGTATAGCAGAAGACAGAAGCGAATGGAGACGTGCAGTTGAAGCCCTATGTTCCACTAGGAATCCAAGGGAGCAATAATAATAATATCATAAATGTCCATTCTTTGAAAACAACCAAAGTATGCAGAAAACCAAAAAAGGTTGTTATTCTTAAGAAAAAGAACAAGAAGCGGTTGTTTACAGGACTACGATTCAATGGACAGCCGGGTAGCGCAGTAGTTCTATGCCAAAGACTGTCTCGTAAGGATAAAGGAACATGTACAATCCTAAATGTCTTGTTTCATTTTTTCTTTCAGCCAATCAACCGTCACTACTGAAGTGAAAGATAAGCCAGCTAATTGTGCTTCTCTTCCTCAGGAAGTTGTAAAAGGCGACCCAATAGGTACTGATGAACACTTGCTGTCGTGGTTGGAAAAAAACCCAATAAAATAAAAGCTAAATTCTGTTTTCATTTTCTGAAACTTAGTTTGTGCGAATTTGATTTGTTACAAGTTTTATCACAGATTGATGTCAGTTAAAGAATCATTGAAAATCAGGTAGAACTGGATAGCCGTTTCGTCCTAGTTTAGGACTCTTCACAGGAAGCACCCGTCGGGATTCGAACTCTCCGATTACAAGGCATGTTCGTAGATCCTTCAGCCACAAGGACCTGATCCAATGCACAGAGTCCTTGTGAGAAGTAGTGACCACGTGGGGCCCACCATGTCGGGTGTTAGGACACTCTCTAATGACACTGGCTGGTGGTGGGTGGCCCAGGGCGTTGGGTTATATCACAGTAGCTGAATGGTCTACGAGCCTGTCTTGTCACTGGAAGTTCCTAGATTCAAACCCCGACAGGTGCGTACTGATGCAGAGCCCCGGGCTAGGATGAAAGAGCTGTCCAATTCTCCCTGGATTTCAATGGTTTTCTAACCGACATCAATCTGTGATCGAAAATGGAAAGAAATCCTGCTTTATTTGACTGATTTTCGTCACCCATTTGGACTGGAGAAGCCTGTATCCTGGTGATTTATCATATTTCCCCATATCTTTTAAACGGAATTCCAGATTTGTTCTCGTTTCACAAACACACACACACACACAGCTGGAGCAGCTATGCGAACTCATGAAAATATAATCCTACTGTCTATTATATATTCAAATGAAGTTTCTTCTCTAACAGTCTATAATCTTATCTCTAACAAGGTGACATTCTAATAAGCTAACCCACTATATAGCGACTCTTTAGTATTGCGCAACTTTTCTGTAATTAGATTTCTTTATATCGTTCCTCTTCGCCTCCTCCTTTTATGTAAGTAAATACAACAATAATTTACTGTTAATTATATGAGTCATGACTAATGCAAGTTTTATTCGTAATGCAATAATAAGATTAATGGTAATTTATCTGTTACATTCAGTTAACATTTGACACAAATACACACACTCACAAACGCACACATTAAAGAAACAAATAGATTTACAGACATACATACAGACAGACACACACACCATTACATACCTTCTTTCTCATTTCGATCCATTAGTTTTGAAGACGCTGAACTTGTGATTGCAATATCTGAATCTATAGCAGCTGGATAGCCATTTGACACAAGCTAATGAGATTTTTGGAAAAGGGAAAGATAAAAAGAAAAAAAAGATGTAAACCTTCACACTTTAAATAAACATCATAATAATAATAATTTTAACTACATACCAATCGGTCAATGCATGGTACTCAACAACAATCTGCATTTCCATGAGCTATATCTATTGTATGGGGGCTGCGGGACTTAAACCCGATGGTCCTGTCGGTTGGTAGTCAATCAAGTGCTTGAACCTGTGAGTAATTCAAACTAAGAAAAACAAGAGTGGAAGCAGTTTGATGGGTGATGACTAACGGTTGAATCCGAGGTGAGCGTTTCGTCCTATTTGACACTAGTTATCCGGTAGTAGGAGGACCTGAAATCTCCAGCGAATGAAGGAGCTCGAAACAACAAAAACTGGGTTCGAGTCACAGCAGGAACACTATCACTCACTGGGGACAGTAGATACACGCAGATGACGAGTGCCAAATAGGACAAAAGGCACATTTCTAGACTCATCAGGTTAATCCTAAGACGCTATCGGAGCGTTCGTACTAAGAGCCGGCATTTCACAACTGAGGTGGGACATTTCCATCCAATCAATCAAAGTGGGAAATCAAAACTGAATTAAAAACAAATAAAGATGAGGAAAGTATTGGGATGACGACTAACAATCAAGAATCGATAGGAAGTCTTACTTAACCAAAAGGATTTTGAATTTATTGAGAGTGTATACACATATTGTTTTTTTTTGTTCACGTTCCCAGTGGGACATAGGGCTCCAAGCTATAGGCTTGAAGATTCCGTAGCAGCGTTGATTTTTTACAGGATGGGTTGCTAGCCTCATGCCCAACTTTTCCTCCTTACCAGTCTCACTACTGGCCTAGCGAGGTAAAGGTGTGCACCGGCCGGGGCTCGAACCCCGGACCTTCTGCATGGTCGGCGAGCGTCTTAACCGCTGTGCCACCGACGCTTACACATATTACAGAAATATATATGAAACTTCGACATTGTTTTAATCAATGCCAAAGTCAAAGGGAATTTATAACGACAATCAGTATCTTTTGAAAGATTCATTGATTGAATTAGTCAAATTCCCCGGTGAATAGATTCACTATCACCAAATGCTTTGAGCCGATAGGGATTAATCCACCGCTTTCAATTATCTAACATGTAAGTGCCTACTGTGAATCACAGACGATTGCACATCTTGATCAACTAGTCAGTCACCATAATCCCTTAACTACTTGATTTTCACTCACAGTATACTGTGTATACACAGATTCCATCAGGCAACTGACATCAATTGGAGAAATATTAAAAAGCTAGAAGGAGATGACAGATGTATTTTCATCGCAAGTTCCTAATTCTTCAAAACAGAACACCCTAACGATCCCCCACTGGAAATAGAACCAAAGAACTTCAGGTTACCAGTTGAACATTTCTGTCGTCCAGCTAACGTATAAGTGCAGGGATTTGACAGACTATAAGGATGCTGGATTCTTTCAATCATCCACACTCAAGTGCAGTGAACCACAACACACTAGTCACAACTGCTCACTAGAAATCAATCGTAAAGTTAGCCACTGCTTGAGCTGTGTGTGGTGCAAAAGAGAAGAATGAACAGAAGTAAGAATTCATGGGTCAATGGATCTTTCAAATCCAAAGATTAACTATTAGACATGTGACACGAAAGAAGATATGGGCCAGGCAACAGATCGGTTATTGAGAAAATCAAAAAGTATTTATAGATTTTTATATGCATTATTATTGGTATTATTGTTAACGGAGAAACAACGTCTTCTGATTGGTTTTTTCCTTGCTTAAGGTTATATCTGTCATCTCTTTGTGGCCGTTTCTCAGAAAATCAAATCACATGCCTGTGAATCATATTTCCACACTTTAACTCCGCTGTGATTGGCTGGTCATTTTCTCAAAACCCTGATTTAGGACGTGAACATTGACGTAAATTGTTGTCGACAGTTTTTGGCTTGCAGACAGCTCTCGCCACAAGCATATTTGTCGAAAAAAACCTGAAAGTTTAGATTTCCAAACGTGTAGGTGACATGGGAATACATTGTGCAAGAGTTCAGAACTACGACGAAACAGCTGATCACAGTTCCCCTAACTGATATCAGCTAACGACGACATCTACTTTCGAAGAGGTAATTTCAGACGACCTAAACTGTTTCAAATATTTTTTCGGTTAACGGAAATTAGCAGAAAAATTGTCACTATTATTAAAACACAAAGCTGGTACATTATGGGCACCAAGCGATGCTTATAGTTTGTGTGAAGGCTGGGATATTGCTCCAAAACAGGTGGTCTTGTTAAGGGGCCACCACTATCTTCAGTTTTTGACTTGAGAAGTTTGACCCACAAGTCAGTAGAGTAGCGTTCCCATGGATCCCGGTGACCAATAGAGTTTCATAAACCATTCACTACATTCGAATTCCGGAGTCCATGTACACCGTAGTTTTAGAATTATGGTTTTCCAGCTCCCTTAGGTAGAATAGCATGCCTTCCACCAGTCCGATTGTAGACTCTGGACGTCCTCATTCGGGCTTTCACTCACTATTGCAAAGAACGCCCCGCGGCGAAATTGAAGTATAATAAAATCAGTTGTAAGAGAATCTTCCTAGCATAATAATACTGGATTATAATTCAATGAGAAGAAGACTATGGGATTTATGCAAATCTCTTACATACTCTCTTTCTCACCACTGGTCGTTTCGGATTAAAACACAACAAGAATAAATAAACAAACCAAGAGCAAAAGTCATTCTGTGTGAAAGAATTTCATGAATAATAAAAAATTTAAACAAATCATTTTTTTTCTATATAAGGTAAATAAACTTAAACCCAGACCAGTCATTCATGCCTATTTTGAAAACACAATAAGCTCTCTCACACACATCTTAATCCTTAATTCAAGTTAAGCGGATTTTTAGGAAGAACAACGCAGGAGTGTTTAAGGACGATCGAGCAGAGAGAAAAAAACAGAAGTAAAGAGACAACAATGTAAAGAAGAAGAAGAAGAAGAAGAGTATTAACTCAAAGAGGGCAAAAGAAGGTGATGATAGTTTGAAGATAGATAAGATTAAATCTTCAGGTGATACAGTTTCCAGGGAGTTGATTGATTTCACTTCCAGAGTAATTTATTCATTGTATATATATATATATAACATATATATATTACAACACAGTGGAGAAACAGTATTATTTATTTAATGGATGACAAAGTTTAAAACACAGTGACCATGAGCCATTGGATCGGGTCCCAGTGGCTTAATGGTATACGAGCTCACCGGTCTTATAACCAGAAGGTCCTGGGTTCGAATCCTGGTGGGTGTGTAGTGATGAAGAGTCCCAAACTAGGACGAAACAGCTGTCCAGTACTCCCAAGTTTTATCAATGGTTCTCTAACTGATGTCAGCTCATGATGAAATCCTGTAACCAATCAAATCCCTACAAACCAACACTTGAATAACAATTTATTATTGTTCAAAATCCTAGTTTTCTTTATACCTTCCTATTCGCGTCGTCCTAGAGGTTGTAGAAAAACACCAAATCGTGAACTTAGTTCATTTGAAGCCAAGCTCACATCAGTGGTGCACACCGATTTAACTCAACTCGACGGAGAGTTGAATCAGTTCACAAATCATAAGAATTGTGGCTAGCGCCATATGGGTGAACTGGTAAGGAATGCATAAATCTACATGAAGAAATAGTTCAACGATGAACACACTTGTTGTACCTCCGTAGCCAATTTGTTATAACTGAACTTAAATGAATAAATCCGTTGCTATTTTGTTATGTCTGCGCCTGTTAGCTACTATAACGGAAATGAACTCAACTGATACGCTAATACGTCTATTTGTCCATTGTGCCTTCCGACTCACTGAGCCATGCAAATATCAGAAAACACAAAGCCTGACCTCTGATTATAAGATACCATATTATACTGCACCACACTCTATGGTTTAAGAAACAACACACGATATTTATACATTTTCTTAACCATAATAAAGTCGACTCACAACCATGGGGATGTATTGTTCTTATTGGTTGAAAACATATCTATCTCGATTGGTTGATGATCAGACAAAGATCAAGGTGAGACAAAAGAAGATGAATTGGTTACACACGCTAAGCTACAATATGCGTGAGAAATGATATATTCACATAGTAACTCCATGACAAGATAAATTACACGATTCGTGATAAAAGATGATATACTATTTTATGCCGGGTCCTATCAACACTTCAGTAATTGTTCAAGCACGACAGAAAAGAATTAAAACAATGAAATAGTGACTGCCTGACTGACTTCACGGACAGAAGTGTAACAGTTCAAGTTCCACACCCCATCTATCATGACCTTGAATGGCCCAATGAGTTTCATCCACGTGAGAAACATTTTTTTTGCTAGGTCCCAATTATCCTTAATCCAGATTTTGTAAATATGTAGTTATTAGGTTTTAGAACAACCTGTGGTAAGTGTAGCTACTAAAGCAGAGAAAATAGTCTCCTATCAACATTTTAGTGGTACCAGCACTGCAGAGATATCGCGTCATGGAAAATAGAAAGAATTACTTCGTTATTAGGAGGAGAAGGTGTCATTGTACACGTGGATGAATGGAAAGGTTATAACTACCTGTCATCGCTTGAATATATTCACCACAGAGTGAATCATTCTAATGATTTTGTGGATCCCATTACAGGGACACACATCAGTTCTATAGAAGGGTTTTGGGGAAGGTTAAAAACAGGATTAAGGCCATTAAATGGATCTCAAAAGGATATCATTTATAGCCATTTAGATGAATATATGTATAGAGTGTGGTGTAACTTCCAATCGATACTCCTATGCTCAGATATTTTTACCACATATCAGAGAAAGGTATCCTATGATGCATTTTGATGCATATTCTTCGTAAATATATGTATTCCATACCCAAAAATACCTCCTTTATGTGATTGGCGCGTTCAAGGTCGTTCGCTGATTGGTAATTAGTGCTGCTTCAAGTTTAACTTTGCCGTACGCGGGACAATAATGAACAATGACTCTTTGCCTGACAGTTTATTTCAGAAGCAAAACACACCTACTACTTAACCTAAGATCCATGCGTCCAAAACTGCATGAAAGGAACAATATGGATTTATGTTTTAAAAAAATAATAAATTTTAGTTATGGAGAGTATCATTCGACATTACTGTCATTTAAAATGAAGTGAATTACCACCTTCAAGCCAACATGAAGCACACTGACATATTTACTCTTTTACCGCTAGTAACGCAAATAAATACTTCATCGATATAAGCCAGACATTATAATTAGTTTAATCCTTTGCATTTCGAGTGAAACATAGGGGGCCTCAAGCTTGAGCTTTGAGGTTTCAGGAGAAGTAGCGTTTCTTTTTACGGTGGGGGGGGGCTTAGTTGCTAACCTCAAGTGCAAAAAACCACCCACCCACCCTACTCCCATTTACCCGGCTTACTATATCGGTTAAGTGAGGTTTAGGAGTGTGTCGGCCGGGAATCGAGCGCCATATCATGCGTGTGGCATGGTTGGTGAGTATTCTACCGCTGAACAATCAACGCGCAAGCAAGCCAGTGATTCCCCTGAATCCAGTAAAACAAGATATAAAGAGAGGAACACGAACAAAGTTTATGACACAAACTAGTCCGCTTTGGCTATTGTGGATACTACGCAAAAGCGACAGTAAGGAAAGCCAAAAAAATACACACACACACACACCCACATACCTTGATATTATCATTTCCACTGGTTGCTGATTTACTCGGTGTATTTTCATTTGAACCAGATCGACCGATAGTTCCAGATGTAGATTCAATAATTGACGCTAGACTGCACAATGTCTCCTTTGCAAATTCATCTGACGGTCTAAATAATGCGTGTACATGTATGTGTGTGTGCATGTGTAAGCGTAGTTGTGTTGTATGTATATGTTGTGAAAGCGATGTGTGTTAGTTATATGCATGCATATATCAATCCATTGTGTTGTATAACAATTGAGGTAAAGAGTAAACAACAAAAACACACAAATTATACAGTGAATATACAAATTACTAAAGTATATTTACAAAGTTATTAGTAAAAAATATATAATGTATTAAATAAAGCATATAAAACTTCTCCTTTTTCAAGTATTGGTTTTCAGAATCGGGTCCTAGTGACTTAATGGTCTACGAGCTCGCCTTTTAACCAGAAGTTACTGGATTCGACCCCCTTCTGGTGAGTGCGTACTCATGAAGAGTCCCAGACTAGGACGAAGCAGCTATCAGTCCAGTATTCCCAGGTTTTCCAGTGGTTCTCTAACTGACGTCAGCTCATGATGAAATCCTGTAACTTTTCATTTTGACTGAGAAAAGGTACACAAATTACCACACTTCGCTAATTATGATTATTATTGATCCCTTGGGTTCCAAGTAGAACTTTAGGCTTCAACAACACATCTACACTTTGTTCTACTTTCTGCTGTCCTCTTTAGCTGGTCTAAAGATTGCCTATAGTCTCTTTCATCTACTCTTCACCACACGATCTTCTCCAAGTCACCCTCGAAACCACGCCCCACTCGTCGTTTCTCATTCGAGGGTCTGGCACGTGATCTCACCCGACGGTCTCCTCAACGTATGCCCGATCCAACTGCATTTCTTCCTATATATTTGTTTGACGGTAAGCTGTTGGTTAGTTTGTTCCGAGAGTTTCTTTTTGTTAATTCTTTTTCGAAAGCTATCTAATCTTGAACATGCAGCGAAGGCAGCTGTTGATGAAAGTCTGCAATGTGTTGGAAATGCTTTAAGTGATGCGCCAAGTTTCTCGCTTCACATTTATATTGAAAATCCGAGTCCTGTTCTTTATACTGAGTGTAGAAGATTTCGAAACTGGTTGTGTTTCAGATTGATGAGGTAGTTATCTTGCCTTTGAGATTCTGGTTGCCTTTTACATCTTCATCCGTCTTCATCTGTCTGTAGTTGAAACACTACTTCCTAGATAAGTGAAGGAAGTGACCTCTTTCAAGTTTCTCCCGTTGGAGTGGTTAACGCTGTGTGTATTTGCTGTTAGTTGGATAGCTTCATCACCTCTGACTTCCTTATGTTCACCTGGAGTTCTTGTCTTCGCTGTCCACCAAGCCTCTTTCGCCAGTATGTTGGTTTTCGCCTGGAAGTTTTCGAGTTTGTATGACACTAATCATCTGAGAAATCTAGATCTTCTGGAGTTTTCTTATCGGTCAAGCATATGTTGTCTTGTCTTCTCACTCCCCCACAACCAGGAATAGCATCGGTGATCATAGACAGCCTTGTCCTATTCCTGATACAGGTAAGCAGGAGTATCATTGTTGTCGGAAACTGTAAAGAGTTCGTGTAAGTTACGAGATCATATATGTACAATTGTGCAGGTATCTCTGTGCCAATTATAAGGTTAGTAAGTGATAGGATCCCACATATTTTGGTATTGACTGTTTAATCTTGCATATATGGTATGTCATCATTCTCACACATTTTGGTATTGACTGCTAATTTTGTATATATGGTATATTATCATTCTCACACATTTTGGTAGTGACTGCTAATTTTGTATATATGGTATATTATTATTCTCACACATTTTGGTAGTGACTGCTAATTTTGTATATATGGTATATTATCATTCCCACACATTTTGTTACTGACTGTTAACCTCGCACATATGGTATATTATCATCTCTCACGCACTTTGTTATTGGCTATTAAGATCAATTATTTCAAATGCTGTTAGCTGTCCATATTGTTGTAAAATGTATAAATACCATGGCTTTCTTTATCGTTGTTGCACCTCAATACACAGTCACAGTCCAGCCTTTGTCTTTTGATATTTGCGTGCTTTACTAAGTCGGAAGGTACGACAAGGAGATAGACAGATTAGTTCAGGCGCAGACAGAATAAGGTGAAAACGTCTTCATTCAATTCCTTACAGTTATAACAAATTGGCGACGGGGTTTTACCTTAATTCAGTGCAGTTATAACAGTAAGTACACGAGAATATTAAAGAAGAACGTCACTGAGGTGTTCTCCGATGTTGTAGTGGCATAAAGCAAACATTATTTAATTGATTTTTTAGTGCAATTATACTCATTTAAAACAATCTTACTGTTAAACTATATGAAGATGAGTAATAATCATAATAATAATCAAGTGTCAGTTTGGAGGGATTTGATTGTTTACAGGTCTGATCACGAGTTGACATCCGTTAGAGAACCATTGAGAAACCACCAGGGAGCACTGGACAGCTGTTTAGTCCTAGTTTGGAACCCTTCGGCAGTGAGCCTCCACCCACCCAGGATCGCCCAGTCACAAGATGGGCGGCTCGTAAACCATTTCAGCCAATGGGACCCGACCCAATAATCATTAGTAGAAGTGTGTGTATGATCGATAATTCGTGCATATAAATAAGAAACACGGAGAAATATGAACTTTACAGGTAATAGTGGTGGAGTATTCGTAGGGGTAATTAATTAGTCATTGAAGGAATACAAATCAGTCAATTCAATTTGCCAGTACAGATGCACAACAAGCTACATTAACATTCCTAGTCTTGTATTGATGATTCCGAGTGATATGAATATCTGATTTGCGGCAAGACTTCAACCCGTAAGGCTCTAATCACAAAGCTACGAGACGTTCAGTTACTCACCAATAATAACATCATCAAGGTTATCTCAGATAGTAATCACTAATAATTGAAAGCCTGCTCCCTCCTCCTAGTTCAAGAGAGAATCTAGCTAGACAGTTGGTGTGATGCTGAACAGATTGTTACGCGGAATTCATTCACAAGACAATTAGGCACTACTACTCGTTGTGTGAATGCAGCGAATCGATCGCCTAGTTGCCCCAAATCAAGCCTTGTAAGTCAGTCGGTAGACCACACTGAAAGAGTAAATTCAGAAGTGGCTGTGACTCAGGTTTCCATTTTATCCTCACAAATCATCATCAATCACGTCACAATGATAATGTTTCAAGCTAACACTCTCTTAGATAGTCTCAGCACTTTCCTTACAATATTGAGAAATATTTTTGTGTTTACAAGTGTTAAGATCTTGTTGACCAAAAACATGATTAAATTGAATATTTCTCAATATATAATGGAAAGTGTCTTTAAAGCTACTTATATGTCCCAGTTCACCCAATAGATTCTTCATGCGTGAAACCATGAGATACATTTATTTTGTATGGGAAGGCTGATGATACTGACCAATTGCTCAGAATGAAGGATTCGAACCGTTGCAAGTGAAATAGTAACAGCCAGTAATCCATATCCACATATTTAGCACTTATTACGTGTCAGAACTGAAAACTGATTTGGTTGTTTCATTTAAATCAACCGTAAACTAAAAACCATGTTTAACACTAATGACGTATATAGCATTGGTGTAGTTATACTCTATAAGCTGGATGATTTAACTGAGAAGCTTTCGTTGTCTTTATAGACAACATACTCAACGCAGAATTCGGTTAGAATTCCCCATGAGTTTATTGGCCGCTCACCCTGACGACCTTGAAAGTAACTGCCAGTTTCTGGAGATTTGTTTTATCCTCTTGTTCACTTGTATTAGTAATGATGATTTTGTTGAGTTAATAAATTGATGTTTCGCACACCTGTACAGCCTTGATAAATCTGATGTATGTCACGATGTCTAGTGATTTCAAATTCGTTCATTTTTTCCGGTCAAATTGGTGTCCATAACTGTCTACATGCATGGATATCATGTCTTTTGACACCCACCTTATTTTTGTAGATAAAAAGACGAAAGCGTCGTATTCTAATTATCATGAGGAGAAGAATACTTTATCGTCAAAGAAGCTATGAATGGTCTTTAGAGAGCTTGTAAGTGCGTTATCCTTTCCATCCTGAATGGAACATAAGACTTCAAACTTGAGTTTTGATGTTTCCCTCTTAAGCTGGCTACCACCTGTTTAGCAGAGAAGTTTAAGAGTGCATCGGCCGGGAATCGAAACCCGGATCAAGTTGGGCGTCGGCGTTGGCGAGTACTTTTCCACTGAACCGTCGACCACTATCATTTGTACATATTGTTAAATATTAATGAACTAATGATTACATCACTTCAGTCCTTCAATTATTTAGGAACGGATGATTTCAAAACCAGCCAGCAAGAATCGGAAAGGCAAGATACGCACACCTTCATCAACCTGAAACTAGTTTGGAAATCTTCACTGCACTCAGCCAGTCAGCATAAACAACACGATTCGGATTCTGTTCAACATACATGCGAAGTCAGTCAGTCAGTCTGTCACGAAAAGGATTTCCAACAGCCTGGTACCGATTATTATCACAACAGCTACCACCTCCACTATAGCTGGCTCCATACTGAAGATCAAATGACCGGTCAGCAACAAGAAATTCTAACTGGTGACGAACAAACAGGCGAGAGCTGATCGCCCAACAAATATGTAGGAGAAAATGGAGATGGATCGAGGTGAGGATCGCCACTGAAGAGGCTGTCTACTGATATCACGCTCAATGCAGCCCGTCGTTCAAGTGCAATCCCTGTGGGAAGCGACGAGTGGATCGTCAGTGTGGGGGTAACATAGAGGAGAAGATCATATGGCGAGGAGGAGATGAGAGATTATGCGCAGTTGAGGACCCAATTGAAGAGAACACGGCAGAGGATAGAACAAAATGGAGATGTATTGTTGAAGGCCTAGGTTCCACTCAGAACCCAAAGAAATAATAATAATAATGATTCCACCAACCTACCATTGAATTGAGTTTTCATACTTGCAGTTAATAAATAAATTAACAACTTCAAAGAAGAGTGACTTCCACAAAATGAAAAACAAACAAGTAACCTAAAAAACTCGCAATCTAGCTAACCAACTAACTAACTAACTCACTAACCAACCAACTAAGTAGCTACATACGAATATAAATCATTTCGATTATAATGATTTGATTACGAAAAAAAACAACGAAGAACTCTCGATTCTATTCTACTTTAGAATTTATCACCAGTTAGCTATTTTTAAAAAAAAGACTTAAAGATTTAAACAACTTCAACCTTGAACGGACGACCTTGACACTTATTCTTTGTTCAATAGGACCCAATACTATTATTATTATTACGAGTTTACGAGACTGAAGTACAATAGAGTGCAAATATATATAAAAAAAGGTACTGGGAAAAATAATTTATATTGTTTGTTAACTTGCTGCTTTTCTTTTCCCACTCTCATGATGTAAAAATGGCAAAACCAAAAAAAAGAAACAGGATAGGGGGAAACTAACAATTATACAAAAAGGCACACTAAGCTTAAGGGGAAAAAACCACGTTTTCAGTAAAAAAAAAACTGCTCAACAACGGCACCACCACCACTACCACTACAAAAACAGCCATAATTAAGTAAAGTGAATAAAATAGCACCACAAAAAGTAATGCAGTGTGTTAGCAATATATGTATATATGTTTATTTTTAAATAAGGAGGCTGAAGGGGAAAAGAAACACCACTACTGTTGGGCTTTCCGTATGTACTCCTGATAGGTATGTTCTATTCACACACACACACACACACACACACGGGCACGCACATACGCACACAGACGTACACACACACGTGAATTTCTAACTACAAAAACCCAGTCCAACCAACACTGAATGCTGAAAAAACTAATAAGACGCTATTATTAATATTATATGAATAAGCAGAAACACAACAGAACTTGATAAGAAAAAAAAGAAACCAGTGATGAAAGCACAGCAGCAGCAGCAGAAGCACTAACTAGATGAAGAAGAAACTGAACAACAGCTGGGTAAAAACCAGGAAAAAAACAGCAACAAACAAACAAACAAAGCCACTTACTTCAGAATTGTAAGACCTGGTGCAGAATATCGCTTGGATTGTTTTGATGAAGAAGAATAACCGCCTAATGCTGCTAATAAAATTTGACACGGCTGCTGCTGTTGTTGTTGTTGTAATAGCTGAAGGTGTTGTCGTTCAACACCAACAACATCAGAAGGTCTGTGCTCAAGTTTTGTAAAGTTAGTTTCAAAGTAAAGAGAATGACGCTTAGAGCGTGGTGGAAGCGGTGGAGGGAATAGAACTGCGGGAGGAGGAGGAGGAGGACATAGGGGTGACGATGCATTACACGTAAGATTTCCTACTATTGAGTGCACAGCCTTATCTCTATATTATATCAATTATTAGGATAGATAGATCGATAGATAGTGTGAGAATATAGAGAAATAGGTGCAAAGATAGATTGGTTAAGTTGGTTTTAAGATAAGATAAACCCGTTTTTATACCGTATTGATATCCGCAGAATGCAGCAGAAATGTTAGAGCAGAGCAATTCACAGTCAAATTTCGCGCGTGTGTGTGCATGTATGTATGTGCGTTTCAAGGGATATATAGAGTGAATATTTAGATGAATAAATAACAAGGTGAAGATGATGACAAGCGCATATGGAAAGAACGCAGGAGATGAGGGGATGGGGAGAAAATACAAAAAAGGAACAGGGAATTAGTCATGCATGCATAGAAATGAATATTATTATTATTTATATCAATGTAGTTATATTAAATTAATCTAAACAAACTTTGTTACAATCAACTGAAAATGTTTACAGAGACAAATCATCAGGGTGTTGCATAACATAATAACATAACTATATACATATATTACATTAGAAGTAAGGGTAACAGCGACAACTTACAAGGCTCCTTCTTTATGCCATTTCACTGCTGAACTAGACAGGGTTCCATCATCGATACAGTAGAATGATTCATTACTGATCACATTATTATTATTAGTATTGTTAACAGCAGACGTATCATCAATACCATGACCATTACGTATAAATTCACTCAGAGATGGTCTTTGCCGTGTACGAACAATAGATAGTGTGGCTCTCAGTTGTTCAGCTTCTTCTAAATCAGCACCATTTTCTTCTTCTTCTTCAACCACAATTACATCCCCTTCATCTTCATCCTCATCTTCGTCTTCACCGTCTACTTCTTCTTCTTCTTCGGCATCACCATCACCCTCAGCATCTTCGCCTTCTCTAACAACTTCTCCGTCATCATATGCAGCATAACCTCTAGAATTTATATCATCATCCAGCTGATCGTTAGGCATTATGTCTAAATCATCTGGTTGATTGGAATCAGCATCTCGATTATTGGCCAATTTATTATTATTATTTAGTACATGTACATTCTCAACAACAGTCAATCGACGAGGATCCACTTCTGTTGTACGTCTTTTTCCATTCAAGGCTAATTTCGCTGCATTAGGACGACTATGTGTATTATCACATGATGAATTAGTCGATAATGAACCAGAAGAACATGTGCTTGATGAATGGAAATCATTCTGTGAACCAATAGAATGAGATCTACTCACTGTAGATGAATTACTTGTTGAATATTTATTATTATTGTTATTATTGTGACTACTATTCATGTGAATTGGTGAATTTATGTTATTATTATTATTATTACTATTGCTAACATTTTCAGATGATACTGACGATGAGGTAGACGACGAGGATGAAGTTGATGTCGACGATGAGAATGAATTAGATCGATCACGTCCACTTGAATCATGATGACGGCGAACTGGATCATTTGACAGCTTTGATAAATGTGCATTATTTTCATAATTCTGTTGCTGTCGTTCTTGTTGTTGACGTCTATTGGTTGACTTTTTACCATCTGGCTTTCCATTCATTCCATTATTTTGTCTATTAGGGCTAGGTGAAACAGCGCCTAAATTAGTCAATTGTGCCGCTAACTGATCAAGTTCCTAGAAGATGAACAAACACGTTTGAAAAGCAAAAAAAAGAAAACAATTACAAAATCAAATAACGAATACATTCAAACAACGACAACAACAAAAACAAAAAGAAGGAAAAGACGATTGACCTCACAAACTACTCCATCGCATTACACAACAACATGAAAAGCTATATATGTACATATGTATATTCTGATGAAAATATCATGTGGGAGATGAGACAGCATACAAAAAGCATAATTTTTGGGGATTATAAGAAGTAGGGGCGGGGTAGCAGGGGAGCGGGGTAGGGAGTAGTCATAGTCGGAGAAAACAACAACGACAGTAAAAAAAAATGATTCCTGGACAACATTCACGACAAACACGACTATATTTCACTAGATTCAATATAGACTGGCATGAAACGATACACGACGAATTTGCTTATTTTCTCAAGAAGGAACTCAGGATAAGCGATGAAGGAACAGATGATTCACATCACCAAAGAATCTTAGGAACACATGGAATGAATAATATTTACATAACATACTACATTTAGCGTACAGAACACTGATACACTATGTGTGTGAGTGAGACAGCGTGTATACAACACACGGACACTGAAATAGTGGGGTAAAAAAAAAATCCTACCGATTGTAAACTGATCATTTCTTCTGGCTTTCTTTGACTATCATCCTCCTCCTCCTCCTCCACATTATTCTCAGTATTATCATGTGTTCCAGGAGGAATAGCATTCCGACTTAACGAGGATACATCACCACTATCCACCACAATTTTTCCCATCACTCGAGTATTGATTTGATGTAAATCATGATTAGTGGAAGACGATTGATTGAATTTCGGAGAGGAATAATTATAAACAAATTGTGGTATTTTAGTTAAATGATAATCATTGTGTAAGCCAAGACTTTCATCGTCTTTATTCAACTGGTGTTCATCTGCTTCACCGTCTTCACCGCCTTCAACACTGTCATTACCACAACCATCACCACTGTCTTCTTCTCTCTCCTTCTCCTCCTCCCCCTCGTCCTCCTCTTCTTCTTCTTCTTCTTCAACAACAATAAATTCATCTGGTCTAGGCTTAGGCAATCGACGTCTTAACAGTCTTGGTCCTAATGGTGGTTTCGGTGATGATAATAATGAGGATGTGGAGGAGGAGAGGTCAAGGACTGGTATTGAAGTATTTTCATCAGTACTGTCATTGATATTACTACTAGGTGTAATGATATGACTATTATTATTATTATTATTACTGCTACTGTTTCTAACCTCGATCAAATCAACATTAGATCCGAACCAATCATTATCTACTACGGCTTCAGGTAATTGATTAAATACATTTACTAAGCTTGTTTGTTGTTGTTGTGGCTGCTGCCTTGGAAAGTGATGGATAATATTATTAGAGGTAGACGATGGTAGTACAGTCCTTATGATCGATTGTGATAACGGTGAACTCACATGGGGTGGTGGTGGTGGTGGTGGTGGCGGTATCTGTGTCGGTTGTAATCGACGTTGCTGATGTTGGCTGTGTTGCTGTTTCTGCTGTTGTTGTTGTTGTTGTAGGAATAAATTCTGTCGTAACTGTTCACGTAAATAAATCAATGATGCAGAGGATGGATTCAATTGAGCTTGTTTCAGCCATTGAAATAAATTCACATGGAACTGATGTGTACTACTACTACTACTACTACTACTACTACTACTACTAATATTCATCAAAGGTGACACACTTGTCGGCGTTTCTGAAGAAGAGGAGGGGGCGGCGACGGCGAGTGAAGATAACAAAGGAGTGGACAGTGAGGATAAAAAAGAAGAAGACGAAGAAGAACAACAAGGAGCAATATCACTAGGATTGTGAAGTCCTAACAAACTGGTACTAGTAACACTACTACTACTGATCGTGGTAGTAGTAGTAGTAGTTGATGTTGCTGCTGTTACAGCGATAACTTCGTTACCACTGGATACTGGTGGTAATAATGATTCTTTGCCCATCATCACTTTCAATACATCATGCTGTTTCATCAGAAAAAATAGACCCAGATGACCCCAAAACCCATAAAACGTAAACATTTTGTTTTTGTTTTTAGAGATATGCGTATAACAACAATGACAGACCAACACAAACACACACAAAGAACACATTTATAATAGTGTGTCATAAGGATTGTAAATCAACATATTAACAGAGTAATAAGACAATGCACAAAACCATATCCCCACCGATAAAACAATTTCACACAGATCGATCGATCGATGGGTGATCATGACAGTTGTGTAAAAACCAAAAAAAGATATGCGGATATGATGTAATGGTGTGTATAAGGTGTATGGTGTATAATGCACCACCGCCAACAATGCCAATAACAACAACAATTAAGAATACCAATACACGAAGTATTAGTAGTCGGTTGTAGCACAGCATAAGTGATCCAGTTAGGCATAACACAAGTTTACATAAATATATGTATGGTGGAGAGAGGTGAAGTAGTTCAAAAATGTAAGAGAAGGAGCGGCGACAGCAGTGACAACAAGAACAAAGACGTGGTAACATTTAGTTAAAACACAGACAGACAAATCGAAGGGGGTATCAAAGATGCCCCACCCACCCACACACACACATAAAAAAGAAATGAAACAAATAGTATTTGGTAGTCACATGAATACGAAGGAGATGAGGTGAGTGCGAAGGATGTGAGTAACCAAACCCGCACACACACACAAGCATTATGAGTGATAACAACAATAATAAAGTAAAGTGGGGGTGGGGAGATTTTCACAGGGGGTGGAGAGGACAAAAAAGGAAAAAACAGAATAGAAACAAACACATTAGTTCTCAGTTTATCAAAACAAAATTAACTTATATTTAACAATCAAAAAATGCATAATATACGCACGAAAAGTAGTAGTTGTAGTGGTAGTACCGTTCCACAAAAGTCAGCCTAAATATAAATTATGAATCATTTCATATCTTTTAATAGGTAAAACAATCAGACTAAACGGTGGTGAAGGGTAATCATTATCAATCAGTAGTCGTGAAGCATAACCCATAATAAATAAACACGCGCATACAAGAGCATATTGCTGAAATGATGACAGAAAAACGATCACGTCTTCATCAAGACTTATATGAGGCAAAAATTGAAGAGGAGATAATGACTGTGGGGGGCAGCATATCGAGTTGGATAAAAACCACGACTTGAGTGGAGACTACTTACCGAAGTGATGACATAAACCTTAGCATATACACATAAATACTCACACACGCACACACACAAGCATACATTTATGCACACACACGTACGCACGCAAGCGCGTTCGTACGTACACACAGCTAATCGCATAAACATGTATACATATACATATAAGCTACGTAGAAAAAACTTACCTCAAGACGTGAAATCTTCATGATTGTAATAAAACAGAAAAGAGTTAACATGCATTGGAAATAATCAAAATCTAGAACAATAAACATCCATACACAAACACATACATGTATACATGACCTGGGGATAAAATCTATCAGAGACTTGGCGCATCACCAAAAGCATTTCTAACAAACCACTGAAGACTTTTGTCAATAGTTGTGACAAAATTTGCTGGCGCCATACTTAACATCAGATGGCCAGACAGAAAGAATCAACAACAAGAAACTCTGGGGACCAACAAATCAAGAACCTGCGGCACAAAAAATATCCCGATCGCAAAAACTCTGAGAAGACCGTCGGCAGACATGGCGCTCCAGAACATCGTTCGATTGAGACCCATTGGGAAACAACGAGTTAGGCGTTGGTCCGAAAGCATATGAAGGAGATCGTATGAAGAGATGAGAGCTTATGGGCAATTGTGAGGTCAGATGAAGAGGACTGCAGAGAAAAAGCTGCAATGAAGATATGTTGACACGAAGCCTTAAGTTCCACTCAGAATATTAATGTATAATAATGATGACATGATCAACGCCCGTTGTATATCATAACTGCATTGATTATTATCCACATTAGAAATTTACATCGAAATATTCTCATATGTGATTTCTTTTTTTATATACCACATTGAATGGATGACTGGATAGGTGGTGGGCTTAGAGTCGCAGTGAGACACCCAGCATCAGTCACTAAGGATGTAGGTGAAAATGCAGCTGACAAGTCGCAAACAGGATGGAATGCCATTTCGTGGATCCCACCACTAGCCAATATCATAAAATATGTCAGTATCTGTTAAAGGAGCCTGAATATATGCTAAAATGAAGACTGGTCTAGATGTATATCAACGGGAAATCACGCGTATAAATAAAATATATTCAAAAACAACCAATCATGTCCAGTCACCGACCAGGAGAGATGATTAATAAACTCGTGGAGAAATCTAAAAGCTAACTTCATCGAATTGAAGTATGCGCTGAAGATGTCACCCAGTAGGGTGATGAAAGCTTCGCAAATTAACCATCCAGCTCAGAGAACAAAACCACATCAAAATCATCCACCTGAGCTACAAATGTTCTCTATCATATCTGATATTACTCTGTTTGCAATTCCTGATATATTCTTTAATGACTAATTGTTTATTTAAGTGATGTAATTGAGGCGTAATGCATTTTATCTTTATTTTGATCTCTCATACTCCTTCTCCCCTTATCTATTTGAAAATGACCTGGAAAACATTGGAACCTGACTCTCTGTATGACTAATTCAATGTAGTTTGTTTGCGCTTATCAGTCTTATATCTCCCAATGTTATTTCAAAAGTATATATATCCGTGTATGTAGAGTATTCAGCAGCTGACGAGTTCTACCGAAATCTGATGAATTCATTAAACCCTGCTTCATTAACCTTCGTTGCTTGTTGTACAAGTTGAATGATTTTAAATCGATACAGAAGAACAAAAAAAGAAATTTAGAAAAAATTTAAACCGATGTCAGTACCTCATGATGAAATCCCATAATCAATCAATCAATCAAATCCCACAAACCAATACTTGAATGTTAACAGCTATGTTTGTGACACCTGATCACTCTTTCATGAAATGAAACTTGTATATAAAAGGCGATTGTCTAGGTTTAAAGAGGAGAATGAATTCATGGAAAAGGGCCTTTTCGTTGAACTACATATCTTGGTTCTATTATTATTATTAATGTTTAGACTGGAATTTTTCATTTTGTGATGATGAAATTTTCTCTGCTTAAGCACTTTGACAAACACACTAGTTAATTTATTTAATTGGTTATTTGAAATTATGAGCGTCCGCGTCCTATCGAGGTCGAGATTGGAGTTGGGGGGTTCAATGATAGAAAGCACGCGACACGGGACGTCCAGGTCAGGTTCGATTCCCAGTCGACATTCACCTAAACCAGATCGACTTTACTAACCGACAGTAAGTAAGCCTGATAAGGAGGAAGGCGGTTGAGTGTGAGAATCGGAAAGTCATCCTATAAAAAAAGCACAACATCATCGCTATCGGAACTTCAAAGCTTGAAGCCATATGTTTGTTTCACTGGGAACAACAAAGAATGTGAAAGATGGTGGAGGCTGTTAAAAGAGACTGGGAAATTACGAGGGAATATTTATTGACAAATATATATGCGAATAAAATTAAAACGAGTATTCGGTAATATGTGTTAACAGATAACTAAAGATATTAGTACACTCATGAAACTGGTGAGTGAAATACTTCGAGAATTGAATGAACTCACCTCAGGCTTTTTACTAGCAATATGACGTGAATGTTGTGGATGATTATGATGTTGTTGTTGCTGCTGTTGATGATGGTGGTGGTGACTATGTAACTTCTGTGGTATAACACTTGAATTTAACCGTGTCGACGGTACTTGCTTATTTGAATGCCCACGTAATTCAGGTTGATTTGTGGATGAAGTGTTGACTGTAGAACTACTACTGGTAGTCGTGGTGGTGGTGGTGGTAATAGCAGTACTCTGAGAAGCACGAGATCGAACTAGATTCAGTTTATAAAAAGAAAAAAAAATCTTAGTTTTACTACTGACTAACTGGTTGACTGTTTTTGAAGGCAAAAATAAAATACTCGAATACGTTACCACATGGTATGTGCTACTGACCAGATTTATAAGTAGTATATAGACAACAACTGAAATCAACATTTCAAGTCAATGGCTATTGGCTGCAGAGGTAGAAGTATGCATTCCTCAAATCTGAATTTAGCGTACCTTGTGATCAGGGAATAATCTCATTGGACAACTTTTCGTCTCAAGGTTTAACCTTCGGAAAGTCGACAACCAATCAGAATAGTGTATTATCATCCACTGACATAGACAAAAATGTATAAATGCGGTGTGTTTTAGCTTAATAAAAAAGGTCTGTCATCAAATCTCTGATCTCCTCCCGTTACAATTACACTCTAGAAAATCATGAGAAGATAAGGGAATAAAGAGGTGAAGACTGAGATAAATAAGTGTACATGTGTGCAATGAAGAGGGTAGTTAAACAAAGAAATCATATGTCAAGGGGTAAATAACTGTATATGCAGTATCACTGAGAATAGTTTGAAACCACATCACCAGAAGTCACCAACTATTGATTTTAATCGTGATGAGGAGCCGCCCAGCTAGACAACCTACACCTCCCCAGTTGAAATAGAGCAAAAGTTAGTGACTTTATAGATGATCTGACGACCACTTCTAACTTTTTACCAACCTACTTCTCACTGAGGAAGGGGGAGTAAAGTGGCTTGGTGTGAGTCAGACATGTTCTAGTCCCCCCTTAAACGATGCATCTTCACAACCTCACTTAAAACTTCCTGCTTAATCTCATTATTATCATATTGCTGTGCTTACAGTCAGCAGTTAAACGAAATCATCCACTCTCAAAAACCACTAATACAATTCAATTTTCTAACTTCGACAATTATGTTACACAGCTCCGAAGGACAATACAGATGACTACTGCACAATATGCAAGAAATTTTGAAAGGTAGCTGCACAGTATACCTGTGTCAAAGTCATTATGTGTTGAGTGAACCTTCCGATGATACGGTCACATTTATTCTGAATTTAAACACAGTACCTGGAATATTTCATATACTGATGGAGGTGTGTGTGTGTGTGTGCGTGAATGGTTATTAACTCCTGACTGCTTACACTGCAGAAACAGAGTATCAGTATTAAGCAAATGCAGAGTTCAGGAGACAGAAACTTGGAGCCGGTCACACGCGACCTACTCAAAGTTGCTTCTGGAGGAGTTATATCCATATGAAGACCATCTTACCGCTGGCTATAAACCGCCACTGATAATGACATCGACTTAGGAATTAATAAAAAGAATGCGCGTCGGTGGCACAGTGGTTAGGACTCTCGCCGACCATGCACACGGTCCGAGGTTCGATCCCCTGCCGACGCACACCTGATATCTATGGTCGGCCTGCAAAATTTGGGCTACCGATATCTATGCTGAAAATTCCATACTTGTACCAAAAATACAGTGTGGAATCAAGCTGTAATAAAAAAAAATAAAAAATATTCACACTGATGCTTTCTTTTTTTGTTATTCTAATGATCACAATTAGTCCTGTCTTCTATCCCTTTTATTGATTAGCATGCTCTGTGTTATTTATTTTCTAGTTCGTAGGAGGATGGAATATTACAAACTCATTTGAATCAAATTAATTAAGAGAAAGAATTTCACCGGGACAGAAGCCCCATAATGTCACAGATGCATTCACTCTTAAACATACATTCCAACCAGCTTCTTTGCAAAAATAACTTGCTATTCGCTTTAATACTCCACTTTGTTTACCCTTTTGAGATAAGGGGTGTGGATAATAAAAAAAAGCATCCATCTTTGTATGTTGAATTGTTAAAGACAATGAATGTAGTGAGATCATCATTCAAGTGTTAGTTTCAAACTTTGAAACACTATGAAACACCTACTGATAACAAAAAAAATGCTCAAAATTTAAGAAATATTATGACAGTTTAATAAAAAATAACTGCCATCATTCTTAAATCGCATCAAACAGTGTACTATTTGAAAGAGAAAAAAAACTCCCGTCATAATCGGAAACGGATGCTGATATCATTCAAACAACTTTTTTTTATGTTGAAAAAAAGGACAAAATGATGAAGTAAACATTTATTCAAAATATAAATAAATATTTCAACTATTTCCTGTTGATATTTGTCAATTTATCATCTTTATTTTATGCAGAACCGAATGGTTTATTTTTGTATATGTTCATAGCTTACAATTAGAAATACAAGTATTGTGTACGGTTTGCGAATTTATGATTGTTACAAGCGGTAATCTTAGAGATACTTCTAATTTCATTTGCTGATCCAGTCAAGACGAATTTTTCTCTTAGGCTAAATTATTCTTCGTCAGTGGCAGTGGTTTGCAGGAATTCCATTGGCTGCGGGATTCATCACCAGCTGATATCTGTTAGAAAACCATTGGAAAACCGGCAGGGAGTACTGGACAGTTGCTTCGTAAGCCTAGTTTGGGACTCTTCATCAGCACGCACCCACCAACGGGATTTGAACCCAGGGGCTTCTGGTTACAAAGACAGAGAACTCTTAGACCATTAAGCCACTGGGACACGATCCAAAGGCCAGTCCATGAATTCTGCCAATTAATGACATAGCGCGACCAATTCGCAATGTCTTCTTCAATGAGTAACTGTCGTCACCTTCAACCTGTGCTGTACCATACTGGTCACGACTTCCCACTAAAACCCCAGGTAACTGCCTACCTGAACAGGGGCCAGCCACTAGTGAGCATCAGATCAATTTTTCAGGTATTAGTTTTTCAGGGATTTTGTTTGATTGGATGTAGGCATTGTCGCTACCCTGGCATGCTGTCGAACCAATACATTGATAAATTCTGTGTGATCCTTCCCTTAACTTATCTGGTATCCAGTTTAGTGTTGTTATATTAATGTACATTAACTCACTTTTACTGATACTTTTGACATGTAATCTATCGATACTACTCATTCAAAGTAATTTAAAACAGAATTGATGTTGCTTTGCTGATCGGAAAAGCAGCAAAGACAAGATTCCATGGGAACATAGACAAGACGCGGGGGTTATGAAAATAACCAAACAACAACAACAACTGCAGCAGAAACATCCAGCACTAATCACCATCACAACGGGAGGGATTTGAAAGAGGTTACTTCATTCACTTATCTAGGGAGTATCACACCTCAACTACAGCCAGTCGGAAAGGACGAGGATGTCAAATCGAGCGAGAATCGGGAAGGTAGGCGAGAAACACATTCATCAACCTGACTGAAACCAATCTGGAAATCTTCGTCACTCAGCCACCATCAACAACAGAATTCGGTCGGATTTTCGATACAAACGTCAAGTCAATCAGCTCTTTTATATGCATCAGAAACTTGACGGGCGGGTCACAAAGAATATTTCCAACAACCTGTTGCAGACCTTTATCAACCAACAACTGTCCTCGCTGTCTCTATACTGAAGATCAGATCAGATGGCCGGGCCGGAAAGAATCACCAACAAGAAACTATGGCTGGGAACAAACAAAACTAGAACCAATCGCCAACCAACTAATATGCAGGAGAAAGTGGAGATGGATCGGTCACTGGCTGAGGAGACCGCTGGGTGACATCGCGCGCACGTCAGGCCATTCCTCGAGTGAAACCAGGCCGAAAGGGAAGCACGTGGCGAGTGGGACGTCAGTGCAAGGGTGGGTGACATGGAGGAGATCGTGTGAAGAGAGAGGAGTTGAAACAGTATGGACTAACATGGATGGATGTGAAAAGTACAGAAGAAGGAAGACAGAAGTGGCAAGTTGAGACGTGCAGTTGAAGCCCTGTGTTCCACTAGGAACCCAAGGGAACAGTAATAATAATAACTGATGTTGCTTTAAAAATATTTCTTTAAATACCACTGTCATGTAAATGTAGAAGCTGATGACGAATTTATCGAAAATAAAATTCTTTGTTCATTAATTATTCTTTTAAATCACATTTGTTTCAAGTCAGAGAGTTATGTGAAACCACCAGAGAGAAATGGACAGCTCTGTTCGTCCTTATTCGGGACTCCTATGAAGAACTCATTCACAACCCCTAAGGATCGAAACTAGGACCTTTAAGTTACACGGCACACTCGTATATCATCCAGTCATTGAGAGAGAATCCAATTGCCTATCAATCCTAACTTTTACCGATTAGAAATATAGTGCGACCTTCAACCAATGTTATCCGTATGCATCAATTCTTTCCACCCTTTCCTCCCACAAGCTTGATGGATCTCGCTGGTCACGATATCCCATTAGAACTCAAAGTGAATTTATCCTGCAGTGAGTCACTAGTGAGGACTAAATTAACTCTCAAGTGTTGGTTTCTAATGACTTGATTTATTTTAGTTTTGATAAGGAATGGACTTCAGTTCGAGATCTCCTAGTAACTTGAAGGTCCTGAGTTTAATCTCCGGAGGTGGAGGTGAAGGGGGATTATGGGTCCCAAACAAGGACGAAGCAGCTAACCAGTACTCCCTGGTAGTTTTTCAATGGTTCTCTAACTAACATCGATTCGTCATCGAAATTGAAATCACTTAAATCATTGCAAAACAAACACTTAAAAAGTTTTCTTCAATTTCGATCAGCATGCCTAGACAATTTAGTTCTTTTGAACAGAATAGCCGCTTTTCCCCTCAAAAGGTGCAGATATATTTTATTGATAACCACGACCAAGCAGAAAATAGAAATCGTGCAGGGTATCTTGACAGATAAAACTAAAGTTACAGTGTACCAATGTACCCATTATCCCATTTATCTAAATGACTATATATCACTCATCTATCTAATGAATAAATTTCAGTCAATAATACTCAACGGAGTGAAATGGCTACACATAACTGTGGTGACAGCTGTCTGCAAGACAAAATTGTAGACAACAATTGATGTCATTGTTTACATCTCAAATCGGGCTCATGAGAAGCAAAAAAACAAGAACAAAGCCTAACCGTCAGGATCTTAACAACCAATCACAGTAGACTTAACGTGGGCAGATACGATTCTCAGATATATCACCGGACTGTCTAAGAAGAAAACGTCAACAAAGAGATGACAGAATAACCTTAAGCAGGAAAACAACAACCAATCAGAAGACGTTGCTTCTGTGCTAACAAATAACGAATAATAATGTACATAAAATCTATAAATTTTAGCTGATTTTCTCAATAAACGATCATGTTGCCTGACCCTTGTTGTCTTCTGTCGTTACATGACTAGTTACCACTTAGCAACTAACAGCTAGATATAGACGTATATTGATTGAATTGCTTAAACATGAAATCTAATATTTTTCTCAAGTTTGATTACGAACTGACATCAGCCAGAGAACCATTGAAAACCACAGAGGAATACGCGCATCCAAAGCCATCCCAGTTACAATATCAGCTGGGTTTGGATCCCGCGGTAGGTGCCTACTGATAAAGAAATCCAAGCAATAGGATGAAACAGCTGTCAGTTTTACTCCCTAGTGGTTTTCCAATAGTTCGCTGACTAACAGAAGACATATCATACAGCTCGTGTTCAAACTTGAAACACAAATCGAATTTTTACAAACTAACCCTGGGAAATTAACATATTTTCTAGTTAAACATCACCTATTAAAGGTACACAGATAGTAATAGCATGTTGGCGAAGGTAACTATGATTGAGTGTTATAACTGACTTATTACCATGGTGATTTCAATTAGCCTTGTGATAAACATTAGACGGTAATAATAATAATAATAATAATAATAATAATAATAATAATAATAATGGTGTTTATCAAAATCACACAGTTACTGAAATGATGGACAGTGATGAAAGCAGATACCTGCATACATGTGAACACACACACAAACACACATATACAAGTGTGGCCGACAATATACAAAATTACAGATTTATGACACTTTGAACATAATTGTGAAATTCGTCACATAGTAAAACTATATAACTTTAATGCTAGAAAAAAGGGCATATATATATATGTTGTTATTCACAAGTATATGAGAAATGATTTTCATCCGATTGAAGTGCCAGGCCTCTCTCTATGCAAACATAACAGTTTCTAGGACAAAGATGCCTAGAATATGTAAATATGGTGTAATTTGATTGATAGCTGACTAACTATCAATGGAATTGAATAATGTGCATTTCCACTCTACTCTGGACTGGTGTCATGTGGATGTGAATACACATCCGACGACGAGTAATGGTGTTCCTCCCATTAAGACAACCCTCTTTTGTAGTTTGAAACAATGGATATCAAGGTTAAAGAGATAGCCCAGTGGGATAACCTATATTTATTGCTTTCAACCATCTTATAACAAGAATTCTGAGTGAACCGTAATGTCAGGCCACTTAGCACAGTGGCCACATCACAAACTTAATTGATAGAAATCAATCTAACTTCAATCAATATTGAGGTAAGGTGTTGAGTGCTAGCTAGGTAGGTGGGAGTGGAAATCAATCGACGAGTTTGTGAGGTGACATCATCAACTGAGATGGTTAGAATATGTGTTACACATGTCTGTCTAGCCATCGCCTACCTCGACAACGGGCAATGTTAGCCTGACATGGTGTATCAGGTTGAAAAAGAGCTAGTAGTGGTGGTCAAAACAAAACCAACATGGCTTCATCAGTCAATGCAATCCACAATAGTTAGTTTTAGTCAACCATGTAGGCAGATGTAGACTCACTGGCTTCCTGATTGGGTTCCTCACGATGGTAAAAACCAATGAAGGCTGGAGACAGTTGATGATATGGCTCAAACTCATCGTTCTCAGTGATGACTGAGATGCATCCACTCCTTGTGATTTATAATATCCAATAAAATCTTATTATTCTTCCATATCACTATTTTTTTTGTCTCACACTTCTGTTCATTGTCTTCCTTTATTCTATTTTCTTGCTTTGTTTGCTGCATATAGTGTGGCGATTCGAACTGCTACATAAAGGTGCGAAGTTCTATGTTGAATACAGTCAGTCAGTCAGTCAGAATTCGATCTACGCTAACACTGAGGGCCACACGCCTTGGGTCTAATCAAAGTAGCTATTACACTCTTACAGTCGGTCAGTAGAGAGGCCGAATAGCTTAGTGGTAACGTCTTTGACTGCAGTAGCAAGTGAATCTAGTTCAAACCTTAGAAGAGACATAAGTGTTGCTTCAAGATTACAGGTAGGCCTTGCTGACGAGTGTCAACAAGCACGAAACATAGGTCCAAGGCTTCTGGCCGATAAAATGCAACCATCTAAGGACTGATTTCATCAAAACGAACCCCTCAGGCTTTTGCAAACAAACATTTACTGATGAATCGTACACAAAAATAAGCAAAGGACCAAGGTTTATGGATTGCTTTGTGCCGATATCATACCTAAAGGCGCTTTTGTTTTGTCATCTTTGGGTGTTGTTATAAATACATATAATTCTCATTTGATATGTTACTATACTGAGAATTGACACCGCGTCACGAAGGACACTTCGAACAAACTAAAGACCTTCATCAACAGCTGTCTTCGTTCAATACTTTTTTTTTTGATTTACAGCTTGATTCCACACTGTATTTTCGGTACAAGTTTGGAATTTTCAGCATGGATATCGGTAGCCCAAATTTTGCAGGCCGACCATAGATATCAGATGTGCGTCGGTGCGGGCTCGAACCCCGGACCATGTGCATGGTCGGCGAGAGTCCTAACCACTGTGCCACCGACGCACAAGATCAGATGGCCAGAAAAAATCAGGAATAGGGAGGGATCTCTGACAATGAGCAAACCAGCCCAGCAGGAACCAGTTGTGCAACAAATATGCATAAAGAAATAGAGGTGGATTGGCCATACTCTGAGAAAACAAACTATCAAGTGACATCACATGCTAGGCCACCACTCAAGTGGAACCCGAACGGGAAGTGGCGAGTTGGTCATCAGAGTGAGTGTAACATGGAGGAAGTCATGTGAAGCGAAAATGAAAGCATGTGAGCAGATGTGGAGCCAAGTGAAAACGTTGGCAGAGAACAGAACGCAATGGAGACGTTCGGCTGAAGCTCCATGTTCCTCTAGGAACTAAAGGAAACAATGATAAATAATAATGTAGACACTACAGTAAACTAACCGTTCTCATCAGCTGAAGATATCTGATGTACAGGTGATCGATTATGCATACCAGGAGTTAAATGTGATGCTATTGACTGACGTATAAAATTCCCATTGAAAACTCCACCAGCTGTTGTAGTCGTGGTAGTAGTAGTGACGGCAGCAGCTGTTGATGTTGTTGTTGTTGTTGAGGCGGCGAAAGCCATCGCAGCTCCACTAGACCGGTTAACAGGACTAGATATACTAACATTGTTTGATAATTTCGATTGACTGACAACTGCATTCGTTGCAGTGATAATTGATTGGGGTAAAGCTGATTCTAAGGGTGGTTTTCGAAGATCTAAATGTGGTACAGCCTAGAAAATACAAAATAGGAAATTTTTGTAAAAAAAACACACACAGTTAATTCAAACAAATACTCAAATGTGGCGTTTCACCAATGATTATTATTAATTATTTTATTCATTTCCATTCCTAGAGGAATATAGGGCTTCAAACTTCTGCTTTGAAGTTTCAGTCACTAGTTTCACTTGCAACCTGATTTTACCAGCTTAGCAAGGCTTGGGAGTATGTCGACCGGGATTTGCACACCATTCCGATGACCCCAACCACGAAGTTAGTCAACGTTTCCCTACTTGGCTTTAATTAATTGTTGTGGATTTGATTGAATGATGGCGTATTTTGGTTTGACCAACACTAGCTAACTCTTTTCCAACCTGTCCCATCCTATGTCAGCTAACATTGCCCGCCGTCGAGAAAGGCGATGATTAGACATGCATACGTAACACATGTTCTAACCATCTCAGTCGATGTAATTTCACAGCCTCGTCGATTGATTTCCCCTCCTTACCTAGAACTCGAACGACGCCTAACCTCAATATTGCTCACCCTATTATACCACTTTACACGGGAGATAGAACGCAGACACCTATGATCAAAGACAGCTAGTCTTTTGATGTCTTCCACTGTCAGTGGCCAGGTCTTACAATCATAAAGGAGGATACAGTGAACTGCTGAGCAGTAGACATGCCCTTTGGTCGACAGCCAACCGGATATCACGTCTACGCCAGAGATAGCATTCTAGTAGAAACATCATTTCAGAGGACATATACATCAAATTAAAAAAAAACAAGACGCTGAATACTAACCTGACTTGTTGGACGAGCAGACGGAAATTTCGGTGCAACTATATGCTGGTGCCGGGAACTGGCAACCAGTGGATTGGCTGGTTCATCATTACTACTACTTCCAGATACTGACACACCACCGCCACCACCAGCGATTCCATGTCCGCCTCCTCCTCCGCCTACTCCACCATTCAATACACTGCTACCAATACGAACCTGCTGATGTAATGGGACAGGCGGTGGACCAGGATTGGCAAGTTTTGCACGAAATGGTGATACAAGTAAATTACCAGCCGTCATAGGATCATTTGATGAAGAAGTTACCGCCATTGATGATGATGATGTAACAGCAGCGTTTACATTGAGATGAAAAGGATTGAAAGGAGGATTGGACTGTGAATATTGGACGTAATGTCGTAAGTATTATAATTATTATTATCATCATAATTATGATCACAGCAGCAACATGCGATAGGCCAAAAAATTAATCATGCAGTTGTAATAAATAAGAAACAAAAACACAAAGGCAAACAAAATAAAGTGATTGTTGATTAATGTGCATGCACAAAATAAAAATTAAAAAAAAAATCATAATAATATGTATAATACAGAGAGGCAAGTAAAAATGTAATCTAAGTAAATTTTGATTTTCAATCATTCTACTTCTATAATCTCATTATAATATTACACAATTTCAGAATAAAACAGAGTTGCTTATTAAGGATAAAGAGCGAAATAGTAGCGCTACTCAACAATCATTTGCAATTTCAGTCAGTCAGAACCCACTGACTCACTTGGCTGGAAGTCTAGCACACCTATGGATCAACCAATGAGCGACAACTCCTTTTTTTTTAATGGAAAAATACTTCCAGAAGAAATAAAAAACCCAACAGAAAATGATATCAACCACAACGGAGAGAGAGTTCATAAAGTTGCTTTTAACACAAATGAGTATGCGTCGGTGGCATAGCGGCGGTTAGGACGCTTGCCGACCATGTACATGGTCCGGGGTTCGATCCCCAGCCACGGACGCACTCTTTTACCTCGCTAAGCCAGAAATAATGCTGGTAAAGAGGAAAGGTTGGGCATGAGACTAGCAACCCCATCCTGTAAAAATTAGACACTGCTACAGAAACTCCATGCCACTAGCTTGAGACCCCATGTTCCACTGGGGAACGTGAAAGAGAAAAAAACACAAATGAGTTAGTTTATTACAGTTAGACAACCAACATCTGACTAGTCCCCAAAAGTCGACCTCTATAGTGCCAACAAACTTTCTATTTGGATATGATAGGCAAGGTGTGTATTATTATTTCCTCTAATTGCTAGAGGAATAGGGCTTCAGCCGCGCGTCTCTATTTCGTTCGGTTCTCTGCAAGAGTTTTCACCTGGGAAGGTGTGTAGCTATAGGTGAAAGGTATTTCTGGTGTAGTTGTGTTCTTTTTGAGCTGAATGCTAACTACAAAGACAAATTCAGCATATAAGTATAAAACTTGGGCACTGTGGTAGAGTATAATTCCATTATAGATAAGATTTTATTTTGATAAATCGCACAGTGTTTACAGTTATCTTATCTATAATGGAACAAATTCAGCAGTTTAGAATCTCCGATGAGTGGAACTACCGTCTATCGCCTGAAGAACGTGAATCTGATTACTTGTCTATAGAGATTTTCTTATCTTCCTGCTAATTTGTATTGGGCGAAAGGTCAAATATCAGTCCAACATAAAATAATCAATATCACTCTACTACGGAGGACGAAAATCTCCTAAAAAAGACAATTATTACACTCATCGAGAATTGTAATAGCCCACTCCACCATTTTGAAGTTATCCGCGTAGCAGAAGATGTTGCGAAGCTTTCATTGCCTCCTACTAGGCGACATCTTTAGTGCCCATATTTCAATTCGATTTCTTCACACGTTTATTAGTGATGGTGGCCTTGGACGTGATTGATTGTTTTTGTGTGTTTTCACACCCTCTAGGTGGCTACTCATATTGGTGTTGATTGTTTCTTTGACTTGAACTTTGACCCTTTGTCTATGTAAAGTTTCTTTCTTATCGGTTAATAAATTTTGTCTATCTCGATTGATGATTCACTGGAATGCCAAGCGGGCTTTTAAAAATTCTCTAGCATTCTTCGTGTTTCCTCCGTCTAATATTTGAACACTGGTTGTTCCACCAGTTGAGTTAATGTCCATGGTTGTCTGTATGCCGTGAGGCGGGCGATATATGAGCGAGGGAGGGTAATGTCTTTTGATGGCTAGCATATGTAAATTCTAATCATTATCTAAATACCATCTAAGTGAAGCATATTCACTCATCATTTGTAAAAGACAAAAGGATCAACATAGGATTGACTGATTCACTTTATTGTTCATCCAATATCTTCTTCAAATCAATTTAAGAAGAACATTTGATTCAATGAAGAATTAAAGTAGCCCCCCTCCCGCCACTTCGTTACAATTTAGTTAGTCTACTGCTAATTTGCAAAGGTAGTCACCATTTTGACTACAGTTTGTAATAAAGAAATAAGGCGACGGAGGGGAGGGGGGAAGGAATATAAGAAAAAGTATGATAAGACTGTGTTTATTAAACATATTTGCCCAAATATTATTAAACTAGTCTTATCAAACCTATCAATATTAATTAATTAAAATTCAAGACACAATAGAAATGAAGACTGAATTCCATCTAAGAAGCATCATAACACAAGAGCAATATTGATACTGCTATTACTACGAGTAGCGAATACTACGCAATGAACGAGACAAGTAAAATGGAGACAAGAGAGGGGAGAAATTGTGGGGAGGGGGGTAAGGATATATCAAAGCCACACACACACACACGCAAACAGACACAAACAAACCTATAAAAATATAAAATATTCTTCTGAACACAAGCTATTTATCATTATCGTATACTGATGACAGATTTTGCATAACTGTGCTGCAGACTTCAAAGTGTCAATGAAAAAAAAGAGTTAAATCAGAAAATGTCACGTAAATGAACTCTTCAGTAGAGGTTTCATATGCCTTAGCACTTTTACAAGCAATATCACCTAAGTGTAATAATTTTCTTCGATTATAATACTGAGCGTCGGTGGCACAATGGTAGAATGTTCGCCAACCATGCCTCATTTGGTTCGGGGTTCGATCCCCAGCCAGGGATACACTCCTTCATTTCTCTAAGCCAGTAATAAGACTGGTAAAGAGGGAGGGTCGGGCATGAGGCTAGTAACTCGATCCCGTTAAATAAACACCATTGCTACCGAAACTTTAAAGTCCAAGAAGCTTGAAGCCCCATGCCCGACTAGGAAAGTAAAAGAATGAAAAACAACAACAACAACAAAGTACTGCGCAGACATTCTGTCGAGAATTGTACTAATTCTCACTGTTTAAAGGATTTGATGCCAGACAGTGGTGTTATTGTACGTTTAACTCAACAAGAGATTAGTAAAGCCTGTGAATTTAATACTCAATTAATAAATTGAATAAAATCAATAGTTTAGAATGAAATAAGCCTATTAGTATTACTCAGAACCATTCCCCCTCATAACTTACGCAAGAATAACTTACGTAATAAGACACTTTCAGACAATTTTCTGTTCAATCATTAACTCACCGAGAAGAACTTAGCGCTGGTGTTCCTTTTTTACGCGGGGTAGGATGGGGTGGGGATAGGTTGCTAGTCTTACGCGTAACCTTTCTTCTCTACTAGGCTTACTGTACCGGTTAATAAGCAGGGTGTTAAGGAGTGCGTCGACTAGGAATCAAACTCCCAGGCTACATGTCTAGTTGGAGGATAATCTATCACTGAACCACAGACAAACAATGCAGGTAATGTACATGTTGAGTTTTAAAATAACCCCATGCCACCAACTTCAGTCAGTCAGGGTAATTAACTGGGTGGTAGGTAGGTAGTAACTGAGTTTCATCTGACTAACACACTTATTTCCTACAAATAACATCAATGAATTGTACGATAGTGAAAAGTTGAGATTATGAAATCAGTATCGGTAGTTTTTTCTCCAATAGCATAAATGTATAAAATTATGAGATAATGAAATTGAGTGAAACGAACAAGCAATAAAAACCCAGTCAAACAGGAACTACAGGGAAAATGCAATGACATGTAAAGTTTAGATGGCAATATATCTAAAACTATAATAGTTTCATGATTGGTTATAAAGGCTTTATATGTATATATAGCAGTAATTCCCATTATCTGCCCTTAGTCAACTATAAACACTGAACTTCAATAAAAATGAGCTTAACCAAATAATTTATGAAGTAACATACTGTGAGAACTGAGCTGGTCCCCGACAAACGCTTCGTCTGTCAGACAGGCTATGAGCTATGCTTATTGTGTGTGTGTGTGTGTGGTAGTGGCAGACTGGAAAGTCAATCAGTCACATCATATTTTGTTCGATCACTAGAAAAAACTAGACAAACATTTAGCATTTTCCTTATATTTTTTGTAACAGAATTGATTCAAACAGCTAAATCATTCAAAATTAGAACAGAAATTGGTTGGGGGATTTCATCATGAGCTGACATCAGTTAGAGAAACATTGGAAAACCATAAAGGAGAGCCTAGTTTGGTACTCTTCAGCAGTACGCATCCACCAACGGGATTCGAACCCAGTACCTTCTAGTTGCAAGGCAAGCCAGCTCGTAAACCATTAAGCCACTGGGATCCGCCGATCCAAAGGCAAGTCCATGAATTCTGCCAATTACTGACATAGCGCAACTAATTCGCAATGTCTTCTTCGAAGAGTAATCGTCCTCACCTTCAACTTGCTGCACCTTACTGGTCACGGCTTCCCACTAGAATCCCAGGTAACTGCCTACCTGAATAGGTGGCCAGTCGCTAGTGAGCATCAAATCAATTTTCTAGTATTGATTTTGCATGGGAATTTTGTTTGATTGGTTGGAGGATTTCATCATCAGTTGGAGAAATCCTCCCTAAATCAGTCAAACAAAATAGGCCTACAATACCAATAGCCTAGAAAATAAAAACTATTGATCAGAGGTTATTATCTCATTGTCAATCACCGTTTAACAGCATTTCTAGTCACACAACAGTCCTGGAAGTTATTCAACCGGAAAAAAATAAGTGTAGTCATTAATTATTCCATGATATATATATATATATATATATATATATATAAGAGCAAAAGAGGTCGACAAGCCATTGTGAATGAATTGAAGAATCTAGCGAACTTTATTTAACTGTTGGTTTGTAGGGATTTGATTGGTTTCAGGATTTCATCATGAGCTGACATTAGTTAGAGAACCATTGGAAAACCTGGGAGTACTGGACAGCTGTGGGAAGTCGTGACCAGTAGGGTGCAGCGGGTCGGGTGTGAGGACAAATACTCACCGAAGACATTGGCTAGCGGTCGCGCTATGTCGTGAATTGACAGAAGTTAGAATTCAAGGACCATTGGATCGGGTCCCAATGGCTTAATGGTATACGAGCTCGCCTTGTAACCGGAAGGTCCTGGGTTGAATCCCGGTGGGTGGGTACTGATGAAGAGTCCCAAACTAGGATGAAACAGCAGCTGTTCAGTACTCCCTGGATGGTTTCCAATGGTTCTCTAACTAATGTCAGCTCATGAAGAAATCCTGAAACTTTATATACATATTCTACTCTCCATGATAAAAAATTTATCAGAAGATATCAGGTTGTTATATAGTTAATAGATAATAATAATAATAATAACAAACATAATTACATGTTCACAGCAATAGAATGAATGCATGAATAAATAAAAAACAATTACTTAAACAGTATGTGTCCTCGCGTTAAGGTCAGGGGGATAATCACTCATTACACAACAGACAGGAGTAGTAGTAGTGGTAGTAGTAGTGAGTACTAGCTCAAATGGTAGGGCGCTCGCTTAGCATGCGAGAGGTACTGGGATCGATGCCCAGGTACACCAACTCATCTCGTCTCCACCCTCGAGGCGGTGACAAGCATTTTGGTGCGTCGGTGGCACAGTGGTTAGGACTCTCGCCAACCATGCACATGGTCCAGGGTTCGATCCCCTGCCGATGCACACCTGATATCTATGGTCGGCCTGCAAAATTTGGGCTACCGATATCCATGCTGAAAATTCCATACTTGTACCAAAAATACAGTGTGGAATCAAGTTGTAATCAAAAATAAAAAATAAATAGTGATAGTAATAATCTGATTAAGGCTAGTCAGGTTACCTATGTTTTGATTTCTTGTGTAAGTTTTCATAAATGAAATGAAAGTGACTGGAAAACTATACATACAAAAAACAACATACCTACAGATTTAATCTGATTGGAAACTAGGTAGCGACTGATGTCATGCGTCTAGCCGTTGAATGTGTTGGTGCAGATCGAGTTCTATTAGTGAATTTCGGCAATGTGACCACTATGATAGGTGACTCAACATCCCGGTGCACTTAGAACTGGTGTGATTACTAAGGTGGAGAAAATCGTCAGCAAACCTTAGACCTTGGATTCGTGTTTCTTGGCACTCACCAGTCAATCAGGAAGAGGTATATATCTACAGTCTGGAAGAAATTCTGTATCCCTTCTGAGACTCGAAACCGCGTAATCCAGTGACTACAGTCATAGGAGTCAACACTGAGATGCTTTGGCTCACGAATGACCTCCTCCGAAGGAGACTGTAATGGATATTTTCGTTGGATACCAAGTTGTAACTAGTGTCAAGCGTGTAGTGTCGACCACCTTGTAGTCCATCGTATTTTGATACACGGTCTACACTTAACAGATCTCTTGGTTTTGAAGTAATCTAACATACATATAAGAAGTGAACAGTGGAATCCATATTGCCAAAATGATGAATCAGATCAATTTCGTCCAGAGTGGTGTACTCATCAGTGAGGAATAAACAATTACATGTCAGGAATTCAGTTACCCGGAACAGATTTCTTATGCACAAGCCTGTGTGTCGCAGTTAAAACATGACAGCTGATGACTGATACTACCTTACCAGTGGCTGACAGACTGACTGGTTTCAACATAGAACTTTGCACCGATGTGCAGCAGTTCGAGTCGCCACACTCCATGTATCACACACAGCAAGAAAGTAAAAAGGAATGCAAAATAGAGACAGTAAACAGAGATATGAAGCAAAAAGAATAGTAGTAACGAAGATCCATATAGTTTTATTGGGTATTATAATTCACAAGGAGTGAACGAATCTGCTCCAACATCGAGAACGGTTTTGGGCCATAACACCGATTATCTCTAGCCTTCATTGGTTCTTACCATTCGGAGGAACCCAACTAGCCAAGAAGTCTACATCTCCCTACATGGCTGACTTAAACTAACTGTTGTGGATTTCATTGACTGATGAAGCCCCGTTTTGGTTTGATCACCACCACTAGCCAGGTCTTTTCTAACTTGATCCTATGTCAGCTAACAATTCTCGTCGAGGAAGGCGATGGCTAGGTAGGCATATGTAACACATATCCTAACCGGTGGAGACACGGCTTACTGGCTTCAGCACTCGAATTCCAGTCAGTTAGTCCTGGGTTCGATTCCCACAAATGAGTAGTATCACCAACCCTTACACAATAAGTGTGGCGCTCATTCATAGTCTGGAGCCTGAAAGACCTATTCCCGGATTCAAGTTCAAACAACAACGATAACAACCAGATGATGATCAAGCTGAAGTAGGTGCAGCAGAAGGATTAGAATCGAATACTCATTGGCTGAAAGTCTAGCATGTGGGACCAATCAGTCCACCTCCTCACAAAGGGAATTCACACCAATACTATTAACCATTCAATAAAAGAAATAAATGTAAATATAAATGGAAAACATGTTGATACGATCCGCCTTACAACAACAGCTGATGATTAGTTCAGTTCGAGAGAAGAACGAGAGAGAGAGATAACGCATTACAGTTCATTTCGGACGAGTAAAAATAATAAATGCGATGACAATTATTTACAGTATGGTGGTTCCAACCACCTCATATGTTCATTCCTAAAGGACCACGAACGTTAATCGTCTGATTATGTGACGACATTGTCGACTTGACTGGAAGGACTCAATAGGAACCCACATACCAAAGACTAGATGTATGAAAATTGATTAGTCGCCAGCGACCATTCAATACTAACAGATGACAGAATTTCACGATGTATCCTATTTCGCTACCGTATCAAATTAGCTGCAGAATAAAAAAACGTCGTACTTCGCATCTCATATTCACTTTCCACAAAGAACTTAAACTTGATTAACCATTGGATCATTTATCACACATTAGTCATTAGAGATCCAAAGGTGTAGATGACTTCGAATAGATTGTGATTTCAGATCTGAAATACACAGATTCATCTGTCGACGAAAGCATGTAATGATCATATTAGTCATAAAAGTGATTAAATAGAGAACCTCAAGAGGTAAACTGCAGCATGAAAAAAAGACGTGGAGAGAAGATATTCATGCGTAGTAACAGATAAAGCATATTATGTTTTAGTTTTAAAATAATGAAATTTTCAACGACAACGACAACAACAACGATGCTACTAACCACGGATGCTCTATGATGTTGTAGGGGGAAATGATGCGGAGGCTGACCAACACCAGCACCACTGATAACCGATGTCGGTGGATTTACAGAATTAATCGAGGACGAGGTAAAAACACTTTCACTGTTGCTGTTGTTTACAAACTGGCTATCTACAGATGTTGTATCCAATACTGTAGACGTAGTAGTCATCGTAGTCGTAGTAATAACAGTAGAGGAAGTAGTGCTATGTGAAGGTAAAGGAGATGGACCACCAGCACCAGCTAAACGACTTCCAGCAGCTAGAACACCCAATTTCGGTTGATTTGAATGTATTTGTTGTTGCTGTTGTTGTGGTGATTGTTGTTGTTGCTGATGATGATGCTGTGACTGACTATAGACAGGTGGAGCACGACTATTGTTTAATAATGGTCGTGAATGTTGTGGGAAATGATGATGACCAGATGAAGATTGAGGGCGTCCATTGACGACGACAGATCGTTGAGGTGCAACACCTACAGCTGGATGATGTTCACGTTCCTAGGATGAAGGATGATAAATGAATTTAGTTATTTATACACAAACACACACACACAAGCAAACACGCAGGTATACACACTCGTACACACAGATACAACTTCGTGTAACATATGAACGTGTAGATTATTAACAAATACATCACAGAGATAAGAAAGAATTAGTAAGTTAGATGTCATTATAACCGGCTTTTCCCCAATAGATATTTTAATTTCATTTCATTAGGAACCTCTAAACCAACTAAACAAATTTAATTGAATTTGAAATTTTCCCGTCGATTGACTGGACGGAAGTGATCGGTCTCAGGTTGACATGTCAGCTTCTTGTGCAGATGCTTCAACGATGTCTGCGCATTTAGTTAGAATTTAAATTGTGGACGGTGACTAGCAGTGGAATCCAGGATGCGTATTTCGTTCTATCATCACTCACTGGGAAATGCAGGTACATCCAGTTGACGAGTCCCAAATAGGATGAAATGCGCTTTATTCTGGATTCCACTGCTAGTCACCATCTACAAATTAAATACCAACTAAACAAATGATGATAAAATGTGTAAGGCAATTCTATGAAGACGTCCCAGTGAGTGAACAGGTGTACATAGATTAAGGAGACAAAAATGTAAGTGAAATGGAGTATATACAAAAAAGGACACTGACAACACTTAAGACTACATAAATATCTAAATGAAAAACACAATTAATAATATGAAATTACAACATGAGAGTATTGGAGACGAAATAAATACATGATACATCCAACGTAATATATAATAAAGATGGAATGAGTTCAGTCTGTCAAATGTGTGCGCCTACTCATGAGATTACATAATCAGAGGTAAGAAAGAAAAAAGCAGCATTTAAAGGTTCGCTGGTGCATAGCATATGCTTATCCATTATTCACGTCAATAGACGCATGTTAACTAGACACTCAATTTGAAGTTAGTGATGCATGTTTTCATTAGAACGGATATGATACGTTAACACAGTAATGACATAAATTGGCCATTCATGTTAGTATGAAATCATTACGTAAATTTTCAGGGGTTTTGTATCAGTCTAACGGAAATATCTCTGATTCCTAGATATTACCTAATATCTTAGATAAACCTGAAAATATGTTATCATCACAGTCCTCAAACACATCTGTGGAATCATTCCATCAAGTCCCGCTGTTTAGCCACATTACATATTGGATAAAACTTTTGAAAAACTCAATTACGATTGGAGGACTGATGTCGAAACCCTATTCATCAGATAGGTGTGTTGGGTGCAGTGCAGTTCTAGGCTGGTCAAAATGTTAGTGACCAAATCAAAACCCCACGTGAAACAATTAAGTCTTCAACAAATTGAGACATACGGACATGCAGACTATCTGGCGAGCTCAGAGTCCACGAGGTGCTGAGAACTAATGACTGCAGACTGTTGTAAATACGGCTCAAATTCAACCAGTCGTTATACTCTTCCATGTGATTATTCTCTCTCATACACGCATTTTATTTTTCTCTACCTTTGTGTGTGCTATATAGAGTGTGGCAACATAAAGCGTTACACTTCCGTGCACATTTCTGCATTCAAACTCAAGCAGTCAATGATTGTGTGAATTCATATACTGAGTTTTTCGTCCGGATTTTCATTAGCTCTGATGTAGGTTTAGACAGGAACGGAAATCAGTTCGAGAATCATGGTAAATCAATGAGCCGGACTCTATAGCAATGGACTGACATAACACCCTAATCATAACCAGCGACTAGGCGCACATAACCTTTAGGTTTCAAGGCTAGCCCATTGATTATTTTAGCTATTGAGTTGGAATTCAATGGACCATGAATTGGATGAAAAGTAGTTGGCTAACAGTTTCTAAAGAGTTTTACCATAGTGTGTATTTGCAAGAATTTGATTGGATATAGGAGGTTTGATCACGAGTTGATAACAGTTAGAGAACCATTGAAAAACGTCGGAGTAGTGGACAGTTGTTTTATCCTAGTTCAAGACTATTTAGCACAGTAACCACTCAGTGGAATTCGAACCTAGGACCTCTCTCTCGGTTACAATTCAAGTCCACAGAACATTAAACCACTGACACCAACTCAATCCAATGGTTCATAAAATTCAAACTTCTACCTATTCTTGATACATAGCGCGACCACCAGGCGCAAATGTTATCAGCGACTAACTACCCTCTTACCTGACTTGTTGGAACCCGCTAATCCCAACTGCTGCTCACTAGAACTCCCACGTAACATCCTGTATATAAAGTCAGGTAAGAAAACAATTACTCACCGATGATACTGGCTAGCAGTTCCAAATCGGCTGGATCGTGTGTTCGTTCCAATGGTTGAATGTGGTCTACGACACCTCACCTTGTAACCAAAAGTGCCTGTGTGTGTGCAATCCTGAAGAAACCCAAACTAAGACGAAACAGCCACTGGTTCTCTAACTAATCTCACCTCGTGACCAAATGTGTATAAACATTGTATAACATTAATAATAGATCTAATGGACAATATAAAGTGGGCCCAGCGTTATTACTATCGCCGCCGCTGCTGCTACTACTAGTACAACTACTCTAGTACAGATAGTAATAGGTGAATACAGGTTACACTTGCTCGATGGAATACCTCCAAGTTTATGATTTCGTACAAAAAAATTAATATTTACAAGAGATAATAAAGATAAAATTTAAAGTACACAATATTTACTATCAAGGGCAATAAAACTCCTCATATGACAAGTACGTGAATACACATAAACACACACACGAGCATACAATCAGAAAGAGAGAGAGAGAAACGCACATCAAAAAACCATAAAACTTTAAAATAAATAATTGAGTAGAAATCTAAAACAAAATAATTCATATATATATATATGCCATTATCATCTCATGAAGATACACACAGTAGAACACGAACGGTAAAAAAAAACGTGAATTTGAAATTCGATTATCATCTTTTAGAATAATTTCAACTTTAATTAACTATGCATTAATCTTATAAATGGATCAAGAGGCAATTTGGTTGAGTGGATCAGATTTTATCTGTACTTACTACTACTACTTGGTCCACCGAGGGAGAAGCCTCTCCAGTGGTTGCACCACAGGATGATCCTCCATGCCGGTCTCGTCTATCAAGAGGCAGGGATGGGTGTCTTTAGTTCTCCTGAAAACCAATACACAGTCAATGAGTGTATCACTGTGTGAGTGCATCGGTAGTATAGCGGTTAGTACGCTCGCCGACCATACACATGGTCCGGGGTTCGATCCCCAGCCACCGACGCACTCCTTTACCTCGCTAAGCCAGAAATAATGCTGGTAAAGAGGAAAGGTTGGGCATGAGGCTAGTAACCTCATCCAGTAAAATAAACACTGCTACAGAAACTTCAAGCCACTAGCTTGAAGCCTTATGTTCCACTGGGGAACGTGAAGGGAAAAAATACTACTATTACTATAACATAATGTCCCCATTCTCTCTCTCGCGCGCGCTCGGAAGTCCCCTTTATGTGGCCACATGTTTACACGGTGGAGGTGATCCTCACAAATGTGGAAAAGGGCGAATGCAATAGTCTAGCACTTACAAACGGACTGGTGGACACGTCTGTCTACCAGAAGGGAGTTGAAAAACCCTGAATGCAAACCTATGGAGTACATGTCTCTAGAATTCGAAAGTAACGAATAACGGAAACCATAGCAATACAGTTTTTGATGCTGTGCCACTTCCTTATGAATCGGATTTCAAGTCAAGAGTTCGAGGAGTAGCCTTTTAAGATAACCACCTAATTTCGTTTGTGTGTCTGGGTAGTATCTCAACCCTGCAACAGAAAGATGACATTTTGTGTGGAGCATCTCTTGGTGCCCATATTATACCAAATTTGTGCTATAATGACATACATAACAATAATAGTCAACTGTTAGGTCAATGCGATCCACGTCACCTGTGTATATCCAGTGTGCTTGTATACTCTCTTTTTGAGAATAGTTCTCTATACGTTCAACAATTTTGGTAGGATTCAGAGGATTTGAACAGATTCGGCTGTTTGATACGAGTCCAATGTGATACACACACAGCTTATGAACTGAAACCCCACAATGAGTGGAACAGTTGTCTAGACATTAGATGACTTGTTAATGACTGTTAACTACATCTGTTTGCGTGAGTCATTAAACAAGTGAACATTGTACATTAAATTTGTTAACATTCAACTGTAATCAATAAAATACTAGATATGAAAGACTGATTGATTAATGCTCCTATGGAGCCAGTTCAATCGACCGTCGACCTAGGAACTTAATTTGTCCTGCTCAGAAACAATGCACTTACCAGTATGGTTAAATAATAGGTGTTGTTAAAACCGCTAACAGTTCTTACAACATTGGACCGCCTCATCCAAACAGGCCACAAAACTAACACTGGGGAAATCTTTCTCTACCATCTACCGGTTATTGAATAAATTACCAAAAGAAGATTCCAAACACTTAGAACAACAGAGTCTATTGCAATTCATATAAAGTAACTGAAGCTTTGTGTGCCAAAATAGAGAGGTCCTCCAACCGACCACTATTACTACTCTGACCTACTGTCGAACCTAAAAATTCATAAATCCTGTACTACTTCCCTTAATAATTTATCTGATATTCAGTCAGTTTAGGGTGTTAATGATGCTTTCGAAAAGTAATCTGTCGACAGGACTTATTCAATTTAATTTAAAGCAGCAGCAATGTTGTTAATAGCAATAATTCCTCAATTATTACTGTCCTATAAATATATAGAAGCTGATGACAAATTTATCGAAAACTAAATATTATTTGTTCACATTATTCACCTTTGTAAAATTTCTTATTCAGAACATCTTCAATGAATTCTATAATTTTGTTTGATTGGATGGAGGATTTCATCATGAGCTGGCATCAGTTAGAGAACCATTGTGAAACAACTAGAGAGTATTGGACAGGCGCGTTTCGCCCTAGTTCGGTACTCTTCATCAGTACGCACCCACCCCAACTGGGTTTGAACCTAGGACCTTCTGGTTACAAGGCAAGCCAGTTCGTAGGCCATTCTCAGGCACTGGGTACAGCAGGTTGAAGATAAGGTAGAAACTCATCGAAGAAGAAAGATATTACGAAGTGATCACGCCATGCCATTTGAATTGGCAGAAGCTAGAACTTATAGATCGTGTCCCAGTGGCTGAATGGTCTATGAGCTCGCTAGCCTTGTAACCAGAAGATCCTGGGTCCGAACCTGGTGGTGCGTGCGCACTGCTTAGGAGTCAGTCCAGAACTAAGACGAAACAACCCTTCCAGGTTTTTCGATGATGTCAGCTCATGATGAAATTCTTCAGCAAATTCTAGAATTGGTCATTTATACTTACATGTATGAACTTCGATAATCTTGGATCAGGTATTTTTCATGTGCTAGACTATGCATCACACTGACTGCGTGACTGTTGATAACAACACTACTTAGTTGTCCAAAGTGAATTAATAAGGTGGGAAGGGAATCGAACCCACAACCCACTCACTGAACAAATGTACCTTCTGCATAGACAAGACACAATTGCTCCAGGTACCGGGCTACGAGTCACAATTGTAGTTAAAGCGCTCACGGTAGTAACCACACTTGCTCAAGCTGAGGTATATATAGATTGGGAGGTAAGTCGATGAACTTTATTCTCCGACAGTTACTCACTCATCAAAGATTAAGAAAATGGAGTGAAGGGACAAGGGAGAAGAACAACGAAAATAAAAACAGGCATACAAGAAAAATATCACATTCAAAGGAAATAAACTCCAGTTGAACACAAAAAAAGGGAAAAGAAATCTTACACTGATGAATTTATGCAGTGTGTCTATTACTGATACTGAAAAAATCATAATGCACACATACACACGCACAAATCAAAAAAAGGAGTTGCATAGTAATAAATAAGAAGACAACATAACAGTTATAGTGATGACGATGACGATGATGAGGTTTGATGACGTAATCATGCTTTCGATATATATAACAACAAAAATATTTAAGTATGTATAGATATTTGTGTGTGCAAAACAACGATATATCGTATATAAATAAATTAACCATGCACAGTTATGGTTTCCATCTGTCTTCATCGCCTACTGACACACGCACAATGGCATTTTCAAATTACTCAATAATAATAATAATAATAATAATAATAATAATAATAATAATAATTGGGAAAAAATACATATATACATAAGAAAATTAAATCCAGACTTATAGAAAGATAGATTCCGAGAGACTAGGTTGATGATAGACAACACTTAGTCGTCCAAAGATTTAACTGTACACACTTTGACAAGGATTATTATTATTATTAGCTACAGCAGAACTTGTTGAAGAGTTTCAAATTTGAAAGAAACAAGTATACAATACTGAATTGATGCCTATTTAAAACTGGAATGAAAATTTTTCAAGAGTTCGTTAGTTAGTTAGTTTCAATTTTGACCACAGATTGATATCTCATTTGGAGACCATATCTGTTTTGTCGGGACCCATCAATAGTAAGCGCCCACATGCGGTTCGTCCTCGCCAAAGGTAAAATGATGTTACAAGACTGAAGTACATGCTGATTCCTAGTTTAGAAATGGGGAATGAAGTGGTAGAGCACGTTGACCGCTTCACTTATTTGGGAGGTACCATCAGCCAGTGCCAACGGGTTGATCTCCGACGAAATCTCAGTACGGATAGAGAGGGCTCGTTTCGCATACACCAGTTTACGCCGTTTCTGGTGTAGACGTGAAATCCGACTGGCTAGCAACCAAAGGGAGTGTGTACTGCTCAGTAGTCCGCTCCGTCCTCCTTTACGGCCAGCTGTGAGACCTGGCCATTGAGAGTAGAGGACATAAAAGATTAACTGCCTTTGATCATAGGTGCCTGCTCTCTATCTCCCGTGTGAAGTGGTATAATAAAGTGAGCAATATTGAGGTTAGGCCTCGGTCGAGTTCTAGGTAAGGAGGGGAAATCAATCGACGAGGCTGTGAAATTACATCGACTGAGGTGTCTAGGACATGTGTTGCGTATGCATGTCTAGTCATCGCCTTCCTCGACCGACGGCCAATGTTAGCTGACATAGGATGGGTCAGGCTGGAAAAGAGCTAGCGGCGGTCAAACCAAAACATGGCTTCACCAGTCAACGAAATCCACAACAGTTAGTTTAAGCCACTTAGGAAGGTGTAGACGGGCTTCATGGTTGGGGTCCTCGGGACGGTAAAAACCAATGGTTGGAAACTATTGGTGACATGGTTCAAAATCGTTGTCAATGCCTGTGGCACATGCATCCACTCCTTGTGACTTATGATTTCCAGTGAAACCATATTGTTCTTCGTTATTACTATTCCTTTGTCTCACACCTCTGTTTACTGTCTGTATTATGCATTTCTTCTACTTTCTTCTCCTGTTTTGTGTGCTACAAGGACGGAGTGAAGCGACTTGAATTGGTGCACATTGGTGCAAAGTTGTATGTCGAAAACAGACAGACAGACAGACAGACAAGCACCCACACAGGGGTTCAAACCCAGAACCTACCGGTTATAATCAATCTGAGGTGAAAATTGAGGATGAAAGTTATCAGAGCGAATGATGACTGTAAAATTAAGATCATCTGAGGTGATCTTGAGAAGGAAGACTATTACTGATGTGATCCTCAGTGATGGAAACTAAAACTAAAACCTGCATGGACGAGGGGCCACGACAAGATTCTAAACAGCGATCTTGAAACTATGACTCCGACGCACGACCAGCCGAGCTCTGATATTAAACTGCTAACCACACAACCATTTTATTGCAATTACCAGGTAGAATGTACAGTCGTAATGCGAATGAATGAGGTACTGCTTAAGTTCGGATTAAAACATGGGGGGCTTTAAGCTTCGATGGTGTTGGTTTTATGCGATGAGGTTGCAATAGGCTGATGCGTAATTTTACATATTTCGTAAGCTTCCTATCGGCTAAGAGAACTTTAAGAGTGCATCGGTCGGCAGTTGAACCCACAGCATGATATGTGTGTGCTTAGCACGCCGTCTACGATTCAGCCATCGATACGACGCATTACTGTCCGTAGATGCTACTACATTAACCGCCTTCTTAGCTAGGTGGAATTACCAGAAGAAGAACAAGATGTTAATGGAGAGGCGATTGCCTGATTCGACAGACTGTTATTTTTCTCAGCATACGCCATATTCCATATTATTTGAGGAAAGAAGCATTTGAAGCCATGCATATAATTACATAATTATATCGTGTGACAGGATGTAAAGTGCTTATTTTGTGATGAAACTTCATTGTTGGATAAGGCATCACGTAATTCTTATCTATCTATATTAAACAAATGAAAGCAACCATCATACCTCGATCATTGTGACAGAACTTGACCAACGATTTGTACGAGGTAAAGTTGATATAACATGAGCAGTGATTTCAAAGGTGACGACTACATGTCATTACGCTCTCCACATTTACTGGCACTTGCAGAAACTGTTGTTCCTCCCTACACTAGAATCAGAGTTTATCATTCCCCAAGTATGACTTTTCTAAACATTCAGTGAAGCATACCGACAGTAAACCATAGATCAATGGATAGCTCTTGACGATATAAACAAACACACCCACACCCACACACACCTATTTATGAAACACTAGACCTGGTGGATGAAAACTGCTCGGGTTTAAAGGTCTATACCATACAACAGCAAAGTAACCTCTAAGAACAAATTAAAGTACACGTTTCTATAGACATTATGGAGTCATTCAAATACAGAAACACGCAACAAGTTACCTGTAAGCGAGCAAAATTTTGACGTAGTGTATTTTCACCTGGTTCTTTAGCATTCACAGTAGCTGATTCACCTTCATCTAATCTCGATAATCTATTATTGTGATGCATACCCGATTGAGGTGTAGCAAGGGGTAGTTTATTCATTGCCGTTGGCATAGGATTTCTTGCAGCAAATCTAGGATCCACTGAAATACCCGGTGTATGCTGTTTAAAGTTTAATCCTGCTGCAACTGAGGATGGTGGTGGTGCTGCTCCAGTGAATGGGACAAATTCATTATGATCACCCCCACCGCCGGGTCGCATCACTTGATTAGGGTACAGCTTATCCGGTGGATGACGATACTGAGGTGGATGTTGATTAGGCAGACGATGTCCTTGTCCATTAGCTCCAACACCAACACCGACACCAGCACCACCGCCGCCAACGGCTGCAGCAGCGGCAGACATTGCTAGAGCAGCTGCTGCAGCGCCTTTGGCAGCAGCACTGGTCTCCTCTTCTTCCTCTTCATCACTTCCTTCATATTCATAAATTTTCTCGTGCTCTTCAGCTAATGGGAAAAGAGGAATGAAATGTAAATAAATACACGAATGAAAAATAGAACAAGATAAGGTGTTATACACTGGCTGACTGACTGAGTGAGTTTCAACAGAGAACTTTGCGCAGATGTGCATACAAAATCAATACAAGTGAAGGAGAAAGAATAGTAACATGGCAAGATACGATGGTTCAGTGGATATAAGAGGCAAAAAGAATGTATCAGCGCCACTGACAATCATTTTGAGCCTCATATCTCCAACAGTCTCAAGCCATTGATTCTAGGTATCTTGAGGACCCCAGCCAGGCGGCCAACACCTTCTCTACCTGGTTGAAACCAACAGTGAAAGACTTTATAGATTGATTCCAGAATTGTTTTTTTTGATCACCTTGAATTATTTCCCCACCCAATCTTAACATTGCCCATCGAGAAAGGAGATTGTTCAGCAGGCACAACACATATCGAAGCCATCTCAAATTGATGTGGCTTCACAATGTCATCTACCGATCTACCCTCCATACGTAACACTACTCTTAACCTTGATATTACTCATCATATTATACGACTTCATACCCTTCAGTTCCAACGACCACGTGACACAGCCATGAAGGAGGACGGGGTGAACTGCTGACCAGTACACACGTCCTTCGATCGGTAGCTAGATATCACCCATCTACGCCCGAGATAACTTTAGTTGACAAATGTCATATGTACTGAGATTTTGTCACCAAGCATTTCATTGAAACTGATTAAAACTTCCCAAATCAATGAAGTGGTCAACACGCTCAATCACTACTTCACCGCATATCTCTTACATATGACAAGAGCGAATCATGTGTCAACCATTCGAAGACTGTTGCTCAAGGTGTTTTGAAGACTCTGTATTTTGTCAGCATCTTCACCTGGAAAAAGGCTATATCATTTGCATATCCTGAGTCAAGGAGATTGTACCCAGGTGAAACAAAAACAATTCCTGGGTCGATGAAGTCAGTTAGGTTTAAGTCCTTTAGTACATTTATAATTAAATAAACAAACAAATGGAGACACTAGGCATCGTTGACAGATACTACTAGTTGTCATCGCTTCATATGACGCCTCTTCATGCGTTCTTGCACGGCTATATGCAATACAGCTAATCAAAATTGATGGCGTAAGAGCTAATGAAAAAAAATTACAAGCCAACAATACTTTAGTCACTTTCACTAACTGGTTTTTGTCTCAACTAAAGAAGAAATTCCAGCTTTTTCATTCTATAACCTTTAATGGTTAATATACTGGCGTAGTGGTAAGACTAACTTCACGTTAATACCATAGACTTTACTATTCTTACTGTATAAAGCTCACCTGAGACTAGACATTATATATATATATATATATATATATATATATAGAGAGAGAGAGAGAGAGAGAGAGAGAGAACACGCCTGTCAATCACCTTAGATATTACAGAGACTCATCATCGAACCTTCAGTTTAACAAGTTGACAATCAACTCTTAGACTAAAAATCATGAAAAATAGCCAACAAGGTTGCTTTCAATGGAATAATTTTGAAACTCTCATCAATGAAATATCCTAATTTTGACATTATCATAGAGTTTATTTTACTTATTGTATAGAATCAATCGTATAACTGCTTTAATTCTTTGTTAGACACACAGACAAAATTATGTGTCATATTGAGTCAGTTACTACTAGACAGACAGTTATATATTTACATCATATCCCCGTAGACATCTAATCGATATTTTGTGACTGACAAGAGAATTAGTCTGGAAAAAAGTTGGAAATGCTGTCTAGGAAATCTATTTAGAGAGCATATATATATATACCTGCGTAAATAAAATTCCTTATATAGAAATGAAATGGTCCAAGGGTGGAATTTGGGCAGTTTTTTTTCTGTGAAAGCTGCGACTCTACGCCGATGTACTCCTTTACTTTGCGCTAAACCAATTATAAGACTGATAAAGACGGAAGGCTGGGGGGTATGAAGATAGCAACCTCATCCCTTAAAAATAAACACTACTGCTACCAACGCTTTAAGCCTCCAGCTTGAAGCCTTATGTTCCACTGCGGACGTGAAGAAATTAAAAAAAAAAGCATCATCTTCAGCAGAGCAAAGAAGCAGTAGTTAAATCCCTTAATCAGCTTCATTGACTTTGGAAAGAAACGTCTTCTACAGAGTTCTTCAACGATGAAGAAGTAATTCGGAAACTACTTCAACACTGTGGCTTGCAGTGCTCAAGTCTTCATCAACCCTTCATTCAATAGGCATGTGACAATGGTCATGGTGTCAAGTGATTCACAATGGATAACTCCGTGAGCTGTTTGAAGTCTTTCGTCTATTGTCACCAATGACATTCCTAATCCTGGTGTAATGGATTACACGTCAGACTATAGGGAGTGAAAAGACAGGAATACTCTGAACCACCGACAAGAAGGCTTTATAGGGTCTGGATTTCGCGCAGATTATACATGTCTGATGTCACATGTCACAGCCAGCGGAGACAGGACTCCAGGTGAACACTGAGGAAGACGGAGGTGATGAAGATAACCAACCAAAAATATAGGTACCAATAACTATCAGTGGAACAGATATGAAAGTGCTCACTGCCTTCAATTATCGAGGAAGCATCGTTTTATCAACAGATGGCGGTATAGATGAGGGTGTTAAAGTAAGAATTGGAAAAGCGAGACGGACATTCTCCTCACTCTGTATTCAGTGTGCACAAAAATCAAGATTCGAACTTTCAACACCAATCTTCTTCTATATGGTTGAGAAACTTGACAAGCGTGTCACCACGGGTTAGCCTTTCTAACAGGCTGCACACACTTCACTCAAACGGCTGACTTCTCTAGCTCAAAACTGAAGATCTAATTGGCCAGAAAGAATTAGCAACAACAAACTCTGGGAATGTACCAACCAAGAATCTATTGTTCCACAAATATCCAGAAAATGGAAATGGATCGGATACACACACACACACACTCTGTGCCCTGTAGTGGAACGCGAAACAGCGATTTGGGCATCCGAGAGTGACATGTAGGAGGTCATGTGAAGCAATGAGAGCCTATAGGCAATCGTTGAGCTATCTAAAGAAAACTGTAGAGAACACGACAAAGTGATGATGTACTCTCAGATCCAGTGTTTCAGTCGGAATCCAAAGGAATGAAAATCATAATAATTCTGAGAACAGAAATAGTTCAGATCACATTATATGATCTATTCGATACAACTTACTTCAATGTGAACTTTTATGAAATATGACAACTTGAACTGCTGCTCTCCACTTCCATGCAATGACCTATGCTGGAAATTTAGTCAATCATTCAGTCAAACAAAATTATTGATAACCAAAATAATGGAAACATTTTAAAATAATTCAATGTAAGAGCATTTTAAACGCTCAGTTGTGTATGTCAACGCATACAGTACCGGACGAAGACTGGTTGGGGAGGATTTTACCGCTGAGTCACGGACTCACAACATCTACTGCACAAGTGGTGGGGCTATAGTGACACAATAACTTACTGGTGGATAACCCATTTTGGCGCTTGAAGTTATATAGGTGCTGAGAGAGGAATCTCAGTCGGTCATTCACAGTGCGACACCAGGGAACATTCAGTGTGGACGAGTCCCAAATGGAATGAATGAAGTGTGACACCAAGATTCTACTACTGTTTAGCCTCCAATTGATCAGATGACAACAGATGCATTCCATAATAAACTGATTCTGTTAAACAGATTGACTATAATGTTACACAATGAATTGGCAAAAGTTAGAATTCATGAGCCAGTGGATCAGGTCCCAATGGCTTAATGGTCTACGAGCACTCTGGCCTTGTATCCAGACGGTCCTTGGTTGGAATCCTGGTGGTGGGTGCGTACTGACGAGGAATCTCAAAATAGGACGAAACAGCCGCTCAGTATACACCCCTATGGCTGGTTTTCAATGGTTCTCTAATTGATGTCAGCAGCTCATAATGAAATCCTGTAACCAATACTCATATATATTATTCACCAAGACATTCATTTTTGTATGCATCAATTCTAGGAGAAATAAAAATCAATAAGCCAGTCGTCAAGGGATACTTTTTCAACAGAGTATGGCGCCATCATATCCATAGACAAAGCTTCAATATCATCATCCACATGAATAACGTAAAACTAAGACCCTGGAATGACTATTATTTATTTCAAATGTCATTATTATTATTTGTTTATTTGATAGATCATCCATCGCCACACTGTGTAGGCAAGGAGATGGGGGTGGAAGGATTATGTTTCAAAGAAACCTAAACATAATATTCATAAAACACAGTTATGTTCAACTGACAAATATAACATAATAATAATAATAATAATAATAATAATAATAATAATAATAATAATAATAATAATAATCATAGGCGTTACTTTAATATATTGTGAATGTGTTTCATAAATCATCAAAATTCAATTTAATTTTTTTCTTGTTTTGTTTTCTAATTGTGTTAACAACAACAACAACACATGACGGCTAGACAGTGTAAGCACATATCGATTATAATTAGAGAAGCATAAATCAATTTTTTTTCATCCCGTATCCTATATCTTACTTAAGGGATTTATTACTTCTATGTACTAACAATGTTAGGTTTACATTTGAAGGCGATTGTTTCCGCCAAGTTGACGGTGTTGCTATGGGAAGTCCGTTAAGGCTCCTTTTCGCAGATATCTATATGTCGTACATTGACAGTTTATCGGAGGATTTAATCGAAAATGTACCACTTTATAGAGGGTATGTAAATGATATTGTAATAATCAGTGATAAGTCTTGTTCTGCCACCTCAATTTTAAGCCGAATGAATGAAGTTCAGAATAGCATATCACTTACATCTGTAGAAGAGGAAGATAATTGTTTATCTTTCCTAGACATATTACTTAGTTGACGGCTTGATGGGTCAATAAGAGGATCTATTTATAGAAAACCTACCTGGACAGGACAGTATCTTAATTATCACAGTTTTGCTCTGTTCGGTACAAAATAGCTTTAGTAAGGTGCCTCTTCAGTAGAATCCAACGAATATGCACTGAAGACCCACTTGATGAAGAAGAAAGAAAGTTGACACAACCCCTGGTTGATAACAATTATCCAGACAAGTTCGTCAGGAGATATAAAGTAGTCAGAACACCAAGACCAACTCTCCAACTCGCCCCTAAGAAAGACGTGTACATCAAGCTGCCCTATATGGGGCATCATAACAGCTTGATAACTAGACAAAGATTGAACACTTTGGTTAAAATGACTTTTTATGCAGCTAATATCATAATAATTGGGAATGTGAAGCCGATATATCTATCTAAACACTTTGAACATGCGAAAAATGATATCACATCCCACTGTATTTAACAATTTGAATGTACGTGTGGACACACATACATAGGGAGGACTCATCGATCTCTGCAAGTAAGGGCTTCAGAGAATATTTCTAAATGGTTTCAGAAGCAAACAGAATTCCCAGAAGCCATTAATGGCGAGAACAGGAGACCTATCTCCTCTATTCACGAAACATATTATAGAGACAGGACATAAAATTGATGTTTACACATCTTTGAAACCTATCTATAAAACTTGCTTCGGACATAACCTAAAGTTTGCTGAAGCCATAATTGGCAATTAGGAAGTTTAAACCACCTTTATGCGTTCAAAAACAATTTGTCATCACATTAAACCTTCCTTGGTAAATTTTGTTTTGATACCAGCCAGAGTAGATGTACTATTACCTCAGCTATTTGGTTTAGTGGTCTTCATTGTTATTTTGACCTTGAATAGGTCCTTTTAACTTGACCTAAGTCTCTTTTTCTCGCCTCTTACCTCTTTATTAATTTCATATGTATACATTGTTATGACAAGTCCGTGTGTAATCAGACTGTTCGAAATGTGTTGGGTAAATACATTACACGATTCAGACAAATTACGTCTTCTTATTGCTTTATCTAATCTAATAAGGCTGAAATGATATCGTTAAAGCAAAGCTTCAGATTAGGGTAAGAGAGAGAGAGAATGACATTTCAGTCTCAAAATTAAAAAAAAAAAATCTAAGCGCGATACTCATATAATTCATCATAAATAAATAAACTAAAGGAATGAGAACAATTGATGAACAGAATCCACTGAGTAAGGGGGGCAATGATACCGCCTGGCTGTCTACTCCACCGGTCGGTAGATGAGTACCCCGCTCCCCACCTATAAACTGTCTCTCACAGAACTACATTAGAATGCCAACTCATACGAAATACATAAGCCTCACTACACACACACACACATACACACAAGTGTTATTGGGTAATGACCAAGTTGAAATTTCAATAATCTTTACATTTTCGTGGTTAATCAGCTGAGACACACAAATGCGTTCGTTGAGGTCATACTAAGCATTACATAATAATGCTAACAACCACATCGGACCTCTGAATACCATCCATCATGTTTAGGCGAAGAACTAATAACTGAATTGAAAAATGGCATATAAACCTAAATTATCTTGTTGATATGAGACATCAAAGTCAATAAAGCTTTTAAAGTTATTTGTCGTATCTTATCTAACCTCGCTCTCAAGCTATACTAGTCCCATTTCTTACCTGTAGCCCAGTCAATTGGAGTTCGTTTGAATAAGCCAAATGTGTGTGTGCTCCAAAGTAGATTTTCACAACCCTCTTCTTTCTTTTAACCGTCCATATACTATGTGTACAGAGGTTTAAAAACGTTTCTTTTCCCATAACTTTATAATTATATCAAGAGTTAGTTTATAAGGAGATTTGATTTGTTTAAAGTTCGATCACGGATTATTATCAGTCAGTGAACCATTGGAAACCAGCTGGGAGTATAATGAACAGATATTTCTTCCATTATTAGATGTATCACACAGTGAAACAGTATTATTTACTGGATGACACAGTTTCGAACAAAATTTATGCATGTGAAATATGCGCAAAACACCAACAACAATAAGGAATCTAAATCATCAGTAGTAATTCCATACATGAAAGGAACCTCGGAAACCACCTTACACAGAATTCTTAACAAGGCAGGAATAAAAGTGGCTGACAGTCAAACCAACCACAAACTCAATTAGAAACAAGCTTTGTCGGTTAAAGGATAAATCCTGTAGAGCCTTTTAAACAAAACAGTTTAGTTTATCTGATACCCTGCCTGCAATGATTGTCGGGTCAAATATATAGGTCAAAGTAGTAGAACAGGTGCAGTCAGTCAGACTAGCTGAGCATAAAAACCTTACAGCGAAATCTAGATTGGTTGACCCCACTAATAAGATAAGAAATCTAGAGAATAGTTCAGCTATAGAGCACTCACTACATGCAGTTACACACAACCACACAATAGGATAGATGGAATAAGATGACAGTTTTAAAATCTAATATAACAGCTGGGTGGAGGGAGAGATTGATAAGAGAAGCCTTGTTTATCGAATCAACTACAAATACATGTAATAGGAATGATTCAACACCTGTCCAGTTGGACATATGGAAAATTCTACTACCCCAACGACAACAAATAGGAGAGGACAAAGAAAACTATAAAACTCAAGTTTCCAAGTCGTGTGATTATAATTGAAGATATGATTATGAACAATAATAAATTTTGTTCGAAACTTTGTCATCCAGTAAATAATAATACTGTTTCACTGTGTGATACATCTAATAAACAAACTATTATGTAATTACTTACTACCACCGTGCCCAAGTTTTACACATATGTTGATATTTCTTCCTGGTTTGGGACTTATCGGCAGTACGCATCCACCAGCGCTAGAATCCACTACCTTCCCATTTACAAGTCAGGCTCGTAGACCATTCAACACCACCACCACTGGTACGCAACTCGCTCAACGGCAAGTTCATGAATTCTACCAATTCGTGATTTTTATTTTTACCGCCACCACCGCAGCGGCCATCATTATGTTATCAACTGACCTTAAGCATCATTATTATATTGCATTACTTGAGTTATAAGAAAAAGCCTCAATTTTTGAAATTTCATGGATGAGATATTCTTTCTAGGGGATAGAGTTTCAAGCTTCCTACCTATCCGTATCCTTCACTTATTTCTGAGCTTGCTACCGATTAGTCAACTAGGCGACGCTAGCAAGTGCATCGGACGGGAATCGAAGCCGCATCTGCATGGTGTCTAACGAGCATTCTTATCATTGTATTACAGATGTACATTATTATTATTGTTATTATTATTATTATTTCTAATACCCAATTATTTAGTTCAACCTCTTCAAATCTTGGTTTTCGTCTATCCATTGGTGAAACTTCCATGCATGTATCATTTAAAACGGGATATATAATCGATCGGCAACACATTTTTAGACGGCAACTTATCATCAGGAAGTTGAAAGAAAACGACTGAGTCACTAGCAAATTAGTTTTCACATCAGAAGAAAACAGTATCACGTGAGTTGAGCATTTTACTGTTTCCACGTCAATTAGACATATCAAAACTGAAAGAAAACATACGCCAATGAATATTAGTTAACTTTCTTGTTTTTATTATAACCAGCCTTCACCCTTATTTAATTTCTACAGTTACACATCTCATCCACTTGTATTAATAATAATAACTGCTAGATTATTAAACTTTTTTAAGTATCCTTCTATTGATTAATTTATTATTATTGTTGTATCCTTTAGTTCCTAAAGGAACATAGGGCTTCAGCTGCGCGTCTCCATTGCCTTCTGCTTTCTACCAACTTTTTCACCCCGCTCCAGGTCTGTCCACATACTTTCATCTCCTCCTCGCATGACCTCCTCCAAGTCACCCTCGCACTGACGACCAACTCGCCGCTTCCCTTTCGGGTTCCACTCGAACAATGGCTTGTCTAGTGATGTCACTTGATGGTTTCCTAAGTGTATGGCTAATCCATCTCCATTTCTTCCTGCTTATTTGTTTCACAATCGGTTCCTGCTGTGTTGGTTCGCTCATTGCCAGAGATCCCTGTTAATGATCTTTTCTGCCCATCTGATCTTGAGTATTGAGCGAAGACAACTGTTAATGATTAATTTAGTGAACAATATTCACGTTTCATAAATTAAATAAGTTTATTAGATATGAGACACGCTTATATGACAGACAGTTTTAATTTAACTGGATAACGCTTCGAGCTCATACTAATAGCTGCTCAAAGTCACACGTCAATGTATCCACACACAACTTCCTAATTTGATATATATATATATATATATATATATATATAGGGTTTATCTTTACTCTATCCTGGTTTTTCAATTGTTGCAACTTCACACAGATCTGGAACCGGTATTGCGTTGTCCCTCTTATTGCATGTAATGCGTGTTGACTCGATGAACAACGATTCAGAAAAATATCCATCAACATTACTTCATCCCATCCTACAGTGTGAAAAAATTGAAGTACATATGCATGGCAGTAGTCAGTCAATCTAGAACATGTCTCTCGCATGCCCAGCTTCCGTCCTTCTCGACGAATAACGTTAGCCAACACATCCGGTTAGGTTGGAAAAGAATTTTTCTATCACCCAATCGAAACTTGTAATCAGTTCATGAAATGTCTCACAGTTAGTTTAAAATGTAGGCTTCCTGGTTGGTGGTATCCTAGGGATTCTAAGAACCAACAGCTTGAAACTGTTGGAGATATGGCTGAGAATCATCTTCAATGGCACAGATAACATTCATTCTTTGTAATCTTCCATCCACATCTATTAGTCTCCCTCAGATTTGAATCCTTTTTTCTGTCTTTTGTCTACGCCTTGTGTGTTAAATGAAACAACTGACAACTTGAACTAAGGCAGTTCTGTGATAAGTTCTACGCTGAAACTCATTCAATCATAGCGATAGACAAAGTCTTTCTAAATTATTTAACCCATAGGGGTAAATCATTCTACGTATGACAGGATTCTTATGTTCCAATAAACTAGATAACTTTGTCGACGTGAGAAGTCACGTGGATACATTAAAATATGAGTATGCGCAATTAATTGTCCTCAGGACGTCATCATCCAGTTAAAGCTTCGCTCTATACTGAAGATCAGATGTCCGAGCCGGAAAGAATCACAAACAAGGAACTATGGGAACAAACAAAACAAGAACCAATCGCCAACCAACTAATGTGCAGGAGAAAGTGGAGATGGATTGGACAATCGCTCGCTGAGGAGGCCGCCGCTGGGTGACATCGCGCGCGCATCAGGACATTCCTCGAGTGGAACCAGGTCGAAAGGGAAGCGGCGAGTGGGACGTCAGTGCAATGGTGACATGGAGATCGTGTGAAGAGGAGTTGAAAGAGTATGGACTAAGATGGATTCAGGTGAATAGTACAGCAGAATAATAATAATAATGATTTACTTTATTCCAAAAACAGTACTTGTGATACAAAATGGAATTTTCAGCATTAATCACAATATTGCATCTAATTTCCTCAAATTATAAATAAAATTAATCACACAGAAGGAAGACAGAAGTGGCAAGTGCAGACGTGCAGTTGAAGCCCTATGTTCCACTAGGAACCCAAGGAAGCAATAGTAATAATAATATGGAATTCCAGTCTTATTTTAATATTCGCAAGTTAGTGGACTCAGAATGTGAAGAAAGTTTAAGTTAAGCAAACGAAAAGAAAACATATCAAGAGTTGGTTTGCAGGGATTTAGATTGGTTACAGGATTCATCACGAGCTTATATCAGTTAGAGAATCATTGGAAAACCAGCTGGGAGTACCGTAGAGCTGTTTCATCCAAGTGTTTAAGACTCTTCACCAGTATGTACCCACCAGGGTTCGAGCCCAGGGCCTTCCGGTAACAAAATGAGCTCATAAACTGTCCATGAATTCGAACTTCCGCCAATTAGTGATATACATTTAGTGCAACCACCAACCAATGTCACAGGCAGGTAACTGTCCTCCTGTCTGAAATGGTGGGTACTGATGAAGAGTCTCCAACTAGGACGAAACAGTTGTCCAGTACTTCCAGCTAGTTTCCCAATGGTTGCCTAACTGATGTCAGCGCTCATGATCAATCAGTCCTGAAAAGGAAAACATACACCACATACATTTATAAAAATAACCCGTATGATTAGACAACTAACTTACTCTGTCTATTTCGTTTATGCCTATCAATATGATCTTTAAGTTGAATACGTATTTGTCGTTCATTAGGTAAATTTGTAATAAAATCATGTCGAAATAACTCTGAGGTATTTGGACGTTTATGAAAATCTTTAGTTAAACATTTATTAACAAAATCATGAAATCTTGGTGTCCAATGTCGTGAACCATTTGGTGCTTGTTTCAAACGTGGTGGAGAATTACGCATAATAAGAAAAAGTGCACGCATTGGATGCATTTCACATAATGGTGGTCGACCTTCAGCCATTTCTAAAGCAGTTATACCTAATGACCAAATATCTGAACGTGCATCATATGTACAACTGGAGTCTTGTTCACAATGGATTACTTCAGGTGCCATCCTAAAGGGATAAAAGAAAGAGAAAAATTAACATTAATTATAACCAGAATAAAATGATGATTTAGAATTCAAACACATTTCAAATAGGGAGGCCTAAAAAAATGTGTACTAGTAATGACGGCAGCGCCATATCATGAATTAACAAATTTAGAATTCACGGATAATTGAATTCCAGTCGAAGTGATTGAATGTTCAATAAACTTCATCTCGTGACCTCCCGTCAAGGTTGAACTCCTGGTGAGATGTTATGGGTGTATCTCAGGCTAAAAGTGGAGATCACTATTCCTTGAATGTCGTCATCTGGAAACACCGGCTCCGGTGGCTTGGACATGTGCTCCGAATGTCACCCCAGAGGCTTCCGTACAGGTCTCTGTTCGCTAGCCCTGGGACGGGATGGAAAAGGCGGAGAGGTGGTCAGTCCATGACGTGGCGTCGTGGGATGAAGGATTTTTGTGCTAGATTAGCATCGGTTGGTGTGTCACGACTCCCTGGTTGGGGTCCGAGAGATAGCTCAAATCGATGGCTCGAAACGTTATCGGATATGGCCAAGAATCGTAATCAGTGGCGAATGTGTTGCGATTTCCTTCTTTCTTCCCTTCCCGATGATAGCTAACGAACACTGTTTGAACTTGTTAAGCATGACTGTTTTCCTTCCAGATGAAGTTCTTTATCCGTTCTCTACTTATATTTTTTTCTTTTCCTTCTTTTTTCTTTTGATCTATGTTGTTTTATTATTATTGTGTGGCGCATCTTTCTTGGTGCCATATTGTACCAAGTTTTTTATGCGTTTAAATAAATAATAAATAAATACTCAGGCTAAAACGAAACAGCTGTCCAGTGTTCCCTGGTTTTACTTCGTGATCAAACGTATAATCAGTCGAATAGCTGGAAATCAACACAACCAAAAGAACTATAGAGTTGTCAAATGAGAAGAAATCAAGTGAATCAAATGAAGGCTTGAACATTTAAAAAGAACAACCTTAAATCATCTAAGACGTGGACATGTCTTCTGCAAGACACCTAAATACTGGAGAAATGGATTAATTTGTGAAAAGAAGAGATGGTGAAAGGCCCCTGTGAAATAATATAGAGAAAGCACAATACGAGAAGGTAAAAGAAGCAGAATACGAGTGGTTTGTACAAATGGAGATTCTCAATTGAACAATTCCACATCGAAATACCACTGTGTTCTGCCTGTACACTTCACCAGGCGCATCTATAATCAACAGTCAATAGCAGACTGGTAAAAAAAATGAAACGAATCCTAATAATTCCTGCCTTATTCATCGTCTTCGCATATTGCTTAAGTTATGTTATTGTCGTGTTATCCTGCCTTTCTGTTAGCGTTCTATTTGTGTTATCATCAAGTGGAACGATCACAGTTGACAGTGAACGATGTGATATTCAATCTCTGACATATATCTATTGTTTGATAAACACAACAATGTGTATATTATAGGTCTTTTTTATACGAAAAGAGCACCAAAAAGAAAAAGCAAATAGTGTGAAGCATTGTGGGAATGCAAAACTTATGTGTACACTAGTATATATATATATATATATATATATATATATATATATTGCTTAATTGAGGAGAAATAGATCTAACCAAAAATGTCATTTAGTGAAATTTATTTGTATAGACTAATCAATAATAAGATTTAATAGTGTGAAATATTCCCATATCATGAATTAAAAGTCAATCTGAACGAAGAATATTCTCTTCAATAATTTCTCTTCTACTCTGTACGTCTTTCCCTTTCCTTCAGTAGCCGTCCAATAATCACCAAGTAACTCAAAGACAGCTTACCTAACCTTAGCTCTTCTTCATGTATATATTATTTCAATTGTTCCTTCGGGTTCAAGTTATGTAGGACTTAGGATTAGGTAGGTTTGTCTACGGGTTCGAGAACATTTACTAGCTTTGTTCAGCAGGAGGGAAATCAGGTGGATAACAAGCTCGATCCTATCACACTTGGTCGATACTGGACATCGTATAGATGTCAACAAAGTTTTCAGGGTTATATACCGAATTCCGAAGTCGTTATCACGTACAGCTCGCTTACGTCTCCTATATATAACTGAAGTTGTTGCAATAAGATTGACTAAACCGGAACTTTGTATAGAAAAAGAACACGTCTATTCACTATTCCTACCGTGGCCAAACTTGGATTGATGATTGTTCTTCTCACCAAGAGTGCTTCTTTTCTTTGACCCTAGGAGCTTTTTTCCTTTGCTTATCACAGATATTATCATTCGTCATAATTTATACCCTTCATGAACACATTCTCTCCACACTATCGAATTTTCCATTTATACCATCCGGGCTTATTATTACTGATATTGTCTCTTTTCTCAATTTATGCCTTCACCTGTTTCACCTCAGAAATTCGTCATTTCATTAGGAACCTCTCATTGCCTACATACTAATCTGTGCTAGCCAATCGCCTGACATCTTTTATAACCATGAACAACTGACTTGTCAATTCTCCTGCCCCACACTCTACAAACCTATTATGACTAGTCACCATCACTGTCTTCCATTTTACTGGAATATTTTGTAATCGATTGTGCGTCGGTGGCACAGCGGGTAGGACGCTCGCCGACCATACACATGGTCCGGGGTTCGATCCCCGGCCATCGACTCACTCCTTCACCTCGCTAAGCCAGAAATAATGCTGGTAAAGAGGAAAGGTTGGGCATGAGGCATTCTAGCAACCCCATCCTGTAAAAATAAAAAAACACTACTACAGAAACTTCAAGCCACTAGCTTGAAGCCCTATGTTCCACTGGGGACGTGAAGGAAAAAATTTTGACATCCCATAACTGCAAATCTGTTATTCCACGTAAAAAATGTATCCGCCGCATATCTGGTCATTATTGTAAGGACGACAAATATTATATTTTATAAATGTAGGAACCTGAAGAGAAATTATTGATAAATAGAATATTCTTCGTTCAAATTGACTTATAATCAAAAACAAATTCACGGGGAATAATTAACACCATGGTGAGTCAGTGGTTCAATGGTAGGCTGACCACGCGAACAAGCGAGCTGAGGTCCGATTTTCGGTCGATACACCTCTAATCCTACCTTAGCCGGTATTAAGACAGTTAAACAGATAAGCTTGGAGATGCGGTTAGCAGCCCACCCCCCCCCCCATTGCTACTGACATTAGATTAATACAGGCAAGTGGCAGAAAACTATAATTATCGTGCTTCTTGGCGCTCATCAGTAATAATGTGTAATAAAGTGTTAACGCAGTGAGAGCTGTTTGAACATTGATCAGCCCTATTGTAGAACTGTAATGAATGATACACATCAACTGGTGACTACTAGACAACAATTAACAAATGTCATGCGTTTAGAAATTACTGTTGATAGGTTTCAAACAGTCACTTGTGAAATATGGTCAACAAAGCTAAGTAAATCATTATCATGGTGCAGTTTCCGTTATGGCAATAATACAATCTAGTTCCATAATTGATACCCAACAAACTGAATGTATCAGTGCTGCAGGGATATGCAAGACTGAACTAATATAACATTGCATGAAACCGGTAGCTTCCAAGTCTTTGTTTTAGGTACAAAGTTGAAAGTGTCCATCACACACCGAGATGATTGTGTGTACAGTGTAAATAGTGGTAATTTTGTGATAACTTCCTTAGCCTGAAAAATTTTATTCACCCTTACATACTGGCTACCATATATACATATTTCCTAAATAAACACAAAATTACTGCATAAGGCCTAAGGATAATTTACTGTAACGGTGAATGATTTGAAGGGGAGTGGAAATCTGCCTCATTGCAGGATTCGAACCCGAAGTCTCTGCAATTACTATTCTGGCACTGAAGCACAGCAGCTGCGACACACCAACAGTTGAACTGGAGTCATCAATTCACTGCATTCACCACGGATGATGATGCCCAACTGAATTATATGGTACTGTCGATTTTACCACTACATTATCAGCTGTCCACTCTGAACTTTATGCCTTCTGATGACAATACTAATCATACTTAATTAGAAAAAGGCGAGGAAATGAATGTCATCTGAGATAGTTTCCAGCTGAAAGAAATTTACAAGTGTCTGTTGTTTATGCTTGTATGTGCATATTAATGTTTTCGCTTAACACAACAACTAACCAACCTTCCACCTCATATTTATTATTTAATTAAATTTGCACTTCCCTGTTTAGTGATAGGACCAAGGTGCTCGGCCTCCGTTGACATGTTAGCTCCCTGTTCAGATACTTCGACGATGTCTGTGGATTTAAATTTGGTAGATGGTGACTAGAACAGTGGAGTCCAGGAAGCGTATTTCCTCCTATATGAGACTCATCAACATTACTCCCGCCCCACAAGGAGCCAACAGAGACCAGCCACTTTAGTTCAATCAACCAAAGGGAAAGTCCAAACTGAATTAAATAATAACTAATACCTTGAAAGACGACCCTGGTGGAGCTATATGGCTTCACAGTTCACCAAGTGCTCGAGAAATGAGCTGAAGAAAATTTTCTTTATCGACGAAATCATATTCTGAGTATTTATATCAACAGTGTCACACCCGCCCCCCTTATTACTAAATATCAGACTATTATGTATTTTCGGTCAATATGAATACGACTGTACAGCCGTCTTTCAAGATTATCGACAAGGCGAGGCCAAATGGTACAAAGGGCTTCAGGCTTCAGCATTTGTGTATGGCGGAGGCGTTGGTAATTCTCTGCGTACAGCGGAAGTATGTTCAGTCTCTTATTCCCCCATGGTCTTAACCTATTCATTAGTCGTTTCCTGTAAATTTTTTATTTTTAAATTTAACTTTTAGCTTGCTTTTACTTTAACCATTAATTCACTATTATCACTGTGATATGTACCTTTTGTACATGTACATGGAGTGTGGCGACTCGAACTGCCGCACATATGTGCAAAGTTCTATGTGGAAAATAGACAGACAGACATGTTAAGACCCTACTCACACGTGTTAAATTGACACTCAACTACCTTTCTTCTCATTCAATAACAATTTTTTAACCTTATCAAACTTCTAACCGTTTTTCTTCGTTTGTGCTGTTCAGAACTACATAAATAACAACCTCAATATTTACTTTTAAAACCACTTGTGAGTAATTATATCAAATTATGTAATAATAATAGTAATAATAATTTGCTTTATTCCAAAACAGTACTTATGATACAGAATGGAATTCTCAGCATTTTACTACAGTATTGCATCCAGTTAGTACATTAACAATAAATAAAATTCTACATAGATTAAAGGTAATCTTAGTCAGTTATGACAACAACATATTGGCATGTCGGTAGCAAAGCCAAAATTGAATAGAGTGGCTGAAGGTGTTAGAAAAGTAGATACTACTAGCATATTTACTGGCGTAAGCGGTAACAAAAGGCCGAGGTATACAGAGTGTTTTAATAGAGTTAGTAAGGAATAAAGAAACAAGGAAGCACATAACAGACAAAAGAGAGAGAAAAGGAAAAGAAAGAAAGAAAACGTTGTACCTATATAGGATATGAGTTGGAAAGACGAGATCCAGTTGTTCTACTGACTACTTAATAAGTTATAGGTATCACGCCTAGCCTATCGCTTTCTTTATCGCACAGAACACGAGCTTCCTATTAATCAATAAATACCAGACTACTACACATTTTTTGGTAAATGTTAAATGCAACTGCACAGACCCTGTGTACAGGATTTCATCGATAAAGAAAAAAATTTATACCTATTGCACAGGTGGGATTGTTAGCTTTTGTGGCGCCCAAATGGTCTAGTGGATAACCCACTCTCTCTCTCTCTCTCTCTGGCGTTTGAAACGATGGGCAACTAACTGGTTTAGAGCGCCTCAGTGGGAACAACAACACCACTCACAACACACTCACTCACTCACTGGAGAATTCGGATCTATACAGTTGATGAGTTCCAAAATAGGACGAAATGCGCATCCTAGTAGATTCCACTGTTAGTCACCATCCACCTTACAGATGCAAATATTCTCCTTTTTTTCTCAGAAATATCGACCAAATATTTATAGGGGAAATTTTTATAAAATGTTTGTGATTATTATTATTATTATTATTATTATTATATTATCGTCATTATTATTAAATATGCCATTTTTTACATTTTTCTACTAATTAGTTTTTTCCTTTTCACCTTATTTTCTATTAATGCAAGTAGGATGATTCATTCACATCAGGTGTGTATACACATTTACATACATATATAACATCAGATAATGTAAGCTAATTATATATACACGTATATGTCCTCTCCTATGTGTCCCGGGTTATTATTATCAGTACAGTCCAGTTAATGTGAATAATGGCCATCATCACAATAACAATACGATTTGTTTCATACACAGACACACACACACACACACGCATAGACAGACCAACAAACCACACGAATATCAGTACAACAACTACTACTGGGAACCACAATTGACATGAGGACGACGAGGAGGAGGAGAAGGCGGAGAAGATGAAGAGAGACAAAGCTAGGAAGGGGAAATAGAAAAGCAGTTCATGATAATAATAATAATAATAATAATACCAATCGTATAATATGTGAAAGGTAAAACAACGGATCACAACTAGTACTACTATCACTACTAATACTGCTGTATTCATACACAAAGTGTAATTGACATTTTTGAATAATAATAATAATAAGCACATATTATTTAGGGTACACACCTCTTATCCACCCCTAACCCTATTATAGATTAAAATTCATGATATAAACAAAGCCAGCATGGCGTCGTGGTGGTGGTGGTTTCGGGACGAAGGAGTGGAATTTGAAAGACAACTAGGTTTTTTGTTTTGTTTTGGATGTATTATTCCCTGAGACAAAGAAGATGATGGAGAAGTTCAGGGGAGAGATTAAAACAACAAAACAAAAAAAATAAAGAAAACATAAATTCTAATTAGAATAAGAGACAAAGAGAGAATGAAATACCGATTAAAATGTCACATAATGTTTTTAAAAAAAGTGGGGCAAGAGAGAGACACGCACACAGAGAGAAAATGTTGTAGCATTGAAGATTACGGATCACAACTGAATAATTATTCATGAAAAGTTCGGTGTGATAAAAAGAAGTCCACTTTATCTAGGCAGTAACAGTTTGAACACTACAGGCAGTCGGCACGCGCACGAATAGAGATGTCAAAGTCAGCCAGGAGATCAGATCAGAATGGCAAGAGAGGCCTACATTACTCTGAAACCAGTCTAGAAATTTACTGTATTAATCGTAGGAGAAGAAAATTTCTATTCTCTCAACACTCTAGTACTAAGTCAAAATTCAATTCATTTTGGAGAATTATTTCAATATTCCTTTCAACTGCTTAGTCCTAGTAATTCTGGTGAAGAAACTGCCACCAATAGAATTCCATATTAGTTTGTTTATTAGATATATCGGAAAGTGAAACGGTATTATTATTTACTGGATGACGAGCTTTCGAACATAATTTATTATTGTTCATAATCATATCTTCAATTATAATCATACGACTTGGAAACTTGAGTTTTATAGTTGTGTTTCTTTGTCCTCTCCTATTTGTTGTCGTTGGGGTAGTAGAATTTTCCATATGTCCAACTGGACAGGTGTTGAATCATTCCTATTACATGTATTTGTAGTTGATTCGATAAACAAGGCTTCTCTTATCAATCTCTCCCTCCACTCAGCTGTTATATTAGATTTTAAAACTGTCTGTCATCTTATCCCATCTATCCTATTGTGTGGTTGTGTGTAACTGCATGTAGTGAGTGCTCTATAGCTGAACTATTCTCTAGATTTCTTATCTTATTTGGGTCGACCAATCTAGATTTCGCTGTAAGGTTTTTATGCTCAGCTAGTCTGACTGACTGCACCTGTTCTACTACTTTGACCTATATATTTGACCCGACAATCATTGCAGGCAGGGTATCAGATAAACTAAATTGTTTTGTTTTATTGGCTCTACAGGATTTATCCTTTAACCGACAAAGCTTGTTTCTAATTGAGTTTGTGGTTGGTTTGACTGTCAGCCACTTTTATTCCTGCCTTGTTAAGAAGTCTGTGTAAAGTGGTTTCCGAGGTTCCTTCCTTGTATAGAATTACTACTGTTTCACTGACTGTGTGTGATACATCTAATAAACAAAGTAATATGGAATTACTCACTACCGCAGTGTGCACAAGTTTTACACATATATGTTAGATGGAGCGTAATTCAAATTCAGAACACTGGTTGAAAATCAAACGCTCAAACCAGTGAATCACATTTTCTATATGCAAACAAACCGAATGCGATGGTCGTGTCATGCATGAGCAACTCTGGAAGTGTCAACTCCCAATTTTGCATTGCTTTGACATAGCTGTCAGCACTAGATAGTGAGTAGAAAAGCGTGTTGTGATAATCAACGAACACCAGCAACAACAACCAGCACAAATCACCATCAAAGGGAGAGATGTAACAGAGGTTGCCTGCTTCACTTCTCTTGCTATAGGCGGATAGCACGGATGAAGATGTCAAAGCAGGCCAGCCAGGATCACAAAGGCAAGATACGCCTTCATCAATCTGAAACCAGTTTGGAAATCTGCACTGCATTACACTGAACCACCAGCCAACCAGCATAAAGAACAAGATTCGCATTCTCTCTTCAACACAAATGTGAAGTCAGTCACTTCTTCTGTACTGGGGTCAGAAACTTGACCAGTGTGTCACAGAAAAGATTTCCAACAGACCATTGCAAGCTATTATTAACAGCTGCCACCTTCGCTGGATGGCTCCATGCTGAAGATCAAATTCGCCAGTCAGCCAGGAAGAATTGGCAACAAGAAACGCTGGCTGGGAATAAACCAACAGGCGAGAGCCGATTGCTCAACAAATATGTAGGAAAAAATGGAGATGAATAGGATATACGTTGAAGAGGCCGTCGAGTGACATCTCACCCAGTATGGAATCTCAATAGGAAGCGATGAGTGGATCGTCGGTGCGAGGGTGACATGAAGGAGATGAGCGATTATGGGCAATCGTGTGGCTAGCCAGCTGAAGAGGACGACAGAGGAGAGAAGAAGGTGGAGATGTGTTGTTGAAGCTTTATGTTCTACTCGGAACCCAAGGGAATAATTTTAATAATAACATATTTGTCTTTTCAAACCAGAGTGAACATTTAACTGATATTAGATAGTTTTCATTAATAGGTAGGAAGCTATAGACCCTAGGTATCTTGGTTTTCGACACTCAAGTTCGGAGACTAACAACTTAGTGATAACATCTCTGACTGTAGCTATGAATGACGCAGTTACAAACCTCCCAGATAACATTAACTCCTTTAAGACTTCACAGACAGGCACTTACTTTCAGAAGACCCCCATAGATTGCCATCAAACATATGAAATCAAGTAAAACTGGATCGCCATAGCAAGTTACTACATCTTTCGTGACTCCACAGCAAACGTCATCAACAGAGGTTAGCCAACAGGAACACTACTAATGTTTAAATACACAAGGCATTGGTTATCGCCTAGAGAAAAAGACATTGCAATAGCTGCAAGTATTTGATCACTCATTTCAATAATTATTAGTCTTTAGGCGAGGCAAGCTTTCATTACTCTCAAGTCTGTGTGCAGGAGGTCAACAGCACTACTCAGCATGAAATATAAGATCCGAATTTTCAACTACAGTGTGAAGTCAGTACTCCTCTATACGGATCAGAGGCTTAGTGTGTCATGAAGGGCACCTCAAACAAACTATAGATCTCCATCAACAGCTGTCTTCGCTCAATACTACTCAAGATCAGATGACTGGTCAGTAAAGATCACCAACAGGGATCTCTGGGAACAAAGGAACCAAACCAGGAACCGATTGTGCAACAAATATGTACGAAGAAATGGAGATGGATTGGCTTTGTCATACTCTGAAAAAACAAACCATCAAGTGACATCACACGCAGTGCAGGCCATCGCTCGAGTGGAACCTGAACGGGAAGTGGCAAGCTGGTCGTCAGTGCGAGGGTGATATGGAGGAGGTCATGTAAAGAGGAGATGAAAGCATGTGTGCGGACGTGCAGCCAGGTGTAAACGTTGGCAGAGAACCACACGCAATAAAGACGTTCGGCTGAAGCCCTATGTTCCTCTAGGAATTAAAGGAAACAATAATAATAAGAAGTGTACTTATAGAAGATCGGGGTTCTGGTGTTGACGAATATGTCATGAGCCGAATCACCGAATTTCACAAGACATTTATCAGACAGGTTAGAAGAAAAAAGGAGAAGAAGAAGGGCAGTCAGTGAAAAAGGAACTAGGTATTACGACGATTGAGAAGAGGAAAGATACAGTTGCTTACCCACACCCATACCCACTCTCCTATAAGTTCTTTATTCGCGTTCGTTAAACCTTAAAAGACGATGCTGCGCATATTCACATTTTGTTTCATCGACAACAAACATTAAGATGATTGTTTACCTATTTCAAATATATCACAGCTGACTTCCCAAAAATCTTCTAAAAAAATAACGGAGTGAAGATCCATGCGAACCGTAATACTGTAACCTTCATCGTATAAGTGAAATCACGAGCCGACATCAGTTACAGAGAGATCACTGAAAACTGGAATGGAGTATTGGACCATTGTTTCGTCCTAGTTCACGACTCTTCATGATCAGTACGCATCCGAAATTCCTTTAGGGATCACAAATCAGGGGTCTTCAACTTAACAAGACCAAGCTAGTTGATCATTTACAGTCACTTGGTGGGGGGGGGGAATAAAATGCCCCATGAATTCTGACTTTGTCAATTCTTTCGGTTTCATTGAAAACAAGAGAAAATATATTTTTTTTTCTTGAAAACTTCTACGTCCATGATTTTGAAAATAAAGAAACGTGAAGAACACATTGAATTCCGAAATTGATGCAAAGCTTTCATTATCCCTTCTGGAAAAAACATCTTCAACGCAAACTTCCATCCAATTTACAATTCACTATGATATAAAGTTAGAGTTGATATTGACCACAAGTACACATGTGAAGGCGGCTATGAAATTCAATCAATCATCTGAGAGACAAAAACAGTCACAGCACCAAATGAAACCACCCTGTATACATCTCTCTAAACCTTTCCACTATTTCGTAACACACTCTAGTATAATAGAGTATGCACACATTTTGTTTAAGCAAAAAAAACCATGTCGGTAAAAAATCAATAAATACGAGAATGAAATGACGAAGAAAAACCACTATGGTTCTCTCTCTCTCTCTCTCCCCGTCTATGTACTTGAACAAGAGAAAAATCGAATAATTGATTTATTCATGTGTGCACTTGTATGAAGGGGTGTATGTATTGTATATGTTCTCGTGTGCAAGTGCGTCTGAAGGTATGCATCATTTACGAAATTGTTGAGCAGATAAACACATTGGTTAAAAGTGAATGAGATGTTCAATTTGTATTTTATTTAACCTCTAGAAAAACCAAAAAAGAAATCTTTCATCTTGCAATTTGGAAAACAATTTCAAGGTATTTTCAAGTTAGCAGAATATAGGAATTAGTGATCCATGACTGACTGATGTTCGTGTGAGCTGATGATTTTACAAATAGAGTAACAGATCAACTATCAGTTTGTATCGGTGGCTCAGTGTTAGAATACTCAACAACAACAACAACAACAACAACAACGCCACACGTGGTCCGGGACTCGAGCCCCAAACCAGGTAATCCAAAACCTCGCTTAATTGGTAGTAAGTCTGATAAAGAGGCAGCGTTAAATATGAGGCTAGCAACTCTGCCTCAGATCAACCGTGCCGAGTGCCTTTCTTAACTTGGTAACTCGACCCGTAACCTTGAATTGGTTACATCATCGCTTCTTATTAAGTGTAAATGTTGCCTTCTTTTCACTCTTACTCAGTTATAATATAACTCTTTATTGAATAAATACCATGCTTTATGTTACGAAGGTGACTCAGTCTTAGAACGATGAGTGATGCTTGAATCTTGAAAAGACGAAGGAACCAAGAATTTAGGCTTTATTCATTTTACAATGAAGCCGGAATGGCTTAAACGTATAAAGGGAAAAAAGAGTGTTAATAGCGGTATAGATATGAATATGACTAGATACGTATTATAAGAAAAGTTCACAACATTCACTGCGGCTTGAAAAGAAATGAGCCATTATGTCACGCTTCTCTGGTACGCAAATTGTAAGACCGTACACGTTGTTGTTTTTCCAAAAGAATACGCCTGTTGTTCGTTTCAGTTGTATTTTCTTCACGAAGAATATTAGGATAAGTGGTCGCATCCCCATTTACTTGTTGCTCAGGAATTGCGTCACCCTCCGGTATTGAATTTTCAACTTGATCAATATCTTCGCCTTTGGGTGCCAGATGATGAAAAGCAACTGTATCTTCACGTCCATTACCGAAACGAACGTGAGCAAATTGCGGGTTACAATTCAATAGCTCCACCTCTTCAACCAGGGGATCGAATTTGGACTGACGAACACTCCGCCGGAGAAGTACTGGTCCTGGTACGGTGAGCCTAGTAGGAAAAGTTGTCCCAGATGTCGATATTCGGCTATAGGTACACAGTCGTTCATGTGGCGTGGCGTTTGTTGCAGTACGGAGCAAAGATCCGATGGAATGCAAGGTGCCGTGTAGAACAGACTCCCATTGTGCCGTTGGTAGACCCCGTGATCTTAATGCTAGAGTGATGGAACGCCAAAGTGTTCCATTGAGGCGCTCGACCTGCCCATTGGCTTGAGGATTGTATGGGGTAGTACGATTGGTTGCTACGCCTTTCTCCAGAAGAAATGCCCGTAATTCGGTAGACATGAAAGCGGCGCCTCTGTCGGTATGTATGTAAGAAGGCATACGGAAAATCGAAAACAGTTGGCAAAGCCAATTCATTACCGTTTGAGATGACATGTCGGAGCAGGCGAATGCAAAGGGGAATCGAGAATATTCATCGATCAGCATGAGCAGATGGTGATTGCGGCTAGCTGACGGTAGAGGTCCTTTAAAGTCGATGCTTAACCTTTCAAAAGGTTGGGTTGCTCTTATGAGTTTGAAATTAGAGGGCTTGTAAAAGTGAGGCTTTAACTCACAGCATGTCACGCATTTGCTGGTTACATTGCGTTACATTACATCGGAAAAGCAAGACAAAAATTCATTACTCTAAAGTCTGTGTGGAGCATCAAAAATAAGATCCGGATTTTCAACTCCAATGTAAAGTCAGTGCTTCTATACGGATCAGAGTCATAAAGAGCATCTCAAACAAACTACAGACATTCATTAACAGTTGTCTTCGCTCAATACCCAAGATCAGATGGCCACAAAAGATCACCAACAGGGATCTCTGGAAATGAGCGAACCAACACAGAAGGAACCGATTGTGAAAAAAATAGGCAGGAAGAAACGGAGATGGATTCGCCATACTCTGAGAAAACAAAAGATCAAGTGACATCACTAGACAAGCCATTGCTCGAGTGGAACCCGAAAGGGAAGCGGCGAGTTGGTCGTCAGTGTGAGGGTGACTTGGAGGAGGTCATGCGAGGAGGAGATGAAAGCATGTGGGCAGACTTGAAGTGGGGTGAAAAAAATGGCAGAAAACAGAAGGCAATGGAGATGCGCAGCTGAAGCCCTATGCTCCTCTAGGAATTAAAGGATATAATAATAATAATAATAAAAGAACAATAGTGGTTTGTGCAGAATAATATGGTACCATCATTTATTTCGTTGGCTTCTCATCATCATACCAAACAAATCACAGTTGAAAAAAGCCTGTCTTCATTCAACTAGATTTCAAAGGTGAAGACATTGCAGAAATGGTCAACAGAAGACTGAGGACGTCACTAGCCAGAGCCTATCCTGCAGCTAAGTTGGTTCCCGTCCATCGAACAACATGCTCTTTGGTGCAGTCGAAAGTCGATAGATACCCTTCTCATGTTAACTTCAACTGTGTATACAAATTTACGTATATCTGCGGGAGCAGTTACATTGGGAGAACAGAAAGAAGGGCACACATCCGATTTTCGGAACCTCTGCCGAAAAGCCTACGTCTCAAGGGAACAAACTCTTATAGTAGTGCTATTACCAGACATCTTTTCGACACGGGTCATGAGGTGGAAATCGAGAAATCCTTCAAAATTATCAATAGACAAAGGAGCTCCATTCTCCTCAAGTTTTCCGAAGCCATTTCTATCAAACGCTTGAAACCTGATTTATGTGTTCAGAAAGAAGCAGTTATTAGTCTTTCCTTGCCTTGGTAACTGGATGCCTTTTTTCTCTCACCTGATTACGTAATCTTTGTCTTTAACCTCACCCTCCTTTCATAATCTGTAATTTTGCTTGTCTATTGTTTCTATGATTTGAGTTCAATTCAGTACATTGTTACCTAACTTATTAGTCACTCTGCATCTAACACACATCTCATCTTTATCATGTAACTCCTTTTTTACCATTATATGCATACATTTATTTTGTTTTAACTTGAACTGCCTGTGTAAAAACTATATAAGCGCAATTTTCTGAGCACTGTTTACTAATTGTGGAACATTCTGTCAACTGACGACATGTAAAATTTGCAAGTATGTTGAAACGTTTCTGTACTTAAACCTCATAATTTATTTAGGCTGTAAGCAGCTGATGAGAAGCCAACGAAATAAATGACGGTACCATATTATTCTGCAAAGACAACTGTTGTTCTCGATTTATTCAAATAAGAATATTCATAAGAGTATCAATATTAAATTGAAATCCAGATAGAGACAACTATATATTAATGCAAGAATTAATAGAAAGGGCGGTTTAACTTAGTATTTCACAAAAAATGAATGCCAGATAAAATATTGAAGGGTTTTTATACTTAGTCATCCGAGTATATAGTCTTCCAAAGTTGCTTCTAATTCTAGCTGATGAGATGCAGCAAGGAGACACTTGTGTATATTGAAGATGATTAGAATGCAACAAAATAATATTCACAAATTTCTTGCATGACTCCATGTGTCTATCTGAGGTAGTAGTATTAACAAGTTTGTTTGGCAACACCCCACTCACCCTAACTGTCTGTCTGTCTGTCTATTTTCGACATAGAACTTTGCACAAATGTGCGGAAGTTCAAGTCGCCACATTCCGTGTAGCACGCGAAGCAAGAGAAGAAAGTACAAGAAAAGCATAATAGAAACAGTGAGCAGAGGTGTGAGACAAAGGAGTAATAAAGAAATACAAAACAGTTTCATTGAAGATCATAAGTCACAGGGAGTGGATGCATCTGCGTTAGCCACTGAGAACGATTTTGAGCCATGTCACCAATTGTTTCCAACCATAGATTTTTACCGTCACGAGGACCCCAGCCTGGAAGTCTACACCTTTCTGCGTGGCTTAGACCAACTGTTGTGACAACAGACAACTTTTAGAGTCCTTCACAGTGCAACAATGTAAGTTTTTCTTAATTAGCTCAGGAAATATTAAGTGGGAGCAAGAAAGAACAGGTAGAATACAAGAATTAACAAACTGTAAAAGTGAAGACCGACTGTGAACGATACCAGATTGTCTTAACTGTTTTCCATAGAAGATGAAAACGAAATATCTTTCTAAACGGTTTAATTGAGGTGGGAAGTCCAGTGAAGATCACAGGGAAGGTGACAGAGAAGATTTTTAAGCTCAGTTGAATGATTTTGATGTGGAAAGAAACGAATTAGATAAAACTCATAACTTCATAAACAACGTCTCCAACGGCATCAAATTCACAAGAAAAGAGGAATCAGAGAACAAAATCCCATTTTTGGACGTCTTAGTCAAGCGAACAATCACAGGAAAATACGAAGTTCAAGTTTATATACAATCAACTCACACAAGTCAACCAAATACTGAATTACGACAGCAACAATCCAATAACACACAAAAGGAACTGTATACAAACACTATTCAAGAGGGCTAGAACTCATTGCAGAATTCCCACCCTTAAGGAAAATTGAAGAAAGATATCTCGTGGACGTCTTCCAAAAGAATGGATATCCACGGAACTTCATCAAAAGACATATACCCCCAAGCTAACCTACCGAATCAAAAGCCTCCAAGGAAACCATAAAGAAAATACAAACGACATCTCAGAAATCACTGGGAGACTCTTCAAACCTTTCAGAAACCAACAAAATCTCTTCAATCAACTCTATGTCAACCAAAAGGCTCATCAACGAAAGCAGATAAAGCCAGCATCATCCACAACTGCGAAAAACACTACATTGTCAAAAGTGGACGTCCCCTTCGTCTTCGTATCCACGAACATAAGCTAGCCGTCAAAAGACATGATGACATCTACTCCCTCATATCACTACACACAGACAACCACGGACATCAATTCGACTGGGACAAGGTTCAAATATTAGACAGAGAAAACAACAAGAATGCTAGAGAATTTTTAGAAAGGTTCCTGGTATTCCAGTGAGTCATCAATCAATAGACACATAGAGATAGACAAAATTTACTAACCGATAAGAAAGAAACCTCACACTCAAAGGGTCAAAGTTCAAGTCATGGAAATAATCATTATTAATATCGATAGAAGTACCCCAGAGGGTATGAAAACACACATAAAACAACCAATCACGGCATTCAAGGTCACTGAACAGCAGACATGATTGATAAACTCGTGGAGAAATCCAGAAAGCTCACTTCATCGAATAGAAGTATGCGCGCAGAGGATGTTGTCTAGCTAGTTGGAGGGGGTGGGGTGGGGGCATTGAAAGCTTCGCAAATCAATTGTCCAGCTCAGAGAACGACAACTACGTAGAAATCATCCACCCGGGCTACAAATCTTCTCCATCATATATGTCCTATATTTTATAGCCATCCCTGACTCCCTCTCACTGTTTCTCTCAAGCAACTTCGATTGCATTACAAAATATTTTACCAAATTAATATTTCGATTCACCTATACAAACACACCATGATCATTTTGAAGTATTCTTTGACAATTATGTCTCTCCACTGAATAAAAATACAGCTATTCACATTTATTATTTATTAATATCAAGTTGTCGGCACTTGACATAACACCGATGGAAATATATATATATATATATATATATATATATATATATATATATATATATATATATATATATATATATATATATATATATATATATATATATATATGACTGCAACTCAAAGATGATATACCAAGCGAAATAACAACCGACAAGTTGAAAAGAACCATTCGAAGAACTTTAAATCCCGACTGATAGCTGCTGTTACCTTGAAGTGGTGGTCGCATATCTCAATAACTCAATTAGATACAATGGCTGGAACTAATGTTCCTACAGGTACTACCATGCCGGAAAGGTTGTTAGGATAGCGATTAGACTAAGAGCAGTTACTGGCAGCATAGTGCAAAATCTGAGCAGATCTGGGATCTGTGCGCAAAGTCATACTTCTGGAGAATAGGGAAATAGCAGCCAGAGTAGGCTGTTTCCCTCGGACGATCAGCAAGCCAGCCAACTATGCTGTCTCTCCACTTTGCAGAGAGGAGGTTAGAGAAGGTTGACCCCCGCCCCAACCATTGTACACCTCGACGTAATCTAGTGTGGTCCGTAACCAGTGGTAAGTCACTAATGCGGAACCAAACCGAAAAGTCAGTTCAGACAGGCCATATGTGACAGCCCACAAGCCATTGTCCCCTGAACTCTGTGGTCACGCATCATAAATTATCTTTCTGTTTCAAGTATCCCAAGAGTAAACCAACTTCTACGATGTTACCAGTCGGGAAGTAACAACCGCCCACACACTTCCAAAATCACACACATGAAGCCCTCCCCTAATGGTGCAACTCACTCACATTTACCACACGACTGGTTGTCACTCCTCAACTGTGAAAGACGAAGTATCTAGATTAGCTGACTCTTAATGTATCCATCAATTCAATTGCTTATGTTGAGCCAATTTAATTAATTGTCCATTTGCTTCAGGAACTTAATTTTTCGTGCTAGGAAACAATCAACAGTTCTATATTAGATCATCTCGTCTAAACAGACTCCAAGAGCCTTATTCTATCATCTATCAAATACTGTCAAAAAACTGCTAAATGCCACCAAATACTGAAGACTGTAAACAGAAAAGGCCACTACAATTCTCTTGAACAAAACCAGGGCTTTGTGTGTGTGTGTGTAAAAAGAAACAACGGGCTTAGCCATTATTGTTATCCTGGCCTGCTGTAATGGAGCCTATAAATTCTTCTTTTTCTCTCTCTCTCTCTTAAATTATTTGATATTCATTCAGTTTAGTGTTATGTTCACGCACGTTATCACTTACAGGTGCTTCTGAACTGTAGTCTTACTTTACTTTACTTTACTTCGGCTATCTCCTACGGGAGGATGAGCCGGCTTCATGAACGTCTCGAATCATCGCTGCCCAGGCGCGGCAATTTGTAAGAGAGTTCATGAAGTTTCATGGGAATTTGGTACGAGTGATGTCCCCAGCATCGCTCGGCCTTTTGTTTGAGAGTGCAGCTCTAGCCTTTACACAGCCAAGTGTGACCTACAAGGCAGTAGGAGTGGAGTAAGGAGTCCACTATCCATTGGCAGCCGGTGACCGGAGTTCGGTTCATACGCCTTTTTGAATGGGACCAGACATCCAGGACATCCAACAAGCCCTTTGTCCATACGTCTGCCGGTGAGCTTCATACGCCAGTCGTTGGAGGTTTGGAATCAGGGTTTAGCCATCTCCCCTAGACCGTCATCCAATGGACAGTCAACCCGGTGGAGAGCGCCGGGCATCCGCTTTCGCCCTCTCACTTTGGTGAGAAACACCTCCGCCACGTGAAGGCAGTGAGTAGGACTTCCTCAGGAGAGGCTATGTAAGACGCCCGGTCATATGGGAGCATTTCAAGAGGTGTGCGGAGAGGTGGCCAACCCGCAGCGCAAAGCACCCACCCCCGACCATCCTGAGGCTTTGTAGTCTGTTGAGATATTAATATGACTCGATGTTATTTTTTATTATGGATGTATATATAACTGTACAATCTGATGATAAAGAAGTTATCGAAAAGAAGATTCTTTGTTCACCAAAAGCAATCTCTTGAAATTACTAATGCTCATCTTTATTCAATAGGAACTTCATCAAATGTGCGTCGGTGGCATAGTGGTTAGGACATGGTCCAAGGTTTGATCCCCTGCCGAAACACACACCTGATATCTATGGGGTCGGCCTGCAAAATTTAGGCTACCGATATCACATGCTGAAAATTCCATACTTGTACCAAAAATACAGTGTGGAATCAAGCTGTAAATAAAAATAACGATACACACAAAACATAACTGATAGTCGGTCATCTATCTATCCCTTCCCGACGTATATACACTAAGAGATCACATTCATACAAGTGTTCAGTTCAGTTCAGTAATTTCTCATATACTTTATATTCCTATACGTTTCGACTGGAATATCATAACGGCATTAAAGCTTTGAGTTCTGAATTTTCAGTAGCAGAAAAGGGTTATTTTTACAGGGTGGATTGATAGCCTTCCATGCGAACTCTTCCCTTTCTTACTGGGCTTGCTTTAAAGCGATGGGGTTATATTAACATCACGCCCAGCCTCGCCCCCCTCCCCTTTATCGGCTTGACTACCGGGGCCAAGCGAGGTTTAAGAGTACATCATCGGTGAGTGACAGAACGCCAGACCATAATATATGTGGGACGCAGAGTTCAATAATAATGATACATAGATTTAATGCAAAACAACAATACAACACTAAAAATATTTGTCACAAGAAAAAAAAATCAATAAGAAACAAACAAGCACTTACCAATAAGGTGTTCCAATGAATGTATTTCGTTTACCAAATGTTTTATCCAACTGTGCACTGACTCCAAAATCAACTGCAGTTCACACAATCGATTGAGAGACAAAGGATCCAACACAACCAAAAAATATCATATTGCATAATAAGCAGGTAAACATATACACATATACATAGAAAAAGAAAAAAGAAATTCCGTTATAGCATTTCGACTCCAATGAGATATCATACAAACATATGACGATATTAAAAAATAACAGAGATAGTTTGTTTACTTATCAGTATTATATCTCCCAATGTTATTTCAAAAGTATATATATATCCGTGTATGTAGAGTATACAGCTGACGAGTTCTACCGAAATTTGATGAATCCATCATTAAATCATCCTGCTGTATTAACCGTTATTGCTTGTTTTAAATTCGTATCGGGAAATAAATGTTTTCAATTCTACAGATGTACTCACTCAGGATCCCGACGGCAATAAACATATGACTTGCTAGTGTCTGGTTGCCTATTAAGTTCATTAAAGTTCTGGTGAGAATTTGTAACCAACCACGTCGAATTTCAGGAGAAATACTCACCGATAACACTGACTGAAAGTTGCACTAAAATAGAATTTATATGAGCTTGATTCCCGATGCGCATTGTGGGTGCGCATTATTGAAGAGTGTTCAACTGGGACGAAGCAGCTGCTGAGTTGTCACTGGTTTTCAAAGGTTCCCCCTAATAGATATCAACCCGTGATCAAACTTGAATTCATGTAATTATTAGTATTACTATTATTCTTAGCAAAATAGAAATTAGTCGGTTTATATTTATGATGAATTTTGCCTACGAGACTTTCCATTTAACTTTTTTCATACGTACTTTTTTATAGGTGATTGACTGTTCAATTTCCTCGTCGGTTATATTGATACTGAATGAGAGGGAATTTAAAACTAGTAATATAACCAATTGATAGTGAAACTAAATGGTCTACTTGTGTCCAACTTTCCCTGTACTTTCTAGGTAACAATCTGAAGAGATAACGTCAATTTGAAATGGGCATCATCTAGTTACCCTTTACAAATGAAATACCAAGCTTTTCTGATGACATTGACTTTGACTGGATGTTGTCTCTGGAGATTGTGTCTATTTGTATTGATATTGATTTTCAAACCATCTCACTAAGAGTCTCCAACCACTAATTCCCTTCAAAGTTTAAGCAAGCTAGATTGTATAGGGTAGGAAATGGAAATGGACAGTATTTAACAGAAATCCAGACAGACAGTACCAATAAAATTACAGAATTAGAGAGTAGAGACTAAGCCAAATGTAGGATTAGGAACCTCAAGTGTTAAGAGGAGGTGAAAACCCCTACAACCGACTAAATGATTTGTTTCTCTAAAACATCTTTAACGTACAATTCAGGTGGTTCAGTAGTAGAAAGCATATTAGACTCCTGACAGATGCACTCCTTAGCCTCTAACTATATGGTGATAAGCCCACAAAAAGAAGAAAGACTAGACATCACACTAGCTACCACAGAAACAACAACTGCCTGTCTGACTATTTGGTTTCGACATAGAACTTTCCACCGATGTGCACCAGTTCAAGTCGACACACTCCCTCCATGTAGCACACAAAGCAACAGAAGAAAGTAGAAGAAATGCATAATACAGACAGTAAACAGAGGTGTGAGACAAAGGAATAGTAATAACGAAGAACAATATAGTTTCACCGGAAATCATAAGTCACAAGGAGTGGATGAATCTGTACCAACCATTGAGAACGATTTAGAGCCACATCACCAATTGTTTTCAACCATTGGTTTTTACCGTCCCGAGGACCCCAACCAGGAAGTCTACACCCTCATACGTGGTTTAAACTAACTGTTGTGGATTTCATCATTCGATGTAGCCACGTTTTGGTTTGACCGCCGCTAGCTCTTTTCAAGCCTGACCCATCCTATGTCAGCTAACATTGGCCGTCGGTCGAGGAAGGCGATGACTAGGAATACGTAACACATGTCCTAACCATCTCAGTCTTTGTAACTTCACAACTTGAGAAGGATTTTGAGCCATGTCACCAGTTGTTTCCAACCATTAATTTTTACTCTCCCGAGGACCCCAACCATGAAGCCAGTCTACACCTTCCTACGTGGCTGGCTGGCTTAAACTAACTGTTGTGGATTTCATTGACTGATGAAGCCATGTTTTAGTTTGACCGTCGCTAGCTCTTTTCCAGCCTGACCCATCCTATGTCAGCTAACATTGGCCGTCGGTCGAGAAAGGCGATGACTAGACATGCATACGTAACACATGTCCTAGACACCTCAGTCGATGTAATTTCACAGCCTAGTCGACTGATTTCCCCTCCTTACCTAGAACTCGACCGAGGCCTAACCTCAATATTGCTCACCTTATTATGCCACTTCACACGGGAGATAGACAGCAGGCACCTATGATCAAAGACAGTTAATCTTTTCATATCTTCCACTCTCAATGGCCAGGTCTCACAGCTGGCCGTAAAGGAGGATGGAGCGGACTGACGTGCAGTACACACGCCTTTGGTCGACAGCCAGCCGGATATCTTGTCTGCACCAGAGACGGTGTAAACTGGCATATGCGAGACCAGCCTTCTGTATCCGTACTGAGATTTCGTCGGAGATCAACCCGTTGGCACTGGCTGATGGTACTTCCCAAATAAGTGAAGCGGTCAACGTGCTCTACCACTTAGGGTTGAATCCATTAGTGCATCTATGATGAAGTTGAATAGAAATAGGGATAATGGGCATGCTTGATGGACACCGCTAGTCGTCACCACTTCAAATGACAACTCGCCGTAAGCTCTCACCTGGCTGCTACTGAAACTACAAAAGGTTAAGCTCTGTGTTCCACTGGAAAAGTAAGAAATGAAAAAAGCTTTGACAATCGCAGGTGGTTGACGCTGAGTTTAATACAGATAATATTAACTAAAAATATAACCTAAAGAAAAAAGGCAACCAGACAGTTTCCGAACAAATAGGGAATTGAAATGTCACGAAAAGAAAATATCAAGTCATAAGTGATAACAGCACACTTTCAGTGAAGTGGAAATAAGATGACGAGTGGTGGCCTGCTTAAAATTTGGGCTACCAAGACATATTCTATTTCTCTATTGACTATTATATTTTCTCTTGTTCGGTTTGTTTTAATCGATTCAGATATGACCTACCTCTAATGGTATTATCTACTCTTGTGTGTGTGTGTGTGAGTGTGTATTTAAAATGTTTACAACCCCCTGTCTGATTCGCAAGTTCCTACTAAAAGTGAGGAATGATTGTGGATACCAACGTGTTCCTGTACATAAGATAACTGTTCTTCAGTTATGTCTACTCGTCTCAAAATGTACTTCTGCACATCTTTACAAATGGCTTTCAACTCGATCGATATCGTGGATTTCTTGAAGCAGAGACAAAACAGATATATCATCATAATGGAATGGTTTGTGATTCAGCTGAGAGACCATGGTGTCACGGGATATAATACTGTCAATGAATCAATATTTTACTTGAAGATATTGTACGAAGAGAGGAAATATCATGCAATAAACTCCTCTGAAAATTATGTACATTTTATAAATACTGTCCAGAATAAAGATATATATATATATATATATGTAGATGACTTGGTATACATCAAAATAAAGACCGAAAACTGAGAATTGACTTTCAAGTATCGGTTTGTAGGGATTTGGTTGATTGGTTACAGGATTTCATAATGCGTTGACACTGGTTAGAGAACCATTGGAAAACCTGGGAGTACTGGACAGCTGTTTCGTGCTAGCTTGGGACTCCTCAGCAGTACTCACCCACCGGGGTTCGAACCCAGGACCTTCTGGTTACAGGGCGAGCTCGTAGACCATTAAGCCATTGGGACCCGATCCAATGTCCTATAAATTCTAACTTCTGCCAACCCTCGATATGGGGCAACCGCTAGCCAATGAGAATTGATTGTGTGTTGCTAGACCACCATTAAAATATATCTGAAAAATCGTATCTACATATCCCATGTCATTACCAAAACTTCGGCCTACGGTCGAATCAAGAATCGCCAGCTTATCACGGAACGGCTTGTAACATATCTGTATATGTGACTTAAATATCGTCTGATATTTCTTCAGTTGGTTGGAAGAAAGACCTTTTAACGTGATATGTACTGATGTAGTCTAACATGAAAGTAAATAGAAACATTGACTACTACAAAAAGTAAATGTTCACAATAAATTAATAAACGTAGCACTTTTACTAAGCCTAGAAAGACACAGAGAAGTATTCGTCATTCAGAATGACAAATAAAAAGTTGGTGAAGTTGCGCAATCTGCTTTATCCAGTGGGTATTAGGGAGTTTCAGTAAGCTGGCCGAATATTATTATTGGCAGAAGTTAGAATTCATGGACTGGCCATTGGATCGGGTCCCAGCGGCTAAATGATCTACGAGCTCGCTAGCCTTGTAACCAAAAGGTCCTGGGTTCGAACCGTGGTGGTTCTGTTTAAGAGTCCCAAACTAGGACGAAATAGCTGTCCAGTACTCCCAGGTTTTCCATTTTTAAACATAGAACTTGCCATTAAACTACCATAAAGAAAAACGAACTGCGACGCTTCAATTTTTTTTTAATTCCTTTACGTTTTCAATGGAACATAGGTCTTCAAGCTTCTTGGGCTTTGAAGTTTCGACAGAGCAGTGGTGTTTATCTTTACGCGATGGCGGTTGCTGCCCTCATGCCCAACCTTCCCTCTTTACTAGTCTTACTGCTGGCTTAGCAAGGTAAAGGAGTAATGACGGCCGGAGATCGAACCCCGGACCACATGAGGCGTGGTTGGCGAGCATTCTACCTCTGCGCCACCGACGCACACAAGACGCTACAATTAGTGGGGATAGAGAATAAAGTCACTCCAAAAGGTTACTTCATCAAATGAGAAAATCATTAACCGGAGTTTGCAAATGTTTCATTAGAAGAGTAGGGGAAAGACGAGATTCGTTTTAAAAAGGCAAAAATTTTTATGACTCATCAGTCGAGTGGCTTTGAACACAACTAAATGATGTCTGAATGCATAAATTACTTATTCGCCCCCACCATTTTATATTTCATACAATCAAAAAAGGCCATAATAGAATATTATTGGATAGGGCAAATATAGATCCGATTCAGTACAAATTTAAGGCGGGTTTCGAGAAAGGCAAAGGGTGAAGACAATGGTCAATTGTCACCCCCCCCTTTATATGTGTGCAGACCTAATAAATCACGAAGCTGAGATAAAAAAAATTTGTCAACATAAAGGGAAGGAGGATACCTACATATTTTGAAAGGTAATCATCAACACTTCCACGCCGAAAAAAAATAACAATACAAATCAATGCGTTTGAAAAAAAATATTCATATATAAGTTAACTATAAATGAATGAACTCACCAAGCTTGACCTCAGCATTATCAGTGAGCAATACATTTTGACCTTTAATATCACGATGAATCACACGATTTGCGTGTAAATGCATAAGACCCTGTAGAAGAAAAACACAAATAAAGTAGGAGTTACATTCAGAAAAATAAGACCCGAAATATGAAAAAAATATTTATAGATGATTGATTGTAAATATTGTTTAAATGCACATTTCACGATGGTGAACAGAGAAATTCAAACAACAAAGAAGCGATATCTTATCCATTTGTCGACTCGTCAGTCAGCATGTTCGTAAATCTAAATTGCCAGAACAGTATCCCTTACACTAAGCTATTTACCCGAATATTGTTATAGCCCTGTTTTCTTCTTCAATACAACTGTGTACGCTTTCGGTTATGATGACACTGGCTGATATAATTATAACTATCAATATTAGGCAAGAGTTTAGAAAAGATAATTTGTGAATGGTGACTAGCAGTGGAATCCAGGATGCGCATTTCGTCCTATTTGGAACTCGTCACTGGATATGCCTGTACAAGAAGTCAACCTGAGACCGAACACTTCCGTCCAATCAATCGACGGGAAAATCTAAAATTGAATTAAAAAGCGTAGAAAAGACACCATAGTCAGGCGACCTTGAATCAGCCAATCAGACAGTCCGGTAGTGCAAATGGATACTTTCTATGACCCTCGCTGCCAGTTTTACCCTAACCTTAACCCTAATTCGGAGTTAAACTTACAACAAAGATAATGAAAAGCACGTATCTGTGGTGCTAAGAGATCTGATTGGTTTGGTTCAAGGTCATCCGACTGTAGTGGCAAGGCATCAGCCAGGAATCCAAAACAAAACACCAGACTGACTGGTGAACACTCTACTATTCAGCCCATCGACGCGTAAAAGCCGCAGAATACTGGATAGGAATTTTGTTCTAGTTTGAGAGTCCTCAGCAATACTCAACCATGATCCAACAGTGGATTCAAATCATAACTTTAAGATTAAGAGGGAAGCCCTCTGATCATTCATCCTCAAAATACAACAGTCAGAATTGTGTTTCAGCCAAAGCAATTAAGTATACTGTTAAAAGAGAATACTACAACCTTGTGCACACTTTACAGATATAAAAATTAATCTTCTGGCAAGATTTTATCAAGCGCCAATATCAGTCAAATTAAGATAAGAAATCAACGAGTAATTGAACAAGCTTTTTGTTCTGGTTAGCGACACCTCAATGTCTTGGCTGATAGATGCTACTACCTTGTGACGTGGCGGTCACCGGGCTTTTATATCCCAACGACACAACAAGCTACACTAGGTGGAACTAATATTATTGCAGGTCCTAACATGTCAGGAAGGTTGTTAGGATAGCGATTAGACTAAAAGCAGTTACCACCATAGTGTAAGATTTGTGTTTTATACTATGCTGGGGGTCTGTTGGTGAAGTCATACTGATAGAGAAAAGGGATGTGACAGCAACAGTTAGGTGTTTTCTTCAGATGACCATCATCTATGACCAGTCATCTATGCTGTCTCTCCATTCTGGAGAGAGAAGGGGTTAGAAAAGGTCGACCCCAACAATTTTACCACCCGAATTACCCAGCCTACGGTGGTCCGTAGCCGGCGGTAAGTTTACTAATACGGGACCAATCCAAGAAGCCAGTTCATACAAGCCATGTTTGACCAGCCTCAGGTGGCTGTCGGCTGGACTCTGTGATCACGCAACACTAATTCTCTTTCTGTTTCAGATACTCGAAGAATCAATCAACTTCCACAGTGTGGACAGCGGGGAAGTTACAACCGCCCACACACTTCCAAAAGCACACGAACCCCCCTGACTCCTCATTGTCTCTCACCCTTGAAGGTTCTGGGTTCGTCTGCTCTAGGAAGGTGTTTATGGTTGAAGTGTCCGGAACTAGAACAAAACAGCTGTCCAATGTCCCCTTCCTCTTCCACGCACACTAATCAATCATGAAGTTATAATACACAGTATCATTTTAATGGATAATAATTACTTTAAAGCGTAACAATTTAAAAAAAGAGTCATTAACTATTATTAGAAGTGACTTAAAAATGGACAAACAGATAACCATGGCTAGTCAATTATAAAGTAAATAATATTTTTACAAACATTCTGCTGTAGAAAACGATAGAAAATCGATAAACTAGGTGAGGGAGGAGGGAGTGATGATGTTTTAGAATGTGGAAAAAAAAGGCAATTTAACTGTGTCATCATAAGTTGTGTTGTTTTTCCAAAAGCAAATATCAACTAATTTAAGTTTTCATTGATTACTATCACAAGCAGGGAAGGTTGATGCTGTGATAGATAGGCAGGTAGGTGCCTTACAAAACTTAGCGTCTGACCAGTGAGTGATAGGATGATGAAATGCATTCTTTAATTTGCTTGACAATCTCCATTAATAAATAATACTATATACGAGTTACATCACCGTACAAATGCAGCATGTCTAAAAATTAGTTCATTGATCGACCTCTTTGTCCACACCTATATTAGCTGACAGAGAGTCAGGTTGGAATAGAGCTAGCTACTTACTTACTGGTGGTCAAACTAAACCAACCAGTCAATGAAATCCACAACAGTTAGTTTAAGCTAACCACGTAGAGAGGTGTAGACTGCTTGGTCGGTTGGCGTCCCCAGAATGGTAAAAACTAGTTAAGAGTGGAGACAATTGGTGAAATTGTCTCAAACTCAATGGCTGGCGCAGATGCATTCACTCTCTGTGATTTCTCATATACAACAAAACTCTATTGTTCTTCCACCATATTACTATTCTTTTCCCCCCACTCACACTTCCATTTATTATCTCTCTTTTGAACCTTTCTTTACTCTCTTGTCTTGCTCTATGTTGAGTGCGGCAACTCGAACTGCTGCACATCTGTGCAACGTTCTATGTTGAAAGCAGTCAGTCAGTCAGTTCACCTAACTGTAATACTTCTTAGAACTGTAACGTATGTCCCACAATACACTGTATGGTTATACATACATACATACATACATACATACATACATACATTGGAACTGCTAAGTGTTTTTTTCCCGCTGTTGGTCGTCTTTTCAGGATCAGTTACTTCACACTAAGCTAAATCTCTTTATATTCCGATTACCCAAGTGTGACCACGATCCACACGATTCAACTATGATGCAGTTAGCTAACCCTATCTATCCAGCAGCTTATTGGATCAGACAGCCGTTACAGAAAGAATATACAAGAGTGTGATGACAATTTTACAACCAATCTAGTCCTATTAAAAGACGTGATTCAACAGGTATTTGAATGTTTTTTTCTAAAAAGAAAAGGCGGGTTTACAAACAGTTGAGAAACACAGGGCATACTATGCATACCTATAAACTTTATACCACCACCACCACCTATAACAGTATGGTATTATCATAATAGTTAATAACAGTAATGACGTTAATGATTTACATGTTTTCACAAGTTTATACGAAAACATTTTCTTTCTATAAGTGGACACCAGTTTCTACAACCACACGTATCTGTCTTTGTTGTACTTTTTTTCTTTCGGAAGAGTCAGCTCTTACGTCCTCTTCCTCCCCCTTCCCACCTATATACACTCTTGAGTCAAACGATTTTTTCACGGGGAATAAACACGTCGTGTCCAATTTGTTTTTGCTTCTTTATTTTTCAAGAATATTTTACAGGCGTCTTGTACGTATGTATGTAGGGTGTGTATGTTTAGTTTCATTCTACACTGGTCAACCTAAATGTATGGCAATATGAAAAAATGCTGCACACACATACATACATACACACACACGAGGAAACACGACACGGTGTCATTCTCCTCTCTCTTCCACAAAAAAATCCTTCAGACATATCACAGTGGTGAATGGTGAATGCAGCCTCCATTTAGAGAATGAAATGACTCATAAGGTTTTTGTTCGTATTCCAGTAAATAAGTAAGTAATTAAGTACGTAAGCAACCAACCAATCAGCCAATTAATAAGCACATCAAGCATAAAGTAGTTGGACTGAAGTCGATAAACATCACTTAAATTAAATATACAGTTATTTTATATTCCTTCCTGTCTTTGTTTGATGATGATAACAGTACGCAAACACTAAGATAATGACACTAACAGATGACGTATGATGTGTGTGTGTGTGTGATAAGAAAGAGACTCTAACTGACTGCCTGGTTGAATGAGTCCTTTCACATAGACAAGTATGCAGGAAAGTGTAGCACATTTCAAGTCATCCCACTTCCCCGCAATAGGCGGGGAATGTAAGTTTTAAAAAAGAAAGAAAGAATAAATGAATGAATGAAAAACAAATGAGAATCAACTGAATCTGAGGGGAAAACAAAGAGTGAATATGCATATGCGCTATTAAGAATGATTTTTAAACAATATCAGCCCATTGATTGTAAGCGTTTCGAGGACCTCAACCAGTAGTGTATACCCCCTCCTAAGTGGATCAAACCGACAGTTGAAGACATAATGGATTAATGCCAGCCAGATAGATCCTTCTAACTTCTTTCCACTTCAATAGCTTCACAACCTCAGAGATTGATAATCACTTGTCATCTAGTACTCCATCTTCAGCCGCATAATTACTGATTATACTATACCATCTAACACAAGAGACAGAACACAGACAGACATGGTCAAAGGCAACTAGCTTCTTCATATCGCCAGCGTTCAACAGCCATGTCTCATAACCATAAAGAAGGGCATAGAGAACGACTGACAATAATCTCTGATCTACTCCTCCTCCATATCACCCTCGCACTGACGATGCACTCGTCACTCAACAATTCAGATTCCACTCGAGTGGTGGAGGACATTGCGGGCGATGTCATTCGACGGCCTCCTCGATGTATACCCGACCAGTCCATCTCCAATTTCTCCCAAAAAACCCATTGAGCTATCAGCTCTTGGTTGGTTCGCTCCCACAGTTTCTTGTTGTTAATTCTTTCTTCCGGTTGACCTGTCATTTGATCTTCAGTATGGAGAGAGCCAATGGAGGCGGTAGCTGTTGATAAAAGTCTGCAACAGGCTGTTAAAAATCCTTTCCGTGACACGCTGGCCAAGTTTCTGACCCGTATAGAAGCCCCGGTTGACTGACTTCGCATTTGTGTTCAACAGAATCCGAATCTTGTTGTTTATCCTGGCTGGCTGGCTGAGTGTAGTGCAGATTTCCAAACTGGTTTCAGGTTGATGAAGGCGTATGTTGCCTTTCCGATCCTGGCTAGCTGGCTTCGACATCTCCATCAGTGCTATCCGCCTGTAGTTGAAACCGTGCTTCCTAACTAGATAAGTGAAGGAAGAAACCTCTGCGAAATCTCTCCCTTTGAGGGTGATTGGTGCTGCTTGTTGTTGTTGCTGATGTTCGTTGGTTATCTTCACCACCTCCGTCTTCTCTATGTTCATCTGGAGTCCTGTCTTCGCTGCCTGCCAGCCTCTTCAGCCAGTTTGTTGGTTTTCGCCTACAAGTCTTCGACTTTGTGTGAAATTACACATATATCATTTGCGAAATCCAGATCTTCTCCTTGTTTACTCGGGCTTGAGATCTGCTAAAAAGCTAGCGAGCTAGCAAATTAGGTGATGTTAAAAACCGTACCCCGAGAGGAACCCAAAATATACAACTTAACTCATTTCAGGTTAAAACAAATATTTACCAGAAAAGAGTAGGAACACTTTAAGACATGCGACTTCATCCTTTATTTATCACATCACAGCAAATTCAATCTGCGTAAACATGTTTATTATTAAGTGAAAAATAGATCCAACTACCACTACCTGTCATCTAGGACTTCTGAAGCGTTATTTTAGTATTAAACACTGTAAAGACATTTTCAAAACGAAAGGACTAAAGAACAATTCTTTCTTGAAAAGACAAGTCTTTATTCGATTAGTATTTCGTAAGCACACATGTTCAGCGGATCCCGTTTCGCCTAACTTTGGTTTCATGCGTAGACTAAGTGGTGCTCGGGAGGCACAAACACGAGAGAGCCAGACAGGCTTTAGACCAGGAAGAGGGTGTATTGATCATATCTTCACCCTCCGACAGATTCTAGAACATAGGCATTCCTACCGGCGTCCAAAAGTCATTATATTTCTTGACCTAAAGGCGTCATTCGATTGTGTCGATCAAGAGGTTCTCTGTAGATGCTTGGCTGTGAATGGAATGACTGGAAAATACATTACACTGATTAAGCCACTCTTCTCGTACTCATACAGCCAGGTGAGGGCTTACGGCGAGCTGTCATCTGAACTGGTTACGACTAGTGGTGTCCGTCAAGGATGCCCATTATCCTCTTTTCTATTCAACTTCATCATAGATACCGTACTAATGGACCTAACCCTAAGTGACTTCAGCGACTCAGAGATTGACTTGCTACCAGGGAATAATCTTGTCGACTTACAATATGCAGACGATATAGCCCTTCTAGGCGAGGACTCTGACAAAATGCAGAGTCTTCTGAACACCTTGAGCTGTAATCTACGAATGTTTGGCATGCAATTCGCTCCCGCAAAATGCAAGATGATGTTACAGGACTGGACTACAGCGACACCTTGTTTAAAAATAGGAAGTGAAGTGGTAGAGCACGTTGACCGCTTCACTTATTTGGGAAGTACCATCAGCCAGTGCCAACGGGTTGATCTCCGACGAAATCTCAGTACGGATACAGAAGGCTGGTCTCGCATATGCCAGTTTACACCGTCTCTGGTGTAGACAAGATATCCGGCTGGCTGTCGACCAAAGGCGTGTGTACTGCACGTCAGTCCGCTCCATCCTCCTCTATCGCTTTGAGACCTGGCCATTAAGAGTAGAGGACATGAAAAGATTAGCTGTCTTTCATCATAGGTGTCTGCTGTCTATCTCCCGTGTGAAGTGGCATAATAAGGTGAGCAATATTGAGGTTAGGCCTCGGTCGAGTTCTAGGTAAGGAGGGGAAATCAATCGACGAGGCTGTGAAATTACATCGACTGAGATGGTTAGGACATGTGTTACGTATGCATGTCTAGTCATCGCCTTTCTCGACCGACGGCCAATGTTAGCTGACATAGGATGGGTCAGGCTGGAAAAGAGCTAGCGGTGGTCAAACTAAAACATGGCTTCATCAGTCAATGAAATCCACAACAGTTAGTTTAAGCCAGCCAGCCACGTAGGAAGGTGTAGACTGGCTTCATGGTTGGGGTCCTCGGGACGGTAAAAACCAATGGTTGAAAACATTTGGTGATATGGTTCAAATCCTTCTCAATGCCTGTGGCACATGCATCCACTCCTTGTGACCTATGATTTCCAGTGAAACTAAATCGTTCTTCGTTATTACTATTCCTTTGTCTCACACCTCTTTTTATTGTCTCTATTATGCATTTCTTTTACTATCTTCTGTTGCTTTGTGTGCTACATGGAGGGAGTGTGGCGACTTGAACTGGTGCACATCGGTGGAAAGTTCTATGTCGAAAACAGACAGACAGACAGACTTTGGTTTCGATCACTCGATCTATCCATTCACAATATCTTACAATTTTTTCACACAGCGAATTCAATTAAAAGTAATTATGACCCAAGGCTTCAAAGAACTTAGTTCTCACTTCAAAAATTTTCTATATAAAAAATATAGACAATATAAAATGGATTGTGTTAAGGAATCCACCAGTCTTCTTCTTGTTGTTGTTCTATAAAAAATCCCCTTAATTTTTTTTTTCACTCAGACAGCCGTCATTCATTGGTTAATGTGATTAAGCATATAGAATTGTAAGAAGACAAAAACATATAAAAATTAATCACTAAGGTCAACCTAAGGTTACTTTTGTTGTTTGTTTTTTTGGGGGGAGGGAGACGGAGGGAGGGGAGAGTAATGTGAAAGGCCAATGGAAGATATAATTTTTTAGGAAAATTTTTATCAACAAAACATAATCGAAAGAAAAATCTATCGAGAAAATAAAAAGAAGTGTACGAAGTGTATGTGTATGACATTGTCATCGATACTAACACACGGTTATCAACCACCACCAACACAACAACAACCAGTGAATAGTTCATCATTGGTCACAAGTGCAAAACAGATAAATCTGTTCAAGTGTTGGTTTGTAGGGATTTGATTGATTGGTTACAGGATTTCATCATGAGATGACATTAGTTAGATAACCATTGGAATACCTTACTTATCTAGGGAGGTAGTCGAAACGGACGAGGATGTCAAATCGAGCGAGAATCGGGAAGGCAGGCGAGAAACACATTCATCAACCTGACTGAAACCAATCTGGAAATCTTCGTCACTCAGCCAGAATCAACAACAGAATTCGGTCGGATTTTCAATACAAACGTCAAGTCTGTCAGCTCTTTTATATGCATCAGAAACTTGACGGGCGGGTCACAAAGAATATTTCCGACAGCCTGCTGCAGACCTTTATCAACCAACAACTGTCTTCGCTGGCTCTATACTGAAGACCAGATCAGATGGCCGGGCCGGAAAGAATCACCAACAAGAAAACAATGGGAACAGACAAAACTAGAACCAATCGCCAACCAACTAATATGCACGAGAAAGTGGGGATGGATTGGACACTCGCTCGATGAGGAGGAGGCCGCCGCTAGGTTACATCGCGCGCGCGTCAGGCCATTCCTCGAGTGGAACCAGGCCGAAAGGGAAGCGGTGGCGAGTGGGACGTCAGTGCAAGGGTGGGCGACATGGAGGAGATCGTGTGAAGAGAGAGGAGTTGAAAGAGTATGGACTAACATGAATGGATATGAAAAGTACAGCAGAAGGAAGACAGAAGCAAGTGGAGACATGGAGTTGAAGCCCTGTGTTCCACTAGGAACCCAAAGGAACAATAATAATAATTATCCTACAAGAGAAATGATCGCATATACATTCTAAGTAAATGTTAGATATACTTCAACACGTACAGGAAGAGGAAATGACGATGTACTCAAAGCGTTATAACACACACGCATACACTGAATTGTAGGCTACTTTGTGAGATATCCCAGACAAAAGTTACTGCCAGACTAAAGTATACACACACCTTCAAAAAAGATTCACAATAATTCTTTTTAAACTGTAATGTTTACCAACTTAGGTTCCATTTAGGATTCATTCGACACTCTTCCTACTACAGTAAAGGTGTGCAAAGGATGATAAACAATAGGGAAGAAAATGATAAATAGAATGAAACAGTGATACATTTTCTCCACAACTGTCAAAAGTTTACGTTTATACAGATCAGATGGGTTTGAAACCAACCCATAGAATACAACTAGTTTGTAGTGGTTGCTTATTTTACATTCACATAACTACACACACACACACACACACGATATTTACTCATTATCGATAGCATCAATAGGAGATTGGTTTTCACGTAGCGTCAGGACAGACACTTTGTTTCATAATTATAGTTTAACCTCAGTAGACAGATAGATGGCTTTACCAAGTGTAGTATTACACTATGCAGTCAACTTTTCAGCTTACTGGTTGGCTGAAATTTCAACAAACAATTCTGTACAAAAGTGCATCAATTCAATTTCCTACACAAAGAAAAGAAGCATAGGCAACAGTAAAGAATAGCACCAACTCCAGACGACCTTGAGATAACCAACTAGATTCTTCCAGGTGAAAAGTGGTACTTAACTGATAAAAGGCGTATATCTCAACCGTATAGTTTCAGAGTTTATAATAAGTTAGTCGAGATATAACAGAAATTTCGAAATTCTAAGAATAATGCTTTTTCTTATTTTTGATAGTAAAAACATCACAGCGTAGATTACCAATCAAGTTGGGAAAATCCAGTGGAATTATTAGGTTCTAACAATTGTTGACAACATAAACATCCAAAGAGGAGAAAAACTTTGGAAGAGCTTATCTACAGATGGCAATATACCACAGCAGCTTATGAGTCACTTCTTCGGTGAAAGACAAAATCAGTAGAAGTTCCCTTCAAAGTTTACGCAAGCTAGATTGTATAGGGTAGGAAATGGAAATGGACAGTATTTAACAGAAATCCAGACAGACAGTACCAATAAAATTACAGAATTAGAGAGTAGAGACTAAGCCAAATGTAGGATTAGGAACCTCAAGTGTTAAGAGCAGGTGAAAACCCCTACAACCGACTAAATGATTTGTTTCTCCAAGACATCTTTAACGTACAATTCAGGTGGTTCAGTAGTAGAAAGCATATTAGACTCCTGACGGATGCACTCCTTAGCCGCTAACTATATGGTGATAAGCCCACAAAAAGAAGAAAGAGTAGACATCACACTAGCTACCATAGAAACAACAACTGCCTGTCTGACCATCTGGTTTCGACATAGAACTTTCCACCGATGTGCACCAGTTCAAGTCGACACACTCCCTCCATGTAGCACACAAAGCAACAGAAGATAGTAAAAGAAATGCATAATAGAGACAATAAAAAGAGGTGTGAGACAAAGGAATAGTAATAACGAAGAACGATTTAGTTTCACTGGAAATCATAGGTCACAAGGAGTGGATGCATGTGCCACAGGCATTGAGAAGGATTTGAACCATATCACCAAATGTTTTCAACCATTGGTTTTTACCGTCCCGAGGACCCCAACCATGAAGCCAGTCTACACCTTCCTACGTGGCTGGCTGGCTTAAACTAACTGTTGTGGATTTCATTGACTGATGAAGCCATGTTTTAGTTTGACCACCGCTAGCTCTTTTCCAGCCTGACCCATCCTATGTCAGCTAACATTGGCCGTCGATCGAGAAAGGCGATGACTAGACATGCATACGTAACACATGTCCTAACCATCTCAGTCGATGTAATTTCACAGCCTCGTCGACTGATTTCCCCTCCTTACCTAGAACTCGACCGAGGCCTAACCTCAATATTGCTCACCTTATTATGCCACTTCACACGGGAGATAGACAGCAGACACCTATGATGAAAGACAGCTAATCTTTTCATGTCCTCTACTCTCAATGGCCAGGTCTCACAGCTGGCCGTAAAGGAGGATGGAGCGGACTGACATGCAGTACACACGCCTTTGGTCGACAGCCAGCCGGATATCTTGTCTACGCCAGAGACGGTGTAAACTGGCATATGCGAGACCAGCCTTTTGTATCCGTACTGAGATTTCGTCGGAGATCAACCCGTTGGCACTGGCTGATGGTACTTCCCAAATAAGTGAAGCGGTCAACGTGCTCTACCACTTAGGGTTGAATCCATTAGTGCATCTATGATGAAGTTGAATAGAAATAGGGATAATGGGCATGCTTGATGGACACCGCTAGTCGTCACCACTTCAAATGACAACTCGCCGTAAGCTCTCACCTGGCTGCTACTGAAACTACAAAAGGTTAAGCTCTGTGTTCCACTGGAAAAGTAAGAAATGAAAAAAGCTTTGACAATCGCAGGTGGTTGACGCTGAGTTTAATACAGATAATATTAACTAAAAATATAACCTAAAGAAAAAAGGCAACCAGACAGTTTCCGAACAAATAGGGAATTGAAATTTCACGAAAAGAAAATATCAAGTGAAAACAGTACACTTTCGGTTTGTTTTAATCGATTCAAATATCACCTCTAATGGTATTATCTACTCTTGTGTGTGTGTGTGAGTGTGTATTTAAAATGTTTACAAGCTCCTGTCTGATTCGCAAGTTCCTACTAAAAGTGAGGAATGATTGTGGATACCAACGTGTTCCTGTACATAAGATAACTGTTCTTCAGTTATGTCTACTCGTCTCAAAATGTACTTCTGCACATCTTTACAAATGGCTTTCAACTCGATCGATATCGTGGATTTCTTGAAGCAGAGACAAAACAGATATATCATCATAATGGAATGGTTTGTGATTCAGCTGAGAGACCATGGTGTCACGGGATATAATACTGTCAATGAATCAATATTTTACTTGAAGATATTGTACGAAGAGAGGAAATATCATGCAATAAACTCCTCTGAAAATTATGTACATTTTATAAATACTGTCCAGAATAAAGATTTTTATTATTATTATTAAAACAACGTATCGAAAGAATTTCTTATGAAGTACAAAATAATAAGACACTGAACAGATTCGTGGAATTTACCGCTCTAATCACTTATTGAAAAAGAGATTGCATGATTTTAATAAAGATGAGGAATGAATAACACAAAATAGCACTGTTTTCTTCAGTTTTGGGTTGAGCATGATGAGAAAATGAAGGATATATAATATATACTATACTATACTATATACTACAGAGACTTCTTTGTGAAACGGCACGAGTAACTACAGCAACGCAAGACAGCTGAAACTGAATAGCTTATACTGTGTTGAGAGCTGGCTGCTAGTCAAAATTGGTGGACAGTATAATTCATGTCAATGCTTATGTCCCCAAAATTGGTCGTAAGAAAGATGAGAACAAGGGCTTTGTGTAGGCGGATGCAGTTAACATATAGATGATCTAACATTCAAGAAACAGCCACAAAGAGATGCAAGGTTAACTTTCTCTGAGAAACAACCAATCAGCGGACTTTGTTTTTCTGCTAACAATAATCTATAATACGTACATGAAAATCTATAAATGTGTTGATTTCTTTAATAAACGATCTGTTGCCTGGCCCTTGTCTTCTGTCATTACAATACTGCATCAAACGAAGTTATGTGGCAGCAACATTTTATTCTATACAGCTAAATTAATCGATATAACTGAAATCTTTACTGTTTCATATATTAATTTTACATGATGATGTTCACGTTTAAACAGTGAAAGTCATAAGTACACAATAACAGAGATAATAATATTATTAGAAATTTGAAATAGTTCCCAGCTTCATTAGAGGTACGAGAGACAACACAATACAGCTCCAAAACTTCCTGATTTCATATCTGAAGAACATATTCCAGCTACCTAGATCTGACATTTGCATAAAGTCTATCGGAGATCATTTCATTGGGAGATTACAAGTAAAGATACAAGAACCCAGCAGTTTAAGCCATTTTAACATACAATTAATTTCAGCACTCTAATCAACTCAGAGCTTTTCCATATTTTCAAGAGTTAGCTCGTAGGGGTTTGATTTGTTTAAAGATTGATCACAGGTTGATGTCATTTAGAGAACCATTGAAAATCAGAAAGTACTGCACAGTTGTTTCATCCCAGTTTGGGACTGAGACTCCTCATCGGCACGCACCCGTCACTCCAACGGAGACGGCTGCCAGTCAAGCTTCTTGACCATTCAACCAATGGGATAGAATCAAATGACCCATGTATTCTAACTTTCGTCAATTCGCGATTTTTTAGTGCCACTGTCGTGGTATCATGGGTGAGTCCTGTCGAAGAGCCTGTAGCTAGGATGAAACAGCTGTCCAGGACATACAGCTAGTTTCTAATGTTTCTCTGACATCAATCCGCCATGAAGTTTTCCTATACTGTTGTACTTTGAATAATCGATTAAGTATTTTTTTTTCTTATATCTAGAATCATATATCTACAGAAAAAGGAATTTAAGTTATCAAGGAAGGATAACCAGCCAAAACTGAATAGATAGAAAATTAGGTGAAAACTCAACTGGGTTATTTTCTTCCTATCCAGTAAGATCACATTCTATTGAATAAATAACGATAACGTGAAAATAAAGAAGTGAAGAAGTAGTGTACAGCATTACTATTGTTTGTTTTCTTTATAAAACTAGACGAACTAGGATGATTTATGGTATGAATTCGTACAACATATGTACGTACTTAAAAATTACCCAGTGCTTTAGTTTTACATAAAAATTTATGTGATATAAGAAGTGAATTATACGACAGTGTTACACACTTAAGAAAAAAAGTCAGCTGATTTCTATGTCGAGACAGAGAGACAAAGTAGTCAATAATGCATTGTAATACATTCATTCATACATCAATATATATATATATATATATATATATATATGGCCAAACCGGTTAAATTAACCTTGAAAAATGATTTCAACCAATCAGGAATGAATGTCATCTAAGTCATACCGTACAGAAATGATCGATTGATCGATCGGGAAGTAGTATATTCAAATAGAAAAGTCTGCATTATCTATCACATATGTGAAATATTTGATTGACGAATTGATAAGGACATGCATACAAACAAACAAACGCAAGAGCATACACACACACACAAATATGAAAAATCGAATTATAAAGAGCTACACATGAAGTGGAAATAAGATAAATCTTGAAGTCAGCTGTACAAAAAAAATGTTTGTAGCAATATTTATTTCAAGGGAATTTAATCTGTCGTAAAGACGAGAAAGTGATCAACAGTGATAGCTGCAATATAGGCTATTGAATTATTCCACTTTCACACTGAATCCTGAAACGTGTATCATTGATATCAGTTTTGAGCTGCTATTTCCTTAGTGATAAGTCAGAGTGATTGTTTGACGGCTGATGATACAATCCACTTACCCAGACTGAAAAAGAAGTAGTATGACTCTAACCTGGGACGGACTGATTGGAAGCCGAATGATCAGGCTAAGTAGCCACGTCTCCACTATTGCCTGGCATCTTATTAAGTGAATTCAAAGGCGTTCATAAGTTATGCACCAGTTGACAAAGGCCATCGAATTTCGGCCCAGAAAAACAAACAAGAAATTTTAAAAAACTCGAGAAATCAAGTGTTAGAAAGTAAATGATTTCGACTCAGTCTCACATATTCTTATAATTAAATTATCCTAATTTAGTGATAATACAACAAATTAAGAGATATATAGCACGCAGACATCAAAACCTACATAGGAGATAATCCTATCTCTTCTAGACCAAATGTACTGTTTGCTAGGAAGAAAGTGTTCAACCATCACAGTACACACGTCCTTTGATCGATATGCAGATATCAGTTCTATGCCAGAGATACAATAAGTTGGAAAATACCATATGAGCCTTTTGAATTCATGCTGAGATCTCGTCACCAATAAGTCCATTATAGGTAGTTCAACTACCCAAACAGATGAAAAAGTGGTCAACACAGCCTACCACTTCACTTCCTATGTTTAAACTAGGAATCAATGTAGCCCAGTCTTGCAGCATCATCCTACAGAGAGTTAGTCGAAGAACCTGAAGCGCATATATTTTCACTGTTATTTAACATCTGGGTGGAGTATAATCACCACTAAATCTTTTTAAGTAATTAGTCTATAAGTGGAGTCGAATTTAACATATCTGGTGAAGTAAACAGTAGACAATACTTATAAGTACCATGTTTTTTATGTTCCCCACGCTCAAATTCATTGATTTCTACTCATCCTACTTCTCCCAACTATTATCAATGACACTGAATACATAACAGGACCCTAGTAATTAATGTATCAATTGCACCTGTGGTCTAGGTTCAATTCCTGACCAAAGGTATTCTTAAATCTCGTTTAGTTTACTTACCGACTGTAAGCCCAGAAGAGGGAGGGTTAAAAGTGATGCCAAAAAAACCCAGACAGAATACAAAAAAGGAAAAATTTGTGTTCACTAATGTCAAGTCAGTGTGGAAATCTCATGCACTCAGGATAAGAAATAAGATCCAGATCTTCGAGAACCTATTTGCTAAATCAATGCTTTTATGTATGGTCTCGAGACTTTTTTTCCATCGAGCTGCAAACAGACTTCTTATCAACAGCTGACTTTGCTTAAATATCCTCAAAACTGGATGACTAGAAACATAACATAACATAAGCTTTATTCCAAATCAGTACTTGTGATACAGAATGGAATTCTCAGCATTTTACTACAATATTGCATCCAGTTTTTACATTAACAATAAATAAAGTTCTACATAGATTAAAGTTATCTCAACAACATATTAGTATGTCGGTAGCAAAGCCAAAATTAAAGTGTTTGAAGGTGTTAGAAAAGTAGATACTACTAGCATATTTACTGGCGTAAGCGATAGCAAAATGGTCGAGATATACAGAGTGTGAAAGAACGAACAAGAATGTTTTAAGTAGAGTTTGCAAGGAAGAGAGAAACAAAACAGCACATAACAAAAATAAATACAGAATGAAGAGCGAGAAAACGTTGTACCTATAAATGATGTGAGTTGGAAAGACGAGATCCATTGGTTCTACTGACTATTTAATAAGTTAAAGGTTTCATGCCTGATGCATTCTTTATCGCACAGAACACGGGCTAGGTAGGGTATGGATGAGTTTTTGTACTTACTAGTGCGGGCATATAGTTTCCTATATAGGCTTCTTGTTTTCCCTGAAGAGATACATGGGGAGAGTTGTGAATGTAGAGGGTGTTGTGAGTCAGATAAAATGGATTTCGCCCATTTTTCACATGAGTCCATGTGCCTGTCCACCAGAATATTAACAAGCTGGCTAAGTGGCAAACTGCTTACCCTGCTGACAACCTTTAACATCCTACGTAATAAGGTATAGTCTTTCTTCAATAGCCCAGGAAAGACTAAGGGGGAGCAATAGAGAATAATAGGCAGAATACGGGAGTTAACAAATTGTAGGAGTAAGGGTTGGGTTACACCAGAATGTCTTAACTTCTTGATGTAGAAGGTAAGACGGTATATTTTCTTGGAAATCGTCAAGATATGAGACGACCAGGAAAGATCAGAAGATAGAGTGACGCCTAGGTATTTAATTTCCGACTTGGTTTCTATTTCACTGCCATCTATGTTGCACACCTCGTGAGTGCTAACCAGTTTGTTTAGGTCAGATTTATGCCTAAGGTGAAATTAACTGTTTGGCATTTGGAGGGGTTTAAGGTTAGACCGTTTTCCTTGGACCATTGGCTAATTTCCGATAAGAAGCCATTTAGTTTAGAGCAGTCACTTTGACATTTGACAGGTAAAGATACAGTTAGGTCATCAGCATATTTGACAAAGTTAATGTCATTTGAAGACGGTAGGTCATGTAGGAAGAAAGAAAAGAGAAGTGGGGAGAGTACAGCACCTTGGGGGACACCAGCTTCTGTGAGCACAGCAGAGGAGGATTGGCCTTTGTATACGGTGTACTGCATTCTGTTTGAAAAGTAGGAATGCAACCAGTTAGTGACCCAGGACTCGGTTTGTGTCATGGAGAGCTTATTTAGCAAGAGACTTCTAGGTACAGAGTCGAAAGCAGAAGTAAAGGATGAGTAATAAGAAACTCTGGGGACAAACCGATCAAGAACCATGTAGTGTACCACACAAAGCAAGAGAAGAGAATAATTAGAGATTCGAAAAAGAGATAATAAGCACAAGTGCTAGTGAAGGAAAAAGAATAATAATATACAAGTATTGCTGAAGAGTCTCAAACTAGGACGAAACAGCTGTCCTGTACTCCCAGGTTTTCCAGTGGTTCTCTAACTGATGTCAGCTCATGATGAAATCCTCCATACACTAGTAATATAGTGGGAGAACAATAGAGTTTTATTGGATATGACGAATCACAAAGGGTGAATGCATCTGTACCGGCCACTGAGAACGATGAATTTGAGCCATATCACCAATTGTTTCCAGTGTGGTGAGAGCAGGCTGCTAGCCGATTGGTTGGCACTAATCTACGTTAAGGTCTAGGTCACTAATGTGGGCCGTGAGAAGACATGAACAAGGCTGAGTCAACAACCAATCACAGCAAAGTTAACGTGGCAAAATATGATTCGCAGATAGAGAACTCTATTTGTCAAGGAATCCCGAAACAACCAATCAGAAGCCTGCGTTTGTCTACCTAAACAACCAATCAGATGACTGCGCTTGTCTATAATAATGTAGTTGAAAGATGTATAAATACGTGTTGATTTTCATAATAAAACGATCTGTTGCCTGGCCCTTGTCTTCTGTTGTTACATTTGGTGTCGCTGCCTACCGACAAATGAAAAGCCTATACCCTGCAGTTTTTGATGGAGACATATGGATCTTCGGGCAGGACTTCAAGGCTTCTGCGCAGTTGAGTGGCGTTCAAGATCTGTCAGCGATGGAGCTGCTACTTGGGACGCTGCTGGGAGGTCGGGTGAAAGCAGCATATGAAAGTGTGAGCCGAAGTATGGACGAATGTTCGACAGGGTCAGGCAAACAGTTTCCAAAGTGGGAAGGACCATATATGGTCACTTCGAGATGGGGTTACGCAGACACAGTCGCAATGGCGAACAATAAGAGGCGCGTGAACATCAGCGAGCTCCAGAAATGGATACAGCGAGACAAGCCAACGATGACGCCTGCACCAAGTAGATCAAGCCGACTTCAGTCGCACGTATTTGACGGGGGGACGAGTGTGGTGAGAGCAGGCTGCTAGCCGATTGGTTGGCACTAATCTACGTTAAGGTCTAGGTCACTAATGTGGGCCGTGAGAAGACATGAACAAGGCTGAGTCAACAACCAATCACAGCAAAGTTAACGTGGCAAAATATGATTCGCAGATAGAGAACTCTATTTGTCAAGGAATCCCGAAACAACCAATCAGAAGCCTGCGTTTGTCTACCTAAACAACCAATCAGATGACTGCGCTTGTCTATAATAATGTAGTTGAAAGATGTATAAATACGTGTTGATTTTCATAATAAAACGATCTGTTGCCTGGCCCTTGTCTTCTGTTGTTACACCAGCTTTCATTGGTTCTTACCGTCCCGAGGACCTCATACAGTCATACATGACATGGCTGGCTTAAAGTAACTATTGTGGATTTTATTCCATGAAAAGACATGCAATCAACAGTCGATTAGTCTGGAAAATTCATCTGAAGTCTTTTAATTTCCAGTGTATCATCTAATATAAGTAATGGAAAAAAAGTAGCTGGAATGGCCCGGCGATAATACGGACCGTGAACTATGCGAACCAAACTGTACTAGCCAAAACCACTCCAATCTGAATAACAACATCAACCACCAAAGCAGGCGAAAGTGAGGGACACGCTAGACTGTTGAGAATACACACAAATATAGGTTCTAAATTACTCTGATGAACATTAAGTTCACTGGTGGTGAGTTTTAACAGTTAGCAATCAGTATGAGTGGGAAATACAGACGGTATCACAAATACGCGATAACTACGAAACATAGATGCAGGTTAAAGTTTAATGTTATCCAAAATATTAGAAGCATATAACAATAAGCACAACACATAGAAATCGTACAAAACTTTTTTCACAAGGGCATAAACACCAATGTCCAACAGGACTTCATCATGAGCTGATATCGGTTAGAGAACCATTGGAAAGCAACCAGGGAGTATTGGACAGCTGTTTCGTCCTAGTTTGGGACTCTTCAGTTGTACGCAACCACCGCCAGGGTTCGAACCCAGGACCTCCTGGTTTCAAGGCGAGCTAGCTCGTAGACCATTCAGCCACTGGGACCCGATCCAACGGCCGGCCAGTGCATGAATCCTAACTTCTGCCAATTTACGACATAGCGAGACCGCTAGCCAATGTCTTCGGCGAGTATTTGTTCCCACACCCGACCTGCTGCACCCTACTGTTCACGACTTCAGCATTGTTGAAGCATTCGACAGTTATCAAAGGTAATAAAATTAAAAGGCTCCAAGTCAATAACTGATAATGCACTACGACGTATTAGACGAAAACCACCTTTTGTTCCTAACCTTTGCATTCTGTCTGGAGCATAGGGTTTCAAACTTTTGGAGTTGTAGAAGTGGTGCTGATGTCTTTACGAAATAGGATTGTTTCAGCCTGTCAAGCAGAATTATCCGGACTTAGTAATGGTCTAGGTGAGGTTCAGTAATGAGTAGGCTGCGAGTCGCAACCAAAATGTATCGCACAGCTGCTTGTGAACAATATGTTATGGAACCACCGACGACGTACGAAGAATAACTATGGAAAATTAATGTGTTAAGGAATTTCAAAACTGTACTTTTTCTTGGACACTAGTTATTGTATTTTTTTAAATTTATTTTATTATAGCTTTATTCCACACAGCATTTTGGTATAAGTATGGAATTTTCAGTATATGATATCAGCAGACCAAATTTAGCAGGCCGACCAGTGATTGGTATCAGGTGTGCATCAGTCGAGGATCGAACCCCATATATTGTGTGCATGATCGGTGAGCGTCCTAACCGCTGTGCTGCCAACGCAAGTGTACCTAGTGTAATGTGTCTATTCCTAATCTTTGATGCAGAGTGAATTCTATTGGCATTCAAGTTTGCAGTGTGACCCACGAGCCCGAAAAGCTCAGTGGTAATGTGTCTGACTGCAGCACTGCACCGGGGGATGTGGGTTTGAATCTCAGAAGGAGGGACACGAGTTCGTTCAGATACGTCTCGCTGACTGGTGATTGCCAGCTAGCACGAAACCTAGGTCAGACAGGGCTTCCTATCGATTGCCTCCAACTGTTTCCTATGTTTTTGATTTTGTGTAGATATCAATGAACAATGCTGAAACATTGAAAGAGATGAAATAAACACTGAAATGAAATTACACAAAAAAATCACACTTTCAATGTTCCCTGAAGTTATCACACTTACACTTTTCGTTTAAAATGAGTTCATTTCACTTACTGGAGAAAGGATAAGATAAGAAATTATTGATTTTTTAAATAATTTTTCGATAAGAAAAAAGTTGAGCAGGATGACTGTTTGAAAATGACTTACTCGAAGAATTTCTCGACTGATATAGGCAATCCAATCTTCTTTTAATGATTTTGTACGAGTACCTGAAAAAAGAAACATCATCAAAATAAATGGAGTTATGAAAAAGAAATGTTATTATTGATTGAAATTATTATTACGACCAATATTTTGACAGATTTCTTGTCGATATGACTTCACTGGATTGAAGTATTCAGCGTTTGTTATGCCAGGTTAACTCTTCAACCGATAGCTGCTATTACCTTGACGTGGTGTGGTCGCCAGCCTTGCATATCCCAATGACCCAATAACAAGCTACACTGGCTGGAAGTAATGTTCCTGCAGATACTACCTTGTTAGGATAGCGATCAGAATAAAAGCAGATACCGACATAGCGTAAGATTTGTCTTTTACACTATGCTGAGGGTCTGTGAGCAGAGTCTTACTGCTGGGGAATAGGGATGGATATAAAAGCCACAGTAAGGTGTTTCCCTCAGATGACCAGAGTGCCATCCACCCATGCTGTCTATCCACTCTGGAGAGGGAGGGTTAAAAAAGGTCAACGCCGAAAATTGTACATCCTCACTTACCCCAACATCTACGGTGGTCCGTAATCGGTGGTAAGTTGCTCATACGGAACCAAATCAGAAAGCCAGTTCATACAGGCCGTGTGTGACCGGCCACAAGCAGTTGTCTCGTGAACTCTGTAGTCACGCAACAGTAATTCTTTTTTTTCAGGCACCCCAAGAATAAATCAAATTTCACGGTGTGAGCAGACAGGAAATAATTCTAATGGGAGTCAAACTGATATAAATTACCTGAAGGTATTTGGTTCGATTCCTGTTGAGGAGTCCAAAAGTAGGAGGAAACAGTTATGGATTATTGCTTCCCGATTTTCAATAAATATCTAACTGATGTAGACTTGTGAAACGATCAAAAAATCTAAATATGTTGATATTGTTTGGTTGATGTTGGTGCCTAGTAGTGGAATTCACGACGCGCAATTCACTTTAATTGGGAGACGTTAATCATTTACTCAGTTCAAAAAGGGGTGAAATTTCAAGTAAGCACTACTGGTTGACGGTGGACTAGGGTTATTTGTCAGACTGTGCATGGGAGTGAGAGGACAGAAATACTTTTGACCACTAATAAGAAGACTCTAAGAGACCTAGATTTCGTAGATGATATATGTGTAATTTCACACAAAGTCGAAGACTTACAGGAGGAAACCAACAAACTGACAAAAGAGGCTAGCAGACAGCGAAGACAGGACTCCAAGTGAACATAGAGAAGACGGAGGTGATGAAGATAACCAACCAACACTAATCATCATCAACCGGAGAGATTTGAAAGAGCTTACTTCCTTCACTTATCTCGCCAGGAAGCATGGGGTTTCAACCACAGACAGACAGAACGGAAGAATTTGTCAAAGTAGGCAGAATCCTAAAGGCAAGATACGCCTTTATCAACCTCGAACCAGTTGGGAAATCTGCGCTGCACTCGCTCAGCCAGCACAGAGAACAAGATTCGGGAACAAACCAACAAGCGAGAGCCGATTGCTCAACAAATATGTAGGAAAAAATGGAGATGGACTGATGGGGCATACCTTGAGTCGTCGTCGAGTGACATTGCGCGGAATGTAGGCCATCGACGAGTGGTTCATCAGTGTGAGGGTGACATGGAGGAGATCGTATGTTTTAGAGATAAAGATGACATAGTATGGTCAATCGTGAGGCCGGCTGAAGAGGACAACAGAGGATGGAGCACGGTGGATATGTGTTGTTGAAGCCATATGTTCCACTCGGAACCCAGGGGAATAATAAGAATGAATAACAACTACTGGTTGATGTGGATGTTATGCAACTAATCATCGCAATCAATCAATAGTATATATATAGTTTTACATATTTATGCTTGCTTTCTTGATTACCATTTTATGATCTCGAACAGATCAAATATTGTGATCTGAATAATTTAGTTTTTACAAAGGAAACTGTGGTGGTGAAACTTCCCTTCTTTGGATTGCGTCATAAATTGCGAATTCAACTGAGAATATATTCGGGGCAAACTCGGTTTATCTATGTGACTGCACCCACTACTACTATCATAAGTATTTACCATTGAGTTGGAAGCAGATGAAGAAGACTATGCGAAAAAGTTGAAATTCTAACCACTCACAACTCAATTTTGATACAATCAGAGCACCAAAATAATAATGTATGGCGATAATGTGGTGCTAATAGTAATAATAATAATAATAATAATAATAATGCTTACTTTTGATAAGATCAGCAACTGATCCAGCTCCACAATACTCCATAGCAAGCTTTAAATAAACACAAAGGGTTATAAAAGAAGAAAGTCAGGAAAGCATTTCAGACAAGCCAAAAACAAACAACAATACGAAAGAAAACAAATTAATAATAATAATAATCAAACTCTAAAATGTAATTATTCAAATCGAAAAAAACTAAACCAAATAAAGTCACAACTGCTCCATTATTATTTTTATTATCATTTTATTCCTTTACGTTCCCAGTGTAACACAGGGTTTCAAGATTCTTAGGCTATGAATAAGTTTCGGCAGGCAGTGGTATTTGCTTTTACGGGATAGGGTTTCTAGCCAGCCTCATGCCCAGCCCAAACTTGCCTTTTTACTAGTATTATTACTGGCTTAGCCAGGTAAAAGAGTGAGTCGACTGGGGATCGAACCCTGAACCACCTGAGTAGTTTCGGCGAGCATTCTACAGCTGTGCCACCAATTCACAAAGTTTAACAATCTACAATCAAAATTTAACTTTTCTCTATTGTATTTATATATTATCCATCATCATCAATATGACTCTCATTAAGACATTGCCTGAATTCTACAAATTTATGACATTGAAGCGCTGATATATAAGAATACAACTATCTTTGAACTCAGTAGACAGCCAGAAGGTCACATACTATCCACATAGCCTTTGATAGATCTAGCAAACATGAAATCACGAGAACACAGTCAGAGCATTTCATAGCCTAATTGTCTCAATCTGTTGTCTTTTAAATGTTGTAAATGTACAGCATGCTTCCTGTAACATATAGAGGGTAACTTTTCAGCCTTTTTAGCGGCCCGCGCTTTTCGATTAGTACGCTACATTTTGCTTAGATACATAAAACTCTCATTTCTTTGTTGTTTCTCATCACGAAGTTCTGGGAATTATTGCAATCCGTTTACTTTCGAGCACTAAACCTGTGGATATAATATTGTTGACTACTAATACCTATAACAAACTGTTTGACATTTTGCGACCTTTTAATACTAACTCATATCCGTAATTGTATATATTGTTGGATTTATATGTTCAAGTTGGCCCAAGTCAGTGAGTCTACGGTTATGGTATCATTTTAGTTAACTGTCCTTAACTGTATTGCATGTTGTTGTATTGTATTGTTGTTGTCGCTTTTTGCAACTCCAATCTGTAAACAAAGTTGCTACAGAAACTTCAGCACGATGAATCTCTTTGCACCAAAAGAAAAAGTCTGTGTGGGAACATGGAACGTCCGCACCATCTACGAGATTGGAAAACCTGTCCTGATCGCAAACGAGATGAAAAGATACGGAATCCAAGTACTGGGAATATGTGAAAGCAGATGGAATGGGAGTGGACTCACCAAATTGTCAACGGGTGAGTCAGTGATCTACTCCGGTCACCCAGAAGATAACCACACGCACACCGAGGGAGTGGCTATCATGATGTCACCAACGGCAACAAAGGCCCTGATGCAATGGGAGGCGATCTCGTCCAGGATAATGACCGCCAGATTCAACTCCAAAGGAAGGAAAGTGTCAATCATACAATGTTATGCACCCACAAACAACGCAGACCTCGAAAAGAAAGAAGAATTCTACAGACAACTACAGGCAACAATGGACAATACTCCAGCTGGCGACATGAAAATACTAATGGGAGACATGAACGCCAAACTGGGACCAGACAACACAGGAAGGGAACTCATCATGGGTAGAGAAGCTCTAGGAGAAATGAATGAAAATGGAGAACTCTTCGCCGACTTCTGCGCCTTCAACGAACTAGTGATTGGTGGCAGTGTATACAAGCACAAAGATATCCACAAGGCTACATGGGTGTCACCAGACGGGCAAACCAAAAACCAAATCGACTTCATCTCAATCTCAAGGAAGTGGAGGCGCAGCCTACTGGACACAAAAGAAGAGGAGCAGACGTTGGCTCAGACCACTATCTCGTACAAGGGACAATCCAAATCAAATTAAAAGCTTTCAGGGAATCAGGAGCTGCAGATAGACCACAAGCCAAGTTCAACACTCAAAAGCTGAAGGACCAGGCTACAAAGGACATCTTCATTGCAAGCATAAAGGACAAAGCTGAGATACAAATCAACACCAGCGAAAAGGTCAGCGTCGAAAAGCACTGGAACAACTTGAAAACGGTGTGGAGCCAAACCTGCATAGAAATTCTAGGCAGAAAAAAGAGACAGGACAAACAGTGGCTCACTACGGACACTTGGAAACTAATAGAAGAGAGAAGGACAGTGAAGCAAAAGATTATCCAGTGCACTGACGAGCAACAAAAACAGGAGCTGAATGCAAGCTACAATACACTGAACAAAAGAGTGAAGAAGAGTGCCAGGGAAGACAAAAGAAAATATTATGAAACCATGGCAAACGAAGCAGAACAAGCTGCAGGCAAAGGAGACCTCGCCACACTCTACCAAACAACTAGGCACCTTTCGGGCAAACGTTCGACACAGATTAAGCCAATAAAGGACGACAATGGAAAGTCAATCACCAAAGAGGTGGAACAGAGAAAGCACTGGGCTGAACACTTCAAAAGACTTCTAAATCGTCCGCCACCTACAACACGCCCAACAATACCAACAACGGAAGCAGAACTACCAGTGAACACTGACCCCCCGACGAAATCAGAAGTCCTGAATGCAATCAAGATGCTAAAAGCTGGAAAAACAGCAGGACCAGATGGAATCCCAGCAGAAGCTTTGAAAATAGACCCAGAGACAACAGCGGACTTGATGACACCACTGCTGGAGAAGGTGTGGAAAGAGGGCAAAGTACCCGAGGATTGGAAGAAAGGATACTTATTCAAACTACCAAAGAAAGGAGACTTAAGTCAATGTAAAAACTGGCGTGGAATTATGCTTCTGTCCATTCCAAGCAAAATACTAAGTCGCATCATCCTGGAGAGAATCAAACAAGCCCTAGATGAAAAACTTCGTCCGGAACAGGCCGGATTCAGGAGAAACAAATCATGTATTGATCAAATCGCCACTCTACGGATCATCATTGAACAAAGCTTGGAATGGCAGTCACCTCTCTATCTCAACTTCATCGACTTTGAAAAGGCCTTCGACAGCGTCGATCGAGAGGTGATTTGGCAACTACTTCGCTACTACGGGGTGACACCGAAAAATATAAATCTCATCCATCAGTTATACGACAATGCTGCATGCCAAGTAATCCACAACGGGAAACTTACGGAATCCTTCGAAGTGAGGACGGGAGTGAGACAAGGCTGTCTACTATCACCAATGATTTTCCTGATTGCAGTAGACTGGATAATGCGACAGACAGAGGCGGGCACCGACGAAACAGGCATAAAATGGACTCACACAAAAGACTTGGAGGATCTGGACTTCGCCGATGATATATGTCTGATTTCCCACAAACTAGAAGATATGCAAGTGAAAAGCAACAAGCTGGCAGAAGAAGCATCAAAGATAAGACTTCAAGTGAACATAGATAAAACAGAGGTGATGCAGATTCCTGGCCAGCACCAACAGCATCAACAACAACAACAGACAACAATCAGCACATAAATGGGAGGAACCTGAAAGAAACAACCTCCTTTACCTACCTGGGAAGTACCGATACAACTACAGGCGGAACCGACGAGGATATCAAAGTGAGGATCGGGAAAGCAAGGCAGGCTTTCATTACTCTCAAGTCTGTGTGGAGGTCAACAGCACTCAGCATGAAAATTAAGATCCGCATTTTCAACTCCAATGTGAAGTCAGTCAGTGCTACTATACGTTTCAGAGACTTGGCGCATCATAAAGAGCATCTCAAACAAACTAAAGATATTCATTAACAGTTGTCTCCGCTCAATACTCAAGATCAGATGGCCGGTCTGAAAGGATCAGCAACAGGGATCTCTGACAATGAGCGAACCAACACAGCAGGAACCGATTGTGAAACAAATAGGCAGGAAGAAATGGAGAAGGATTTGCCATACTCTGAGAAAACAAAAGATCAAGTGACATCACTAGACAAGCCATTGCTCGAGTGGAACCCGAAAGGGAAGCAGCGAGTTGGTCGTCAGTGCGAGGGTGACTTGGCGGAGGTCATGTGAAGAGGAGATGAAAGCATGTGGGCAGACTTGGAGCGGTGTGAAAAAGTTGGCAGAAAACCGAAGGCAATGGAGATGCGCAGCTGAAGCCCTATGTTCCTCTAGGTATAGAACGACAAAATAATAATTTCCACCTACTCAAGTCATTAAAAATCAATATCATTCAATTATTGTTGGGTTTTATTCCGGTTATGCTTTTGTTCATTAGGAAAAAAATAAGTACATCAATATTTAGAAAAACTCATTTCTCGATCTAATATAAATCAATAGATAGATATCAGTCACCACCACTCAGGTGACCTAGGATTCCTTGTCCAAATACACGAAATAAATTCAGTTTAAGCATTGAACAATTACCTGTGGATAACAGTGAAACTAGTTACAGAGTCTTGACCTGTAGCGATAAAACCTGACCTGATAGCGATTAAACTAAAAGCAGTTAACGGCATAGTATAGGATTTTTTTAATACTATAATTGAGGGTCTGTAGGCAAAACCGTACTGTTGGGGAATAAGGATGTAACAGCTACAGTAAGGTGTTCCCCTCAAATGACCAGTATACCAGCCATCTATGCTGTCTCTCCATTCTGGAGGGAGGAGGTTAGAAAAGGTTGACTCCAAAAATTGCACATCATCAGACTTACCAAACCTACGGTGGTCCGTAGCCGGAGGTAAGTTACTAATACGGAACCAAACCGAAAATCCAGTTCATACAGGCCATGTGTGACCGGCCTCAAACAGTTTTCGGCTGGACTCTGTGATCACGCAACACTAATTCTCTTTCTGTTTCAGGTACCCCAATAAAAATTCAAGTTCCACGGTGCTGGCAGCTGGTAAGTGTGTGGAAACTTCCGAAAGCACTTGAAGTCCTCCTGGTTACGGAATGGTACAGAATGGAGTATATATATAACACTATTTCTTCCATACCACCATCACTCTTAGCAATAGTTGAAACATTCGTTTATCAATCAATTCCTACTTCGCAAAATATGTGATGACTAGTAGTGAAATGAAGGTTTGAATCGTAGAAAGATTTGAACCAGTGGCCTGACAATTCCCAGTCTGGTGCAAACATCAGGGGGCTTACAAGCGGATTGATAATGGATATACAGGTCTACCTAGGGGGACTGGAAAACTCTGATTTTAAACCTACCATGTACATGGGCTGCAGAATATGAAAGAATCGAGCGGCCTGTGAGCCAGTTTCGGTCACACACACCACCTTCCAACCAAGTGGAAGTAGTTCCTGACGCTGCTTGATTACCTTGTGGATCACACTTGAAGTCAAAGGATCAGTAGGTGGCCTCTTAAAACAACCACCTGCTTCATTTAGGGGAGTCCGCCTAGTATCTCAGCCCTCACATAATCTATGAGATTTTATGTGGTGCATCACTTCGTTGCCCACAATGCACTTGTTGCTCTACCTAACCAGGTCATCATTTCAACCTCAGTCATTACGGTTAAAATACTCAGCTATGGTCTCCAGCGTCATTGGTTTTTAGCATCCCCCTAACGACTCTAACTAGGCAGTTTACACCTCTCTATGTGGTTGGTTTAAACTAAATGTAAAAGATTTCATAAACTAATTCCGGATTTTGGTTTGACAACGCAGTCTTATGTCGGCTAACATTGCTCACCTAGGAAGGAGATCACATAGCAGGTGTGTACAACGCATGTATTCTAGCCATCTCAATCGATGCAGACTCACACCCTCATCGAACTGAGGGTATCTGAAACACTGAATTAAAAGATGTAAAAATGTTAGTAGGAAGGTAAAACAGATGAATTACAAAGAGACCAGAATACAGCTAAAGTCTTCTCCACAAGCATTGTAATTTATTTATTTATTTTATTTTGATTATAGCTTGATTCTACACCGTATTTTCAGTGCAGGTATGGAATTTTCAGCATGTGATATCGGTAGCCTAAATTTTGCAGGCCGACCATTGATTGATACCAGGTGTGCGTCGGCAGGGGATCGAACTCCGGACCATATGCATGGGTGGCATGTGCCTCAATCGCTGTGCCACCGACGCATGGAATGTGTGTCTACACAAAGTAGCGCTACACACACACACACACAAACAAACAAAAGAAAGGACAGTAGGAGCATAGATTTTGCTTTGATCTTATTATCTCGCACTCCTCCCCCCTCCCAACATTTCATCTCGAGTCGACAATGTCGTGTAGTTATATTGTCCACGCATCTCATTACCAATCAAAATGAAAGTGAATAACGATGAGTCAGTCAGTCAACCAGTTAGACAGTAGTAGTATGACGTAGTGAGAAACAATTAGTAATCGTAATAACAATAACAATAGCAGCAGTTAAAAAGGGGCATATCAACATGAAACATAAAATATGACAAAAAGAAACAAAATCATAACATAATCTTGTGTTGTTTATCTGAACTGATGATAATGATGATGGTGAGGGTGATGATGATGATGATGATGATGATGATTAGACATAACAGACGAGGAAAACAGGAAGAAGAATAGCAACAACAACAACGGTGAGATGACAGGGTGGATTATTAAGAGGCAATTTAAAGCTGATGACCGACGGGGATTATAATGAGTGCATGATATGTCGAAGAAGAAGAAGAAGAAGAAGAAGAAGAAGAAGGAGAAGAACAACACAAAGACTTATGTATGTTGTATTACTCTATGGAGAAGGTAGTTCACTACTTTTGACTAAACTTCATAGTATGCCGTAAACTTCCTACTTATTTTGATATTCAATTTCACTCTTACAGACACTTAAATGTGTCCATTTGATATGGTCTATCTATCACCTATAAACACCTAAATACTATACTGTATATATAAAGTCATACAGCGTGTGTCTAGCATCAATATACAGGACAAAATGGAAAGACATGTAATAATATTCTGTCCAGAATAAATGTACATAAATATAATGAGTCAAACTACGCATATATATATATATATATATATATATATATATATATATAAGCAGCTTGCCACTTAGCCAGCTTGTTAACATTCTGGTGGACAGGCACATGGACTCATGTGAAAAATGGGCGAAGTCCATTTTATCTGACTCACAACACCCTCTACACTCACAACTCTCCCCATGTATCTCTTCAGGGAAAACAAGAAGTCTATATAGGAAACTATATGCTCGCACTAGTAAGTACAAAAACTCATCCATACCCTACCTAGCCCGTGTTCTGTGTGATAAAGAATGCATCAGGCATGAAACCTTTAACTTATTAAATAGTCACTAGAACCAATGAATCTCACATCATTTATAGGTACAACGTTTTCTCTCTCTTCATTCTGTATTTATTTTTGTTATGTGCTGTTTTGTTTCTCTCTTCCTTGCAAACTCTACTTAAAACTTTCTTGTTCGTTCTTTTACACTCTGTATATCTCGACCATTTTGCTATCGCTTACGCCAGTAAATATGCTAGTAGTATCTACTTTTGTAACACCTTCAAACATTTTAATTTTGGCTTTGCTACCGACATACTAATATGTTGTTGAGATAATCTTTAAAACTATGTAGAACTTTATTTATTGTTAATGTAAACAAAAACTGGATGCAATATTGTAGTAAAATGCTGAGAATTCCATTCTGTATCACAAGTACTGATTTGGAATAAAGCTTATATAATAATAATAATAATAATAATAATAATAATAATAATAATATATATATTGATTAAGTTTAAGATACTGGTTCCTACATTAGGGTAATATACACACATATAATATTTGAAGAATGAAAAAAAGCTACGTAGGATGAATACTGGCGACAAGACGTTGAAATAGATAATTCATTGATAAAAATATCCAAGAGCTTAGGGGGTAATAGAGGTAGGTAGGTAGGTAGATAAGTGACAAACTCTTTCTCTCCCATCCATTCTCAGAGAGGGACACAGAGACAGAGAAATGATTCATATTGAGAAGGCACGGTAGACGATGGCATAAATGACAGTGCCAAATGTAGTGGACAAATGAACCGCACTGTATACCTTGCGTATCTCCCCGATCTTCACCACCTCCCCCCCCTTCATATCGTTACAAATAATGATTTTGACAACACAATAAGAAGACGTTGTTTATCTGAAACGTGTAATGTATTATTGGCGCAACACATTTCGGACATTCTGATCACACACGTACTTGTCATACACAGTCTTTATAGAAGGCAAGAGAGCATGAATAATTACAATACAGGTCAAATTGTGAAGAGGTCAAGGTCACAAATAATGGGTAGGGAGACGCGAAAGGTGTGGGTAAGAAAGATAAAGAGAGGAAAAACAAGGCAAAGAAGGGGTTTGAAAATATTATGAAGCAAAGGATGTTTACATATCCTTGCCGTTCAGAGGTGATCAACAAAGTCTAGTCACTAGACAAAGACTAAAGGCCGCAATTAATAGAACTTAATATGCAGCTAAACTTATCTTCATAGAGAAAACGGGAACTATGCTATCCTGTAAACCCTCACATTATCCGAACGATAGTGTCACATCCCACTGTGTTTATCAATTTACATGTATGTGTGGAGACACGTATATAGGGAGGACCCATCGGTCTCTGCATGTTAGGGCTACAGAACACATTCCAAAGTGGCTGCAACAACAAATGAAATCGTCAGATGCAATTGACCTCGGAAATAGACGTCCAACATCATCTATAGCGAAGCATATTATAGAGATGGGTCATAAGGTTGATTTTAACAATGCTTTTAAGCCGATATATAAAACAAGGTTGCGTCACATACTTAAATTCATTGAAGCCTTAGCAATAAAAAGACTTAAACCTGTCTTATGCGTCCAAAAGTTATTTGTTATCACCTTAAACCTGCCTTGGTAATCCAATTTACAACCAAGGACCAATTTACTTCATAATATTTTCAAACCCCTTCTTTGCCTTGTTTTTCCTCTCTTTATCTTTCTTACCCACACCTTTTGCGTCTCCCTACCCACATTATTTGTGACCTTGACCTCTTCACAATTTGACCTGTATTGTAATTATTCATGCTCTCTTGCCTTCTATAAAAACTGTGTATGACAAATACGTGTGTGATCAGAATGTCCGAAATGTCGGCTTCTTGTATAGATGCTTCGATGATGTCAAGGCATTTTGACTAGTATTTATTTGGTGGCAGGTACATCCAGATGACGAGCCCCAAATAGGACGAAATACGCATCCTGGATTCCACTGCTAGTCACTATCCACAAAAGTGTGATTGCAATACACAAATTACACCGCAAATTCCAGCCAGAGCTAATATTTCAGTACCGTCAGGATAACGGGCGCGAAGGAAGCAACAAAACTTGGAGATGTAGAGGGATATGCAGTCCCTGTGTAACACCTGTTGAAGGATATATATGTGTGGAAAAATCTATCCGAGAAGATATATCATGTCTTTATCGAGCTTATGGATGCTGTAGAGCAGTGACAATGTGTCAGGAAATGTATTCATATAGATCGACAAATCATCATATCCGGATGAGCAATGTTAGCGGCTTCAAAATAAAGACGGGAAAACAGAAAATGTGGTAATATTGACGGACTTATGTTAGGTATCTTCTAATCAATCTTCCGAATAACTGATAAATCATCAAAATGTGACGATCTTTGGCTCGTGTATAATCACGTTAACTAAAGTAACTTAAACTTAATACGTACGACCGTTATATAAGCGATTCATTACAAAAGATCATCCTGTCTACTTTGAATGAGGAGACTTAGTTTGACAATGGAGAAGCAACTCATCGACTTGTGCGATAGACTTTCAGCTAGCTACTGTGGTAGTGGTCCCTGATTCGAATGTCTTTCCATCTAATTCAGCCTGGGTAACTGAGTAGTATTAGAAGCCATCACACAATAAGTATAGCATAACTCATAGCATAATGCATGAAAACCTGTTCCGCGTAACTGAGTTCTAACTAATTAACTAACTGACTGACTTCCATTTACAATATTATCATATTAAACAGAAGGTTATAAGGCCAGTGATTCACAGGGTAACTGGAAAAACATCTGGTTGGGGGGCTAGCAGCTGAGTTTTGTAGCACAGATGGTAGAGGCTGTCTTCGAGCTAGCAATCTGGAAGCAGTTGATACAAATCCTGACCACCAGTCAAATGATCATATTTCACACTTAATCACCACCATCAACACCAGTCAATTCAATAATAAACTTTCTTACCCATAAATGATCTCGAGGAGAGGATTTCTTAATAAATGCACCATAGTAGCTGGCAATATTTCGATGATTTGAGAGCTAAAACAAGAAAACGAAATAAAGAGAGTTTAAAAAATTAACTAACATACAATCGTAGAAAATGTGTAGTTGTTTGAAAATATTGAATAGCACGTATTTATACAACCAACAACAACAACAAAATTAATTTACACTGAAAACAAGACAGCATACTGAGTAACGAAACTATGCAATTTGTTTAGACTGCAGATAGCTTTCTTACAATCCTCAGTTATCTAGTGAAGCTTTGAAAGCCTATTATTCCAGAACATCCCCAAAAGTTAATAGGTGAACGAATCTAGAAATGCCGAGTCTCAAGGGTAGTTCTTTCCTGAAAGACAAAAAAGCTTCTGGAGTATTGCACATCTGAGGAAAACACCTTACTGCCGTTAGTTACACGGCTATTTGCCAGAGTCACAACTTCGCCTGGAAAAAAGTGTGAAAGAATTACACTGCGATGGTAATGGCATAATAGGACCTGTAGAAGCATAAATTCCATTGGGTTCTTGCAGTGTACAAGCGGGATTACCATGTCAGCACAGCAGCAGCTATCAGACAGGGTCGAACACTGTTAGCTGACATATGATATTTATGTTACAATGCTTTTATTATGTTACCATCCACATCTCAACGGTCGTCAATGCTTTCAGAAAGAACCTGCCCAAAGTGTCTTATTTGTACATCTTATAGTTTGTGAAATCTCAGAGTGGATACAAAAGGCTTGAGTGGCATTTGCCAACTTACATTATATCTGATGTAGACGGTTATCGGCCAAAGAAAGTGTATACTAAACAGCAGTGCGCGCTATCCTACTCAATAGTTGAAGTAAGGACACTATGAAAATAAAAGACTTGAAGAGACTAGCTGCCTTTGACCACAGATGATGTTTACGTTCCATCTTCCAGGTTAAGTGGTATACCATTATGGCTAATACCGAGCTTAGCTGGAGGGAACTAGGAAAGGAGGGCAAATCAATCAACGCGATTGTGAAACTACACCGATTGAAATGGCTAAGAAACATATTACGCATGCAAAGCCATTGCCTTCTTCATTGATCAATATTAGCTGACATAGAATTAGTTGGGAAAAGTCTACGGGTGGTCAACTGACTGATTGACTGGTTTCAACGCAGAACTTTCAACAAATATGCAGCAGTTCAAGTCGCCACACTCCCTCCACGTAGCACACAAAGCAAGAGAAAACAGTACAGTAAGATTCAAAACACAGATAATAAAACATAAATGTGAGGCAAAAAGAATGGTAATATGGAAGAACAATATAGTTCTATTGTAGATGACAAATCATAAAGAGTGAATGCACCTGCACCAACCATTGAGAACGATGACTCCGAGCCATATCACCAACTGTCATCAGCCTTCATTGGTTTTTACCATCCCCAGGACCTTAACCAACCGCGAAAACTACACCTCCCTGCATGGCTAGCTTAAACCAACTGTTGTGGATTCCATTGACTGATGAAGTCATGTTCTGTTTTGACCACCACTGGCTCTTTTCCAACCTGATACCATGTCAAACAACATTGACTGTCGAGGAAGGCGATGGCTAGGCATATGTAACACATGTCCAAACCATTTCAGTCGATGTAACTTCACAGCCTCGTCGATTGATTTCCCCTCCTTACTCAACACTCGACGCCTAATCTCAATATTGCTCACTTTATTATACCACTTCACACGGGGAGGCACTTATGATCAAAGACAGCTAGTCTTTTCATGTCAGCCATAAAGGAGGACGGAGCGAACTGCTGAGCAGTACACCCGCACTTTGGTCGATAGCTGGATATCTAATCTACGCCAGAGATGGCGTAAACCGACATATGGCCAAACGAGCCTTCTGTATCCGTTCCGAGATTTTGTAAGCGATCAACCCACTGGCAGCGGTCAATGCAATATCTCAAATAATTGGTAGAGCGCGTTGACCGCCATGGGTGATCAAACCAAAGCTTGGTATCTATCTATGAAGTCTTTAACTGTTATGGTTTGAGACATTTAGTGAAGTGTAGACTGTCTAGCTGAGGAGGACCTATCTAGCTGAGGTCCTCTGAATACCAAGAACCAACAATTGGGGATTATCGGTGTCATGGTGTGACGGTATAAGACGAGAGATTTAGTAAAGGAATGTTTATTTGGAATTTGGTATTTCTATACAGACAAATTAGATACACCATATCTTCCAACGCACCATCTGCACAGACCTTTCGTGTTGTGCTACTTCTATCCTTCATACTGTGTGTTCCTTTTACGTCTCCCATGGATGTCCGCAACTCTGTATCATTTGCTTTCTCTGACATCAAATCTATCTCCCCGATATTTGATGTTTTTATGCCGTTGAACGTCTATTTACATAAAGTACTAATAAATCTTATCACAATAGCACATGCCACAATGGCTCTAAATCGTTATGAATGATAGCGCCTATGTATCTTCGCGCCTACTGAACTCTGAAATTTACCAAAATCCTTATCAATTTTCCTCCTGCCCATTTCTGTTTATTATTATAGCTTCTGTACATTTCTTTTTTTTCACTACCTATATGTGTGTGCGCACTTTTATGACATGCAGCCTACGAATCATCGAAATGTAATATAACAATGTTCACCGGTCGAACAATGAATACTGCTACACAACAACATACAACTAATAATACCAATGTGAACTGTGAAAGTATAAAATGTGCATATACATGAAGAAATTTATTGCATATCAGAGAATCAATCCATTCTTGGTTTTGTTTTGTTTTGTTTTAATGCATTTCATCATTTTCTCTTCACAAATATAAGAACACTTTCACCGTATATACATATATATATATATATATATGATAAACTAACTAGATACAAACAAACAACGCATGTTTTAAAAATTGTTTTAAAATTGACCAATATATAATACTGAAATTGTATTCATTATTATTGTATTGCCTTCACTGGAAGTCGAAGAAAAGAAACCTGAGTGTGCACATGCTGGCAAAGTATTTCATAATTCAGGTGAAGACATTTTTTTAGTGTATGTTGCATTTCGTCATCATCAACAACGAAACAAAAAAAGGTTCGGTCATGAGCTTATATCAGTTAGAGAATCATTAAAAACCAGGGTCTCTAAATCAGTACGCACTCACTGGGGTTCGAACCCAAGACAAAAATGAAAATTACACATGAAGCATAATATGAAAAATATGAAACCAAGAGACCAATATATATAGACGTAAACAATCACTTTCAATTCTATGCAGTGGATAGCGGAATTTAGTCATGCCTATTGTATGAAGGCTATTGGTACTTATTATTACCTGGTTGCCAAATTTTTGGTAGGTGGAGTGGAGAGGGGTTCGAACTCATGACTCACTACTGGTTGGAAGTCGAGCGCTTAAACTAATGAGCCACAGTTCCACTGACCTATAAGAGAACTATCAAATGCATATAAACAGAACGGTTAGTTCCAAGATAGGCTGAGTCACGAGTCGATATCGGCTAGACAATGAGTGAAGCTGGAACACTTAGAGAATAAATAGCTTATAACCTCAAGATGAATAGTATCATTAATAACGCAATGTATCAGATAGTTGAAGGCAATCGACCACAGGAAGTCTTGGACCTAGGTTTCGTGCTAGTTGGCACTCACCCATAAGCAAGGCGTATCTGCAACCTTGAACGAACTCGTGTCCCTCCTTCTGCTCTGATAATCATTTGTTTCTCGTAAGCACTAACTTCAAACACAAGGAGAGACACTGTTTAACCTGGCGACCCCCATCATCAAACCAACGCTGGACACAAATAGACCACATAGCAATAAGCTATCGTTGGCGTGGGTCGGTAGGAGATTGTCGCTCCTTCTGGAACACGTGTGTAGATACCGATCACGCACTGGTCCGGGCTCGTGTGTGCTTACGACTGAACGGACGTAGGAAACAGCTGGCGGTAAAACCATCACGTCCCCAGCTCGATCAGGAAACTAAATCCCTATTTGAGGAAGAACTAGCTAAACGCATATCTGAATTCGACAGCTGTGCTCACCCTGGAGAAGCCTGGAAGAATATTCAGTCAGCTATAGATACAGCTGTAAAAGCTGTGAATAAGGCAAATCCAAAGGTGAGTAAAAACCACTGGATTTCGACTGCCTCATCCGAACTGATAGATGCTAGAAGACTTATTCCGGCGAGCTCCGAATTCAATGAGGAGCGAAAGCTGCACAAAAGGAAACTTACTAAAAGTCTCCGCAAGGACCGTGAACAGTGGTGGGTGACAAAGGCAAAAGAGATGGAAAAAGCATCGGCGATAGGCAACACTAGGCAACTCTTTAGACTCATCAGGGAAACGGGTGGGAGAAGGCAAATCATAAGTGAGACTATTTCTGAGAAAAATGGCTCCTTAATTAGCTCTCAGGATAGACGCCTTGAACGCTGGAAAGAACACTGAGGGACAATTTAACTTGCCTACAGCCACACTGAACCTCCCCGACATCCACCACACACCCGAATGGGATATAGACACTGGTCCGCCGTCTGTAAGTGAGGTCACAAAAGCTATCAGTAATTTGAAACGAGGCAAAGCGGCAGGACCCGACGGAATTATTCCGGAGGTGTTTAAATATGGGGGTGACATACTAGTTTGTAGATTAACTGAGGTACTAGGCAAAGTCTGGGAATCAGAGACAGTGCCATCAGACTGGGGTAAGTCACTTATTATACCGATATTCAAGAAGGGAAACAAGTCCTCGTGTGATAATCATAGGGGGATCAGCCTAACGAACATAGTCTCTAAAATCCTAGGCTCAGTAATCATGCATAGACTAAGCAGAACTCGGGAGGAACAGACAAGGGAAAATCAAGCAGGCTTTAGACCAGGTAGAGGGTGCATAGATCATATCTTCACTCTTCGACAGATTCTAGAACATAGACACACTTTTCGGCGTCCAACAATTGTCATATTTCTTGACTTGAAGGCGGCCTTCGACTCCGTGGATCGAAAGGTACTATGGCAATGTCTGACTGTGAAGGGAGTGCCAAGAAAGTACATTGCACTAATCAAGGCACTCTATTCAAACTCACGTAGTCGTGTAAGGGCTTATGGGGAATTGTCATCTGAATTGGTAACAACCAGTGGTGTCCGACAGGGATGTCCACTTTCCCCATTTCTGTTTAACTTCATCATAGATATGCTGATGGAAGTATCCTTAACTGAACGTAGTGACTTAGGAATCGACTTGTTACCAGGGAATAATCTAATGGACTTAGAATATGCAGATGACATAGTCCTGTTAGGGGAGGATGCTGACAAAATGCAGAGTCTTCTGAACACCTTGAGCAGCAATCTTCGTATGTTTGGCATGCGATTCGCCCCTGCAAAATGTAAGATGCTGCTACAGGACTGGACCACGTCAACCCTAACTTAGTGATAGGGAGTGAAGTGATAGAACATGTTGACCACTTCACCTATTTGGGAAGTTGTATTAGCACCAACGGACTGATTGGCGATGAAATCTCAGCACGGATCCGAAAAGCTCGAGCTGCTTTCGCTGACTTACACCATCTCTGGCGTAGGCGTGACATCCGGTTATCAACCAAGGGACGTGTGTACTGCTCATCAGTTCGCTCCGTCCTTCTCTATGGCTCTGAAACATGGCCAATACGCGTTGAAGACATGAAAAGGTTGACTGCTTTCGATCATAGATGTCTGCGATCTCTGTCTCACGTTAGGTGGTTTAATAAGGTAAGTAATGTTGACGTTAGGCGTAGAGTGTTGGGCAAAGAGGGAAAATCAATCGACGAGGCTATAAAGTTACATAGACTAAGATGGCTAGGTCACGTGCTGCGCATGCCTAACCACCGCCTCCCCCGACGGGCATTGCTAGCTGATATAGGTTCAGGTTGGAAAAGAGCCAGTGGTGGCCAAACAAAAACATGGCATCAATCCATGAAATCCTTGACAGTTAAACTGAGTCAGGTAGGGAGATGCAGACTCCCGGGTTGGGGCCCTCGGGACTCTAGGAATCAATGGCTGGAGACAATAGGTGACATGGCTCAAAATCGTTGTCAATGGCGCAGATGTATTCAGTCTCTGTAATCTTTCATATTCCTTTCTACCATTACCCATTCTGTTTCACTCTTATACTTGTCAAACTCTATTGATTCTCTTCACTCATCTTCTTGTCTACCTCTGTGTGCTATTTGGAACGTGGCAACTCGAACTGCTGCACTTCGGTGCCAAGTTCTATGTTGAATCCAGACAGACAGACCCTCCTTCTGAGATTCGAACCCAAGTCACCCGGTGCAGTGCTGCAGTCAGACACGTTTACCACTGAGCTATTCGGTCTTCCTGTCGATTGCCTCCAACTTTCTAATATCATCAAATCAATGTGCACCGTGATGGCGACCTACCTAGAATGGTGGCCACATTGCAAACCTGACTAACGATAGAATCCAGTCGGCACCAAAGAAAGGACTAGACACGTCACACTAGTTACTGGTGTCCAATCAAACGTAATGTATGTTTGTGCGGTTGGAGATTATAGTTACTGATGATACCAAATTGTCCAAACTCCAACAGATGGGGATAATTACAAGAGGTGACGTTTATCTTGATGAAAACAACGGAACAAAGACTATTTTTAACTCTTAGTCTGAAAATCCAGTCAATTATTAAACAGAAGTTAAATGACAAAGATTTCAGCAGAAGCTGAATAGATCCCCTTTCTTCAATAACACCCTCTATTAATGTTGGTGAATATTGAATAGTTTGTTTATTCAAACTGGTCTCCATCGGCGGGTGACAAGAAGGCCACTGTCATTGCTTAATCGTGTATTGGTTGGCAGAAGATTGGAGAGATATGATCAGAAGTATTCTTGTGTATATTATATTGACGTTAATTTATAGACTTTAGGACTGATTAACCACTGTACATCTGTTTCTTTATCGTTTGAAGAAGAACAGATAATCGTGTTGCCAAAACGTTTTCTGTTGTCCCACATCGGTTACAGCGCATAATCGTCGATATATTAGGCTTAATCTTCTGAAACCAGAGATAGGTCCAGGATGTCAGCGACCTGGATATTTGACGCCCTCCTTTATGTAAGAATTCAGAGTGACAAATAAGATATTCAAAGCTAACTGCATCTCACGAAGTCGTCTATTTTGACTTCACGTTAAAATTGTTCACCTACAGTAATTTCAGTACACTTATCGACTTTATCAATCAACCCTTCGACGAACTCCAGACAACACAAAAGTATCGAAGAGAAACAAGTGATATGTCTACTCATCACATGCTAACCGGATTCACTTTTTTTTTAATGCAGTAAACTTAAGAAAGTTACAAAATCGCCTATTGGCTGCTCATGTCATCTTCATAATAAAAGCTGGCTTAACAATTGTCAATAAAAAAGTAACTATTCCACTGATTATTTCAATTAAAACATATTGAATGACTTCCGTTATATTACCATTGTCTTTTTATATCATAATAGAATTTGAGCAAGATGTGAGTCAGTGGTTCAGTAGGTAGAACGCTCGTCAACCACACATGTGGTCCGGGGTTCGATTCCTAGCTGAAGCACTCCTAAACCTCGACAAGCCGGTGGTGATAAGGCCGGTAAAGAAGAAAAGTTAGGAGTGAGGTTAGCAGTCAAACCCCGTAAAAGTAAAAAAAAATAAACAACCACTGCTACGGAAACTTCAAAGCCCAAGAAGCTTGAAGCACTGCCCTATGTTCCACTCGAGACATAAAGGAATAAAAGGAAACTATGGGTGAGTATAATTCCAATAGAAGAATAATTTTAGTTGATATAAAACACACTGAGAAATAGTATTATTTACTGATGAGATGCTTTGAGCAAAATTATTTATTGCTTGCTCATAATCATAATCAAGGAAATCGCATAAATCCTACACTTTGTTTATGTGAGCCAGTTATTTCTTATCGTTCCGTTTTGTTGTGGTAGTAATATTCCCATATCGAAGTGGGGGGGGGTTATTTCTATCGCACGTGTTAGGTGAAGATTCGATGTACACAAATTCAGTAATAAACCTCTCCCTCTCCCTACCTATTGTAACTCTGTCCCAACCTGTTACATTGTGTATTACTGCAGCATACACTGTATTTGTTGAATTTTTCTTCAAACCATTTCTCTTCCTTAGTTAGGTCAACCATTCTACACTTAGCTAAATTCCTATCTTCTGACAACCTTAATTACCACAAATCTATTGGTTTAACCTGTGTAGTAGATGAGTAGTAAATTATTACATGAACAGGGAGGGTCTATTCCTGAATTTTTGTACATCGAATCTACACTTAACAGCACATGCACAGCAGGGATGACGTAATGCCAATAACACTGATACAGAAAATATTAATACCAGTAAAATGAAAAGATAAGAAATAATGGAATTATATGGAAGAATTTGGGAACTAATGGGTGTGAGTTCCGTGATATGATTGTGAGCAATAAATTGTGCTTGAAATATTCATCAAGTAAAAGGATATTGTATAGATTGTGTGATCTTTTTATCAAAAAAAATTATCACGGATTGTTGCTGTTCGTTATTAAACACACAAGGTAGATTGCGCAACTACAGTACCTATAGATTTTCTGTCTAGGTGACCATCACAAAATCAAGAATTCTGTTAAGGCATTCAAAGTCATTCAAAAAACTATCTGCATCACTCAGTCTCCTGGATGATTGCTTAAACTGACTGACTGGTTTCAACATAGAACTTTGCACAGGAGTGGTGCAGTTCCAATTGCCAAACTCTATATAGCGTACCATACAAAGCAAGAGAAGAGAGTAAACAAGGATTCGAAAGAGACATAATAAATAGAAGTGTGAGTGAGGGAAAAAGAGCAGTAGAGTTTTATTGGATATTATACATCACAAAAAGTGAATGCATCTGCGCCATCATTGAGAACGATGAGTCCAAACCATATCACCAATTGTCTCCAGCCTTTATTGGCTTTTACCATCCCGAGGACCCAAACCAGGCTGTCAGTCTACACCTCTCTATGTGGTTTGAATGAACTGTTGTGGATTTCACTGACTGATGAAGCCATGTTTTGATTTGACCACCACCACTAGCTCTTTTCCAACCAGCTAACATTGACCGTCGAGGAAGGCGATGGATAGGCATACGTAACATCCATGCTTATACTACTGGGTTGCCCTTATTTTCTACCCATCAAATTGGATCCCTTTTCTCCTCTTCCGTTTTGATTTAATGATTTAATAATTACATCTTTTAATTTGTAATCTATACCCACACCTATATTCACAAATACGTTTCAACCTACACTTATGGATTTTTTGACGGAAATGGAAAGTAAGCCTACGTGGCAGGTTATCAGAGAGTATGCTTTGGATAGAACAGTATCGCCTAGCGTGATATAATGCTATTTTTCAACAGAACATGTGGGGTATTCTCCAATATGTATTGATGCATTTACAAAATAAAGCTGTTGTTATTATTATTAACTATATTTGACGGTTAGTTAGTTGGTCAGTTACCTTGTAGTGTGTCTATAGGCCACACACGTGTGATTATACTATCCAGTTAATTACCAAGATTGAAGTAGGCGGACCGGGACTCGAACCCGGGACTCACTCTCTGGCAGTCGGTCGTGTACTGGTGTAACTTAACTGAATAGCAACACGCTAGTTGCCTCCCCATCAACAACAGACTGAAAAGTCCTAACCGATGAAAACTTTCATCAACAAATGAAGAGAATCCTTTTTTTGAAAAATCCTTTTGACTAATGAGCATGATGCATGAAGAATTCTGGATAAGCGTGTTAGTTACCTAACCGATGGCTAAATGCTTTGAATAAATAGACACAATGTGTATTTAAACACATACACACGCACGCACGCACACATACAAACACACTAGAACATTTGTCTATTCACCAATGCAACACAAAAACAAACACAATGCACATGTGTGAATGAAATGATATCATAAAAGGAGAGAGAGAGAGAAAGAGGAAACAATTTTACACACTCCTACACAAAATAACCTTGTACTAAAAGTAATACACACATCTATTGCGAGTTATATGTCACAATCGAAAAACAAGCAGTTGAATTGTGTGTGTGTGTGTGTGTGTGCGTGTGTAGTTGTGTGTATGTTTCACTGATCTATGCATTTAATTTTTAAGTGTTAGGTAATAAGTTTAAATCCTGCTCCAGTCATCGAAGCTCGGTATAGTCAGGCAGCTTTCTCAGGAACCTCCACACCACAAAATCTGCTAAAGATTGTCACGTTGCACACAGAACTGTATATTGATCTACTGTCGCCCACTGGGAAGCTACGACTATCCTCTGTTTGTATATTCCTAGAGGTACTAAACCACATTTGTAACCCAGCATAAGCGAGCATTGTGTATATTAACGAAAAGAGTTGAAAACTTCAGGTCAAAGAAACGATCAATATCAATACAAGTAGTGGCTTAGAGGGTGTGAAAACACGCAGAAACAACCAATCATGTTCAAGGTCATCAGGGGAGATGATTAATAAACTCGTGGAGAAGTCTAAAAGCTCACTTCAACAAATTGAAGTATGCGCTGAAGATGTTGCCTAGTAAGGTAATGAAAGCTTCGCAAATAAACCATCCAGCTCAGAGAACACAACTACATCAAAAGATTCAAGTGTTGGTTTGTAGGGATTTGATTGGCTTCAGGATTCCATCATAAGCTGACATTAGTTAGAGAACCATTGGAAAACCTGGGAGTACTGGACAGCTGTTTCGAATCCCGGTGGGTGCGTACTCCTGAAGAGTTCCAAACTAGGACGAAACAGCTATCCAGTACTCCCAGGTTTTCCAATGGTTCTCTAACTTACATCAAAAGAGTTGAAGACATCAGATTCATCAGTTAAGGTACAACCATTGACGATCAAATGCTAATGTGTGTGTGCGTAATAACATTTCAATTATATGCTAGGTCACATGTGACTATAATATATCAACCAGGCTACAAAGCCACACTAGCTGCCTGACGGCTGATGATACATACTACTCAGTCGCCTAGTCTGGAGTGGGTGGAAGAAGGAGATTCCAGCAGTGGACTCAATAACTGGAAGTCGATTTGTTTAAGTTGATCAGCCTCAACATCAACCACTTAATATAATCATTTCAGTGAAAATGAAACAGGAGGTTGTCCTAATAGAATGTAATTTGTACAAATCACGAAAGTAAGTGTAACAGTTCATCATACTGTTATTTTTATTTTATTTTTTTTGATTACAGCTTGATTCCACACTGTATTTTTGGTACAAGTATGGCATTTTCAGCATGGATATCGGTAGCCCAAATTTCGCAGGCCGACCATAGATATCATGTCTCAAGTTGCCAGAATTAACCGAGTGTGATTAAAAGTTCAGCAGAAGAGACATGCACCAATGGACTAGACTCTTTTCCGGAATAAATTCGAATCCATTTATCAGATATTCAGTCTAGTAAAATATAAATAAGTTCAGAAATTTAAACCTATTTATCGTTTTGATAAACGACCAGTACTAGATAACATGGATTGAACGAATTTACCTTTTAGATAAATACAAAAAAACTACTGATCACACACACACACTACCTGAAGTAGTGACTACAGTTCAACTGAAAGAATACACTTCTAGAACCTGAAATTTACGATAGACAACTTGTGTTTGTGTGTAATTTAATTTTAATTTTTAATTTAATTATAGCTTGACTCCACACAGTATTTTTGACACAAGTAAGGAATTTTCAGGATGTGATATTAGTAGTCCAAATTTAACAGACCGAGGGATCGAACCCCGGACCATGTGCATGGTCGGCGAGCGTCCTAACCACCGTGCCACCGACGCACTATAGTGGGACAACTACATTTGAACCTCACTAACCGCTTGCAAATTTGTGTAAGAGGTTAGTTGGCCACATCTTTGTAGGAGTTAGGATGTCATTAGATGAGGGAAGATTCAAAGATATGACTTACTAGTTGCGAAAATATGGAAATGTAGTTCACCGACTTAGGCAATCGACTTGCAGCTGCTGACCTCTGGATTCGCATCATGCTCCAGCCTGGATAGTACCATCAGCACCTAACAACAACTTGATATCGTCGAGAGTGGGTAGACTTCAATCTTACTCATAAAGTGCTCTGGTAAATGGACACACGTGCAAAGCCCTCGTCAAGTAATTCTTATTCACTGCCTTCACGAGGTGGCAGTGCTCCTCACAAAAAGTGAAAGGATAAATGTCAATGTCTGGCGCTTACAATCAGACTTGTGGATATGCAGAGAAGCTGAAAGATATTGATTCAAAACTTATAATGTATATGGGCTCCAGAATCCGACGTATGAACAACCCATTTCGGGAACCGGTGACCATGGGAATGCAGCCCTTGACGCCGCTCCATTGCCCTGTGGATCAGACTTCAAGTCAAAGGCTTATAGGGTGGTCCTGGAAGGCAACCATCCGCTCCGACTTGGGCCTCCAGATAGCATCACAGCCTGCACACAAACTATGACGTTTTGATTGCAGCATCTCTTTGGATCATGTAATACTAATCAGCCCTCACATAATAAGTATGGCCTATAGTCTGATACACGAAAGAATCTAATAAAGTAAGTAAGTTCTACCAACAACAACAACGACAACATCTGAGGAAATTAGCTGAAACACTTCAGTTTAGGGATTAATTGCTGCAAAGCTAACAGAATCTACACAGACAGTTATCGTATAGTATTTATTAGCTTACCATTACTCTTATAAGGTTTAATTTTATCTGTTCTCTTAATCTTTATATGTTCTAACCACATACAACATATGCTCGAACTACTGAAATACAAACTGGAATATCCCATAACATTTGAATAACTTATCAGCGTACCAGATAACGTCACTCTCCAGAGGCTGGTGGTTGTGTACAACTTGATGCTAAGCCAGTTAAACACAGGAATTATGAATGAGCAGTAACTTGGACAGGCTTATTCTAATTTATTTGAATGGCATAACAGCATGTCTTACACTGTCACAGACTGTGTTGAAAATGAATCGTTTAAAAAACAGTTATGGTCCTGTGAAAGTATAAACCTGTCATAACTAGAAATTGTTATCATTGTAATAACTGCCATTCGCGTAACATAATAAAAAACCAACTGTCTAGACTAATGAATGAGTCACAAGACCATAACAATATGAGCCCTTGATATCTTTTTTTTCATACGTTATTTCAGATGATTCAAGTTCAGTGGAGCATAAGGCTTCAAAAGTCAGAAGCTTGGAGTTTCGATAGCAATGGTGTTTACTTTTACGAGATGGGTTTGCTAGCTTCATGCCCAAACTTCCCTCTTTAACAGTCTTATAACTAGCTGGCTTAGCGAGGTAAAGGAGTGCGTCGGTGGCCGGGGATCGAACCCCGGGTCACATGAGTCATGACTGACGAGCACATTCTACCGCCGTGCTCCACCATCTCACTTTCTAAACATTGTTTTTGATAATAACATCAATGCAAAAAAGAATACCATCATGAAAATCATACTGCCAAAAATTATCATTGTTGTAGATATAACTATTATCATTCCTAACAGTCTGTCGTCTCCTACAAAATAGAAGTATTACAATGGTTCTCCCCAATTCAAATAAATTAGTAGTCAAAATTTTGAGATTAATCAATAATCCAGTCCTCACCAATGACTCACTACAAGTTACCTAAAGTCCTAGGGAGACGTCGTGATCACCCGAGTCCATCCCAAGTTGGGTATGAAGATAGATATTCTCACTGATGACACTTGCTGGTGGTCGCACTTTAATCTAGAACTGGAAAGACGTCAAAATTATTGGGCCATTGGATCCCCTCTCAGTAGTTAAGTGGTATGTATACGAGTTCGCCTTGTAGACACCAGAGGGTTCTAGGTTCGATCCCTAAAAGGAGAATCTGGGTAAATACTGTTGAAGACTTCCAAACAAGAATGAGACTGCTTTCAAGTAAGCGCACCCCACCCCCGGGCGTTTAATGGTACTCCAACTGAAGTCAGTTCATGATCAAAACTGAAGAGTTTAATCGCTTAAAATTCCTTCACACATGATAAGAGGAAGATTTTGTAGACATTAAAGGTGAACTAACAACAATGTAAAATGTAAGAATATACAGAAGTGTCAATTGAGTTCAGTTTTCACAACACTGAAAAACACCAAGCTGGTAGTAGACTTCACAAAAAGCATGCATACATGCATTGAAAGGAAAAAAAGAAACTATAATTAACTAATGAGTCTAAAAGATCATAAGGAGTGAATGCACCTGCACCAATGACTGAGAACAATTTTGAAATATGACATCAACAGTCTTTAGTAGTATAGAATCTTAGCGTCATGTGGACCACAGCCAGCCAGCCAGCCAGTCTATACCTAACTAACTATGTGAATCAAGCAAACAGTCAAGTGTTCGATAATTAAATCATTATAGAGAAAAAGAAATTAATAGAAGAGAGAAAATAGAAAAAACACAGAAAATCAGCTGAAATTAATAACACGGAAATGTGAAATATACAGTGAGCAAAAATAGATCAAGGTCGGAAGTGAAGAACAAGATACTCCATGAAGAATGGAAAAACTACATTTTCAAGGGTTGATTTGTAGGGATTTCACTGACATCAAATTAGAATTCATCACGAATCGACATCAGCTAGCTACAAAAACTATCGAAAAGCAAGTAGCACTGGATAGTTGTCTCGTCCAAGTTTGGACCTCTTTATCACCCAGGTTTTGGATGGAATGATGCTAGTGTCGTAACCTGAAGGTTCTGAATTCTACGTCTAGTGGAGTCATGTATGCATCCTGCTGAAGAATTTTACACAATAACGAAATAATTGTCTAGAACGTCATGATTTGCAGTGGCTTTTTTTAGGACACAAGGAGGCACATGAGTTAGTGTTTCCCACGTGATGTGTAAAGTAGACTTAAGGGTCACGTTATTGGAATTTGATCTTAAATTTGTGATTTATAGACTTTTTTTCATAAAGCAATAGAGCTTTGCCTTCTCAATCTTTCTTGTGTCTTCTTAATGTGGAAATAGTAAAGACAACTGATCAATTGTTTAATGTCTAGCTTAACGATATCAATAGAAGAAGAAACCCACAAGCGTTTCCGAAATCTAACTCGAAAACTACATTTGTATAAAACAAACTGTTAATCTATCTATCATATGTAATATCATGCATGGATTTTAAGCAGATGCAAAAAGCGCCATTATACGCCTTAGTTATTTCTTTGAATTGATTAGATTCCTCAAGAACAGTAACAAATCCTAGTGTATGAAAACACTTAAGTACCCTACGGCGACACTGTTATGCACAATTGTCAGGTCCGAAGAATCCCTAATTCACAATCGTTGCTCGGCTTAGAATAATAATAATAATGCTAATAATTCATTCCTTTGCTTTCCCCGTCTAACATAGGACCTCAAGCTCTAAGCTTTAAGGTTTCAGTAGCAGTTGTTGTCTTACGGTGTTAGTGTTGTTGCCCCCCCCCCACTCGGCCTAATCTTCCCTCTTTGCCTGGCTTACAACGAGCTAACAAGCGGGGCAAAGATGTGTACCGGCCAGGATATGAACTCCAGACGATGTGTGCATTGGATAAGGAGCATTTTACCGATGAACCACTCGACGATTTAAGATATCAACCAAATTTGCTATAGTACACTTAAAACGCCTTAAAAAAAAAGAGAAAATACAATCTTTACAAATAAACTTCTGAAAAAATAAAAATTAAAAAAACTCACTTTTTTCAAAGTATCAATTTCCAGTTTAATTTCTTCTTCATCCTCTTCAGTAATCGGCATAACTTTGATTGCAGCCAATTGGCCAGTCCGAGTATACCTTCCTTTGTAGACATTCCCGTAAGTTCCTTTACCGACAACCTCAATTAGAGAGAATATTCCAGATGGATCACGTAAATCATCTAAATTGGTTATATCTAATCCACTGTTAGTATTGGTAGTGTTATTCGACATGATTTATCAATGTGTGTACGTGAGTGTGTGTATGTATGTATGTATGTATATTCCAACACTGTGTGGACTGATTGACAAGAATTCAAAGACAACAATTATAATGTGATTAATGTGTTTTATATCCTTGCGTGCGCGCGCACACACACACACACTAGACCACCACCACTTGATGAAAACACACAAAAAAGGGCCTATTTCACTAAAATGAAAAGAAGGCGAAAAAAATAACTCATTTAACAAATGTACACAATTATTTTATTTATTTTTATTTTTGATTACAGCTTGATTCCACACTGTATTTTTGGTACAAGTACGGAATTTTCAGCGTGGATATCGGTAGCCCTAATTTCGCACGCCAATCATAGATATCAGGTGTGCGTCGGCGTGGGCTCGAACCCCGGACTATGTGCATGGTCGGCGAGAGTCCTAACAACTGTGTATATTGAAAAACGAGAAAAAGAACAGTTATTTAATTTCCTGTGACTATTTATTGTTTTTCTCCAACATTTTTCCTACTCATTCTGAGTCAATTGACTTCACAGCGCACATTTCATCACACTAGACTGGGGGAAAATTCCTCTTGTGTATTTAAACTTCAGGAAACTATTGCATGAAATTTTCGAACTGTGGAACACATAAGAAGGCTTCAATAGGAGATCGCCATTTCATTCCAATTTCTCTGCAGTCAGTTTTAACTGGCTACTGACTAACTGATTGACTGGTTTCAACGCAGAACTTTCTACAAATATGCAGCAGTTCAAGTCGCCACACTCCCTCCACGTAGCACACAAAGCAAGAGAAAATAGTACAGGAAGATTCAAAACACAGATAATAAAACATAAATGTGAGGCAAAAAGAATAGTAATATGGAAGAACAATATAGTTCTATTGTAGATGACAAATCATAAAGAGTGAATGCATCTGCACCAACCATTGAGAACGATGACTCCGAGCCATATCACCAACTGTCGTCAGCCTTCATTGGTTTTTACCATCCCCAGGACCCTAACCAACCGCGAAGACTACACCTCCCTGCATGGCTAGCTTAAACTAACTGTTGTGGATTCCATTGACTGATGAAGTCATGTTCTGTTTTGACCACCACTGGCTCTTTTCCAACCTGATACCATGTCAGATAACACTGTTGGTCGAGAAAGGCGATGGCTACGCAGACATACGTAACACATATCTCAACCATCTCAATCGTGGATTGATTTCCCCTCCTTACTCAATACCCGACGCCTAACCTTAATATTGTTCACCCTATAGTGCGTCGGTGGCACAGTGGTTAGGACTCTCGCCGACCATGCACATAGTCCGGGGTTCGAGCCCACGCTGACGCACACTTGATATCTATGGTTGGTCTGCGAATTTTGGGCTACCGATATCCACGCTGGAAATTCCACACTTGTACCAAAAATACGGTGTGGAATCAAGCTGTAATCAAAAATAAAAAAAATAAAAATAAATAAATATTATACCATCTAACACGGAAGATACAACGCAGACACCTATGATCAGAGACAGCTAGCTGGCCTTTTCATGTCAGCTGGCTACACGATCGCCAATAAGCTTTTACCTCCTACCTTCACATGATCTTATTTATGTTGCCCTCAAACTCACATCTAACGCGTCGCTTCCCACTCAAACGCCTAGTGTGTGATACCAGTTGAAAGTCTCCTCAGACTATATCGAATCCACTTCTATCTCTTTGTGCATTGTATATTTGTTGATCAATAGGTTCTTGTTTGGTTGCTTCATAGCCAAAGTTCCTTAGGTCCTTATCCTTAATTTTGAATCATGATAAAGTTTATTCAACCATTACAACTTTTGATTAGATAACAGAACGAAGAAAATCTCTCAGATAACTGATAACCGATTCGCTTAGTAACCTCATAAAGGGTTTCATACATAATTGGCTACAATGTACAATCAGTCACGTGTATGCGTGCGTTAAGTATCATAGTGAACAGAGTTTGGACTGGTTTATTCCTGAAATCTGGAAAATTACATCATATAACAATGAATTCAGGGGGTTTAACATGAGTACAGTGCTTAGAATGTAGCTTAGTTGAAGAAAATATGCATAGCATTTGGATAAGGAAGTGCTTTTTTCATTGCACACTAGTCAGTAACTAGTGTAATGTGTTTAGTCTTATCTTTGGTGCAGACTGAACTCTATCAGTCAAGTTTGCAATGTGGTCAGCATACTAGGTGCACTGTATACTGTCGGTATTAGGTGGCTGGAGGTAGGAAGCCTTACTTGACGAAACGTAGGTCAACTACGTTTCGTGCTAGTTGGTACTCACCACCAGTCAGCAAGGTGTATCTGAATAGTGGCTAAGTATCTAAATCAGTCTCACAAAAAGTGAATCGCCTGCCTGAATAGCTCAGTGGTAATGTCTCTGACACTGTAGCACTGAGTGACGTCAGTTCAAATTGCAGAATGGACACTAGTTTTTCCAAGGTCGCAGATACGTCTTGCTGACTGGCAAGCGCCAACAAGCACGAAAAGTACGTCAAGAAAGGCTTCCTATGGCCGATTGCCTCCAACCATCTAATAATAACCGGCCTTATATGCTGTTCATTGTCACTAAATATCGTTCAGAAAGAGTAGACATTGTAGTCTGTGACTGACACCTTAAATATTCTAGTGGTTTCCGGAAATTAAGTTAACTAATATGAACACTTATATTTTGAGATGAAATGGTTTCTTAGATTTTTCAAATAAAATTTGAATTGAAACTAGCAGATTTGAAACTTTAAAACAATAAACGACACGAAATATTTAACAGAAGTTTATAGAGATTTATTGTAATATCAAGGGATCAGCAAGGGGAGATGTAGAAACAATAAGTTAGCAAGTAGACTTCTCGCTGTATTTATAAAATACTTAAGTGAGATGTATTCAAATATTATTTTAAGTATGGCGTCTTCCTTAAGTTCCGCCTACATAATTTATTCAAATAATAGAAAATGGATGAGGTTAAACTCTAGCAGCTACCACCGCGTACATTCTAAATGACGCTGTACAAACAGTCATTAGCAATGCGACATTAGGACTGATAAATTTTCAGAAGAATGGATTCTGGACAAAGAATACTCTTTTCGATAACCCCTTCATCATCAGGCTCTACAGTTATATATACATTTTGGTGAATGCATGAATGAATTAGTGTTATGAAAAACATTAATGTTCTTTAAATAACATCGAATCAATGATATTGATAGATTACAGCTCAATAGCATCAACATAACAATAAGCTGAATGTCAGACAGACAAATTAAGAAAGATAATATTACAAATTCATGCATCAATTTATAGTCTCTACTGAAGGCCAAGGCAGTAGTAGGGGCTGAACTTGCTTCTTTGGAACACAGACCACTGGTTGATTGAAGCGAATTGCAATAGCCTCTGCTGTTTGAAGCATGCGGTACTTCAATGATTTTGGCAATTTATTAGGCACGCGGTAAATGATAGAGAAGGATTCTTCCGCGCTGGCTGGCTTTGTGGCCGGCCGATTTGCACCAGATGGTCCGATACCGAACTGTTAATAGTTTTCACTACACCTTTACTTAGCCGTAGTGGGAGATGTTCTCGAGTGAGCACGAAAAATCAAGTTCTTAGAGCAACGGTCCATATAACTCGCTCCACCACAAGCGCAGCTGAATTAGTAGATACAATTTGAAGTGCCTAGTCATTTTAGGTACTTCATGTTTCATGAATTTATTAATAAACTGCATTTACACATAGAGACACGCCCATTTTTCCTTGAGCACAATAATAGATTTAAAGTCAGGGCTAATAGATAATCTATGTATTAGATAAAACTAGGAAAACAAATCAAGTGCTACCTATGAACCCGATACATGGGTATGGCATTCATGACGAATGCTGTGATTGGTTGCTTGAAGGTGATTTTAAAAGTTCTTTGGTCAAATTTTTGGTGTCTGTCTGTCTGTTTTCGAAATAGAACTTTCCACCGATGTGCACCAATTCAAGTCACCACACTCCCTCCTTGTAGCACACAAAGCAAGAGAAGAAATGCATAATAGAGATAATAAACAGAGGTGTGAGACAAAGGAATAGTCATAACGAAGAACAAAACAGTTTCATTGGAAATCATAAGTCACGAGGAGTGGATGCATGTGCCACAGGCATGGAGAACGATTTTGAGCCATATCACCAATAGTTTCTAACCATTGGTTTTTACCGTCCCGAGGACCCCAACCATGAAGCCAGTCTACACCTTCCTACGTGGCTGGCTGGCTTAAACTAACTGTTGCGGATTTCATTATTTGATGCAGCCATGTTTTGGTTTGACCGCCGCTAGCTATTTTCCAGCCTGACCCTATGTCAGCTAACATTGGCCGTCGGTCGAGGAAGGCAATGACCAGGCATGCATGCGTAACACATGTCCTAACCATCTCAGTTGATGTAATTTCACAGCCTCGTCGATTGATTTCCTCTCCTTACCTAGCATTCGATAGAGGCCTGACCTCAATATTGCTCACCTTATTATACCACTTCACACGGGAGATAGAACACAGGCACCTATGGTCAGAGAAGGCAGAAAATCCTGAAATTTTTATAGCATCAACTTCCAGTATGATTAGTGAAAAAACTGATATTCTGATTTAGAATCCCCCTGATACTCATTTATCACACACTATCAACAAAATATAATAAACATCAATGCCAAAAAGTTGATTGATTACAAAAGCCAACAACAAATCAATTTGACCGACTAAACGAATAACAAGAGATCAACAATCTACAATCTCCAAATGCAACGGTTGCAAAAAGTTTACTAAGATGAATGTGTGTTTGGCTAGTAAAATGGAGAATGAGATGAACAACACTTTCTACATTTCAACAGTATCAGAGAAAATTATTTAAGCTTGGAGGCATGAGATATACTTTGCTAGATATGTGTTTGATAGTCACAGTTAAATAATTAACCTAGTAACTCTTTTTTACCTTCACGTTTTCAGTGGAACAGGGCTCCAAGCTAGAGGCTTGAAGTTTCTGTAGCAGTGTTAAATTTTACAGGATGGGGTTGTTAGCCCCATGCCCAACCTTTGCTTTTTACCAGTCTCACTACTGGCTTAGCGAGATAGAGGAGTGCGCCAGCCGGAGATCAAACCCCGGACCATGTGCATGGTCTGCGACCGTCCTAACTGCTGTGCCACCGACGCACGAAGTGAAATTCTATAAACGGGTTAATAAATACTGACTGGAAGATAGAGGGACAAATCCGATGTGGTGTCACAGTGGTTCTGTCTGTCTGTCTGTTTTCGACATAGAACTTTGCACAAATGTGCGGAAGTTCAAGTCGCCACACTCCGTGTAGCACGCGAAGCAAGAGAAGAAAGTACAAGAAAAGCATAATAGAAACAGTGAGCAGAGGTGTGAGACAAAGGAGTAATAACGAAGAACAAAACAGTTTCATTGGAGATCATAAGTCACAAGGAGTGGATGCATGTGCCACAGGCATTGACAACGATTTTGAGCCATGTCACCAATTGTTTCCAACCATAGATTTTTACCGTCCCAAGGGCCCCAGCCTGGAATTCTGCACCTTCCTACGTGGCTTAGACCAACTCTTGTGGATTTCATTGACTGGTGCCAAGTTTTTGTTTGGCACCAGTGGTTCACAGGCTCTTTACTGAGAATCATTAAAATAAGACAAGGTGTTAGGTCATTGTAGAGTTCAACATACTGATAATTTACGCAAATGTTAAAACTTTTGAACTTTATAATTCATACACTCAGTAATAAATTGTAAATATGCTCCATTTATGCTACCGAAAGTCACCAGTAATAAAGGTTAATCCAGAAAGCTAATACTTTTTATAAACTGATGCCCAATCCATCTCCATTTTCTGCTACCTGTTTGTGGAGTAATCGGCTCTCGCCTGTTGGTTTGCTCCCAGTCAGAGTTTCTTGTTGCTAATTCCTTCTGGCCCGCCGGCCTGCCATTTAATCTTCAGTACGGAGTCAACGAAGGCAGCTGTTGATAAAAGTACGGAACAGGCTGTTGGAAATCCTTTCCGTGACACGCTGGCTAAGTTTCTGACTCGTATAGAGGCCTGACTGACTTTGTATTTGTGTTGAAAATCCGAATCTTGTTGTTTAAGCTTAGGCGGAGTGCAAAAGATTTTCAAACAGGTTTCATGTTGAAGAATGCGTATCTTGCCTTTCCAGTTCTGGCTAACTTTGACATCTTCATCCGCTTCGCTGGCCTGTAGTTGAAACGATGCTTCCTAGATAAGTGAAGGAGGTAACCTCTGTTAAATCTCTCCCGTTGATAGTGATTGGTGCTGGTTGCTGTTACTATTGCTGTTGACTAGTTACCGTCATCACCTCCGTCATCTCCTCTGTGTATACCTGGGGGGTCCCGTCTTCGCCGGCTGCCTCCCCAGCCAGTTTGTTGGTTTTTGCCTGCAAATCTTCGGATTTGTGTGACATTAAACAGTTAATCATCCACACGCGAAATCCAGATCGTCTAGAGTCTTCTTATAGATTGTCTAGCGTGTTCCAACTTACTCGCTCCCTGTGCATAGTCTAACGCATAATCCAGTCCACAACAATTAAGAATATCATCGGTGATAGTAGACAGCCTTATCTTACTCTCTGTTTATTATAGTTCTTTCAATTTTTCCCCACGTTTCAAGGCTAAATCAAGTGTAAGCAACTTGAAATGCGCTGTACTTAGTTAGTCAGTTAGGATTTCCTCATTCGCTGGATTTTGTTTCATTAAGTCCTTGCAATTTGCTTTCACCACAATGAATCTTGAACTAAATTGTGAACAATCACGTTAACCTTTAGCGCTCATAATCGCAACATTAAATGATTCACTCCTTTACAATGTTTTTGGCCAACTTTAGAGTGTCTTATTTAATAAAGTTCTATCATAAAATATTGGAATTAAGTTATGATGTGTACATTTATACTTACAAGTGAATCTGAATGATATCTGTGTGTGTGTGTGTGTGTGTGTGTGTGTGCGTGTTACTGTGAAGCTGAAAATGCTACCAGTCGTTCGTCAAACAACAGACAGCAAAACGACTCTCTATTTAGACTACTTTTAACAATTATTTATGTGAAAAAAGAACAAGTTAGTCAGTCTTTGGCAAAATGACTAAATCAGACAGTTCCCATTAAATTCCTTCTTGTGAGACGATACGCGTATACCGTCAAAATACAAATTATTAATATAAACAGAAGATGAGAAAACAAAAAACAGAAATTTCGCTTTAAGCACACTTAAGCAGCATTTAGGAGAAAATGATTACACAATAATAATAATAATAACAGCAACAACGACAGCATAAAATTCATTTATTCTCTTCCAGTCAATCACACTGATGATAAACAAGCTTTGCATGAATCCTTATAGCCTATATTCACATGTATGCAGGCGCTTAATCAAAACATAATACTTAAATACATTCAAACACAGATACACACATATACAAGGCTAAACAAAAATTTGCATTGGGTGAGAGTCAGAATAAACTATCCTGAGAAATTAGTATTAAAAATACCTATTAGTTTATTAAGTAAAACACTAAGCAGAAAGTGTTTAGAGGTATACTATTTAGTCGATATACAGGGAGTCATGACCTCAGAAATTGTAGTCTGTTACGGAAAAAAGAGGTTAGGAAAATTCTGGTATGATGAACGAGTATTTGGATAAAGGCTAAAAGAAAGTGAATTACACCTGTTTATTCGAATACAGAAACGACAAATACTTATCCCATCTTTCATACATATATTCCCTTTAGTGAATTCAAATAATTCAAAAACAAAAGTTTCTGCAAAATAAAATGGTACCATCATTTATTTCGTTGACTTTTTATCAGCTGTTTACAGGCCAAATTCATTATCATTATTACCTTTAATTCCTAGAAGAACATAGGGCTTCAGCTGCGCATCTCCATTGCCTTCTGTTTTTTGCCAACTTTTTCACACCGCTCCAAGTCTGCCCACATGCTTTCATCTCCTCTTCACATGACCTCCTCCAAGTCACCCTCGCACTGACGACCAACTCGCTGCTTCCCTTTCGGGTTCCACTCGAGCAATGGCTTGTCTAATGATGTCACTTGATCTTTTGTTTTCTCAGAGTATAGCCAATCCTTCTCCATTTCTTCCTGCCTATTTGTTTCACAATCGGTTTCTGCTGTGTTGGTTCGCTCATTGCCAGAGATCCCTGTTGCCGGTCACTTCAGACAGGCCATCTGATCTTTGGTATTGAGCGAAGACAACTGTTAATGAATGTCTGTAGTTTGTTTGAGATGCTCTTTATGATGCGCCAAGCCTCTGAAACGTATAGTGAGTAGCATTGACTGACTTCACATTGGAGTTGAAAATGCGGATCTTAATCTGATTTTCATGCTGAGTGCTGTTGACCTCCACACAGACTTGAGAGTAATGAAAGCCTGCCTTGCTTTCCCGATCCTCACTTTGATATCCTCGTCAGTTCCGCCTGTAGTTGAAACGATGCTTCCCACCCAGGTGGGTAGGTAAAGGAGGTTGTTTCTTTCAGGTTCCTCCCATTTATGGTGGCTGATTCTTGTCTGTTGTTGTTGCTGTTGGTGCTGGCCAGGAATCTGCATCACCTCTGTTTTATCTATGTTCACTTGAAGTCCTATCTTTGATGCTTCTTCTGCCAGCTTGTTGCTTTTCACTTGCATATCTTCCGGTTTGTGGGAAATCAGACATATATTATCGGCGGAGTCCAGATCCTCCAAGTCTTTTGTGTCAGTCCATTTTATCCCTGTTTCCTCGGTGCCCGCTCTCTGTCTGTCGCATTATCCAATCTACTGCAATCAGAAAGATCATTGGCGATAGTAGACAGCCTTGTCGCCCTCTGGTCCTCACTTCGAAGGATTCCGTAAGTTTCCCGTTGTGGATTACTTGGCATGCAGCATTGTCTTACAACTGTTGGATGAGATGTCATTATTAAGTTTATCTAAATTCATTGTACACCTTAAAACAAATTCATTCATGGAGTACAGAAATGCTGACGTCCATGCAATCTCATCACATTTAAAATCCACTATCTCAATCAACGGTACATTAGTAAACAAGGAGGATACATCAAGAGATATACTTAATAATGACTATGGCCTGTAAGCAGCTGATAAGAAGCCAACGAAATAAACAATGATAGTACCATTTTATTCTGCAAAAACTGTTGTTCTTACTTTATTCACATCCCATCTTTGTTTTACATATTTCTCCTATGTATGGTCAGTGAATTATCTGTAATTTTACGTATGTTCACTAACCATAGTTGTCATACAAAATTTGAAACTATTACCGGGTCAACTTTAACGCATGACGCGCTACTCTTTTAAGAAATATTTAAAAGCGAAGGACAAGAATGAAATCATACCATATTGAAGAAACATGCGTGTGAGAGAATAATTCAATGAATGATAATCACATTCAGAATTTCCATCATGATAAGAAGTAAATACGTCTGTGAAGTTGTAGATCACTTAACCCTATTATTAATTATCAGTAGTTAGCATCTCGAGGACCATGCACAAACACCGATCAAAGAATTGAGGCTAGTTACTTCAAAATTGATCCCATCGGTTCTCCTCCGCATAATTATAATGTGCATTCATTTATTCGCCCTAGCACTTTATTAGCTTCAATAATATTATCCAAGGTCTCCACTTTGTCCTTCAGTCTCTACTTGCTGTGCATACCAGGTCTGCCAACTTAGACTAATATAGAGTTGTAATAAGTTTTACATTTATGATGCATATTTTATTTTATTTTTATTTTTGATTACAGCTTGATTCCACACCGTATTTTTGGTACAAGTATGGAATTTTCAGCGTGGATATCGGTAGTCCAAAATTCGCAGGCCGACCATAGATATCAAGTGTGCGTCGGCGTGGGCTCGAACCCCGGACTATGTGCATAGTCGGCGAGAGTCCTAACCACTGTGCCACCGACGCACATATACAGGGAAAGCTGCATTAACATTTCCTGAACTGTGCCTATTGTATGAGGACTGATGATGCTAGTAGGTTATCCACTCCGCAGTATATGCGTGTGGATTCGAACATAGAAGTTACTGATGGAAAGTCAAGTGCTTACGCCAATTAGTAACATCGTCTACATAATATAGATTACATAAATAAGACAATGAAACAACCAATGAAGGTTAAAGAAATTCGCTCTTATTAATTGCCGGTAGTATAAAAAAATTAACTGATCACAGGTGCAGAGTTCAACTAAATTTATTTGATGTGTGCCACTTAAAACACTCAAATATTTGAAAACTGCGATATACGTTTCGTGCTAAATTTTTTTTCTCAATCAGTTTCAAGGCATCCGTTTGATATTGATATTAGCGCTATGACTCACTGTATTAGTCACTGAAGTCGATATTTGGATGGCTACAGGTCGGAATCACGCCCCATGCACAGAAATTCGAACTGTGGGCCTCCATACAAGGGTAATCCACTGACAGATACATAAATATGGACATCGAACTTGACATATGTTCATTGTATTTAAAACAAAACCCAAAAGTCATTACACGAACATACAAGTAATACCTTAAAAGTTGAATTGAAATTTCCTTCAAAAGAGAATATACAGCATTACCCAAAACGCTTCCTTTGAAGAGTAATCCACATGTTTGTTACTAGATCTATAGTCAATAGTTAGATACCTCCAGAACTTTGTAGGTAATTATCATTTGGATACTGCCTGAGATATTACTAGTTTATATTAATAATTTATAACGAAACGTACAACAGCTAATATACAACTCCAATGTTTTGAATTAGGAAACTTTATGAATATTCCCAACAGCACAATCGCACAGTGGGTGCCTTGCGCCGCGGGTTGGCCACCCCTCCGCACACCTCTTGAAATGCTCCCATATGACCGGGCGTCTTACATAGCCTCTCCTGAGGAAGTCCTACTCACTGCCTTCACGTGGCGGAGGTGTTTCTCACCAAAGCGAGAGGGCGAAAGCGGATGCCCGGCGCTCTCCACCGGGTTGACTGTCCATTGGATGACGGTCTAGGGGAGATGGCTAAACCCTGATTCCAAACCTCCAACGACTGGCGTATGAAGCTCACTGGAGCTCACCGGCAGACGTATGGACAAAGGGCTTGTTGGATGTCCTGGATGTCTGGCCCCATTCAAAAGGCGTATGAACCGAACTCCGGTCACCGGCTGCCAATGGATAGTGGACTCCTTACTCCACTCCTACTGCCTTGTAGGTCACACTTGGCTGTGTAAAGGCTAGAGCTGCACTCTCAAACAAAAGGCCGAGCGATGCTGGGGACATCACTCTTACCAAATTCCCATGAAACCTCATGAACTCTCTTACAAATTGCCGCGCCTGGGCAGCGATGATTCGAGACGTTCATGAAGCCGGCTCATCCTCCCGTAGGAGATAGCCGAAGTAAACGAAAAACGAAACGAAACAGATAGACCTCGATGCTTTTAAAAAAAATGAAACACGACGTACACCCAGATTCGGTAGTGTAAAAGCTTCAAGTAATCTAAAGACAACTGAATTTGCGACCGATGTGATATTGTTTTCTGTAAACGTATACTCGCAAAAACTGCATTAAAGTAATAAACATCTTTGTTTTTAATAATTTGTGAGGGATGATCAAGTGTCGCTGGCTTCTTGGAGAAAACGACCAGGTAAATACTGCTGAACATAGATTTGCTTGGTTGCAAACAATGTTTTATATGACCAGAGATAATATTAAAAACACAAATCACAGATAGTGGGATTCTATAGTTTTTTAAACAAACAAGAAAATCAGCTGAAATAAGTTGTCAAATATTTACAGTCACCATAATTATACCATGCCTACATTTGTAATATTTTTGAAATTATAACCTTACAGCTCCCATGAGAACGGGTGGTATATTTCATCTCATCACTTGATAATTTGGTCACGAGATGAAAATACAACACTAAAGCTTTTAATGAATTGAGTCACGATAGTACAGAAGTTTGTTGTTTGTCTTTATCTTTGAACAACTGTTCACAAATTTTACCCAAGTAGACGTTCTATCTAAATTGGTGGTGAATTTGCAGTTATTTGTAATTTCCATAACTGAAAATTTATTCTGGTATTTTTGTCGTTTATACGTAAGACTATGAAAACTACAGCATATATATATATATATTCAGTGGGACACGAAAAACGCCAATACACCCAAAGACAGGCCTCTGATGATTGAAAATTCTTTGAATGCCAGATATAGTAATGTTAGGCTAGTCTATCACCGGAACTATGGCCAGATAAACAAGCGTCAAACCATTGGTGAGCAGTAAATACGTCAGATATTCACACCTCTGAAAGAAATGCTTGCCCATTAGTGGAAAATCATTCTAAGCCACTTATGGTATAATATGCGCACATGTGGTTAAACCTGTTCGGTTTTTAAAACATCCCGAGTAAATGACAGACCGTTTTAAACGTAGAACTTCGCATAAAACTGCAGCAGTTCAGGTCACCACTTCATAAAACCACATATATAGAGGCAGAAGAAATGAATATTAAGGAACCACAATGAAGAGAAAAGTGTGGAAGATAATTACAGCAAAACTAATGAGGATTTATAGGACCTGAACCATATTACCAAGTCCCTAAACATTGAATTTGAGCGCTCCTAGCACCCCAGCCAGGCAAGCTACACATACGTAAGTGGTTCAAACCAGTAAACAAAGACTTCAAGAAGTGATGTCATGTTTAGGTTTGGAAATCCCTAACTCCTTTTTTAACCTAATCCTTTATCAACTAGTATCTCCCATCGAAAAGGTGATACTTAAACATGAGCAACATGTTCTAGCCATCTCATTCGACACAGCTTGACAGGTTTATCGATCAGTTATCCACCTTACCCACTTTACACCTAAGACGAGGAAATGAACGACAACACATTTGGCCAATGAGGGCTAGCCTAATCATATCTTACACCTCAAAAGTGCATGAATCAACCGTAAAGGATGAAGCGAACTGCTGTTCATCGGTCACCATCGATCGATGATACGATATCACGTCTACACGAGAGATGGAGTAATCTGAAAAATGTCACACGAGTCTCTCATATTTATGCGAATATCTCATCAGAAATTAGTCCAATGAAGCTAAAGCAAATTCTCAAATAAGTGAATTCGTTGACATGCTCCACCACCTGAGGTCGGTGAAGATTAGTTTTGCAGCGTCGTCTTGTATGTGATGGGGAAATCAAATGATGAACATAATACGATTTCCCCTCAAGATAATCATAGTACTCCGCATTTTGTTCTCACTTTCCCTGAGGACTTTATGATTAGCGTACTCTAGATTGAAGGCCATTGGTGTCGAGTCAACCCCTGGGGCAGTAAAGTCGACCGGAATCACCACCACCTCTGTCACGAGTATAACGATTGATAAATGGAGGCTTTAGATGCGCTCCGATGATCGTTTTTACTTCAGATTATTCCCAGTAAGAAGGGATATTGGACCTCTTCTGATAATAAACTTTAAGTCAGATTTTCAGATTTATCGTTTGAGGATAGAAGGCTTGGAGCTTATGTTAATCCTTTTCTAGTAAATTACTGTGGTTTCCCAAGCCTGTCTCGAATGAATCAGTTGAGGTTGCAGACACCACTTCTTTTAGGAGTCGGTTCCAAAAGTTTGTGACTCGGTATGAGAACCAGTACTCAACAGTAATCAGTCGTTGGTGGTTTACAGATTTCATGCAGACGAAAGGAAATTGAAACCGTAGTCATATTTTGTCATCTTGATTGAAACTCGATGAGCTTATTCAGTGCCTCCTCGTAAAGCTTAAGAATTTATTTTGAAATAACTATAGCTGCAAAATTTTGGCGCTGCGATAGTACAACTATCTTGAACACACTGCCAATTCACTACTAAACTTTTTAAAACTGTCAACTGAATCAAAGTGTTGGCATTAAACAATTTATACAGGGAGCAGATTGTCCAAATACACTAAACACTGGACTCTATGGAGCTATGGCTAAGGGTTATAACTTAGTTAAAATAAATGCTTCATTTCGAATAAATATTAGGGCTTTAATAGTTAAACACTCACATAATTGTTCAAAAATAGCAATACAGAACAAGATTGTCACTTCAATTTGCCTCATAACTGTAATAAAGGAGGAAGACTATCCGAAGGGAAAGTGACGCACATCTCCGCATTTAGCGCGTAAAGTTACACTTAAGCCTTTTGACTATAAACTCAAAATTTGACTATTATCTTTTTTGACGAGTTTATAGGAGGTGTCAGAACCACGTTTTAGGAGTTGGATTCCACAGTTAACTACTCAGTGAAAGAACAAGTACTCCCAAGCGGTACATTTCATCCTTCAGCTTTCGAACTCGTTCGTTACATCCTCTGACATGTTCCGCGACAACAATACGACTCATGCTCTTGTATTTTTTAGTCATTGACTTGAGCGCTATCACACAAAAACTACCCGATTCAGCACCTTTAATGTTCCGCCGGCTAAATTCAGTTGGCTCAATAGCCTGCATAATCCGAAAGCTGTGCATGATTAGTGGAACATAATGCTAAGGATATTGGTAAAATACTAAGCGAAATCCCCCTGAGCCCCTTTAAATGCAAGTTGGTTTCGAACGATTCAATATGTTTTCTGACTTGTTGCGTCAGTACTGAAAACATGTAAATTCGGCAAGTATCGGGAATTTTGAATTCAAGCTAATAAAACGTGGATCGAGGATAAAAGCTATCCTGATGTATTTTTGCACAAAGAACAGGTTATCGTGCTCATGATTTTGCAGGCATTATAATCGTCTATCAGGTATATTTAATTAGTTTCAGGCTTCTTCAGTCTAAATTAGTGGTACTTCGGGTATTATGTTCATATTAACGCGCAAAGGTGTCTTGATATCCCAGATGAATTATTAAGAAGAAAGAAACTGGGTTAAAGAGACTATGCACACGAATGACATTTATTTTTATTTGTGGGCCAAAAAGATTCGATAATTTTGAGTGGTTTTGGGCTTTCAGGTTATAAACTTACTAAAGGCAATGGTTAATGTCGTGGCAGCTATTCTATGATATTCAGGCTTTTGACAGAGAATAGGCCCACAGATATAAGTTAAGAATCTTTTCTGAGGAGCTTTATCTATTTTGTTTTCATCTGTGATGGATGAGATCGTTCACAACATGTGATGAACAAGATAAGCAGTTGAATTTCGCGGTGATTATGTTCACTCTGATGAAGTATATAGCTGAACTTGTCCAGCCAAAGATGTGGTACTAGTAGAATTTACATTGCCACGTGGAATTTTGGGGGACCATAGGTGCTAGCTCCATTAAAACGGCATCAGCTTATCTTGATATCAGTGCGCACTGGGAAAAGAAGAATACTACGGATGGTCCTTCTGAAATATAAATCTGCTTACAATTTGTATCACCTCTCTTTCAAATAGTAGCTTCAGGTGCACCGTACTGGGTAGCTTTATTGCATATACCTGCTAACTGTAATGTTCATTTTCACTGCAATGTTGATTTAGTAAAAAGTCATGATTCTGTATGCTTTATAAATGGAATTTTGCATTAAAAACTTGGCTGCACAATGTACTTGAACTACGTTACATTTGGAGCACTTGTACCAGGAAATTTCGCTTGATACTGATATCTGTACAATGCGATGGAACGGAAAAGCTAGGAAGTTAAAAATCTAAGCGTACATTCTTGAGTCTTCACGAAGTCATACCGGCATATTTGGCTTATTTATTGAAACGCCATTGTCTCAATTGGTTTGGTAGTTGTTGGCATTTATAGCTGAATTTCAGCATTAATTTCAGTTTTCATGTACTCACAACAGTCAGCTCTTCATTTTAAGACAAAAGGCACTAGAACTATGATCATAATATTTAGCGATGTTTGAAACTTGTGTTTCAGTTGGTCTTTATTACAATATTCATATTTCACAGACATAACAGGCTCATTTGTGAAAGAAACTTGTTACTTTAGTTGAAATGAGGACAGGTGTTAATGTAGTTGAAGAATGAACGATCAATTCATGGTTGTTTGCTCAAACCCAACTCTATATTTTGGCGGGAGTCGCCGATACTGCAGTCATCGTTCCGTCGTACGCTGTTCATTAGAAGACGGAGAAATACTATCAGAAGTATTGTTGTGATTAATTGTTATGACATTTATTCTCAGACTTTGTGCATAATAACCTTATGGTTGGTTCCATTTTGTTGCAAGAATAAAGGGTTCTTGAGTCACCAATCTGTGTTCTGTTTTTTCGCGTTGGTTATTGCACATTGTTGCTGAAGGTCTTCTAAGGACAGCGTTAAGTCCAGTACGGACATTGATAATTTCTGTTATCCCCTGGAATTATTCGTCGTATTTGTTGACAATTCGTCCTTCCTCATGTCTGCAAGTTTTTTTGGACGAGCGTTATTTGGAACTTTTCTGGGGCGTTTGTAACGTTCAATAACGCCTGGACCAAACAAATAACGAAGCGTTTTGGAGGCAGACGATAAAGTAAGTCTCGACGATTTGTCTAATGTGTGTAATGTTATGCCTGATGTTATGTTAGATAATCATGATATACCAGCCGGAGAGATAAGCTGCTTAAATCCTCCGAAGTTCGAGCCCAGTTGCGTTGTAGCGAATCCTGCTGACTTTCCTCCCTTTGTTAAAAATTTAAGTCATGCTAGAGGGTTTGAGACTAGGTGATGAAATGAAACTAATGTACTTGTTGGGGTATTGTGCCGTTAGTGCGGCGAGTGCAATACAGTGTTGCAAGTTTCTGCCACCTAGGGAGGGACATAAGGAGGTTATGCATATCCTGCGCCAAAAGTTTGGAAGACCTTCGATGATTGTAAGGAACGTACTGGAGGCTGTTAAAGGTAATGGTGGTCAATTACAAGATGACTCCAAGGCACTTTCTGAGCTTTTGAATATTCTTATGACTTACAAGAATACGTTGATTTCGACGAATTGCATGAGCGATCTGAACTCAAGTTCAGTCCTAGAGGTAATAGCGAGACGCCCACCTACTCGACTGCAAAGAAGATGGGTGAAGATAAGATCTCGTATGGAAGACGAAGGTTTAGAGGCAGGGTTCGAGGATATACCGAGATTAGTGACAGATAATGTTAATCAGACTATGAGTAAATTCGCCAGTATATTGCATCCGGCTTCTGAAAATGAGAAGTCAGCGAGTAAGGCAAAGTCATTTTTGACGAGAGGTCCTCAAAGCATTGGATGTTTAGCAAATTGTGCTATCTGTGGCGACGTACACATACTTAGTGAGTGTGCTCGTTTCCTTCAAATGTCTCCGACAAAAAGGTGACAAATTTTGAAAAGGAAGCGGTTATGCTCCTGCTGTTTAAAGGACGGGCACACAAAGATTAACTGTGAGACAGCTGAGAATGGTGGTAGCAGTTCATTGGGATTACATCGGCTGTTGACGCTATCGAAGAATCAGGGGAGTTCTATCAATTGTGATAGCAGTTTCGCACCTCACGACCTCCAGAAGCTCTGTTTAGGTGTCTTGCCAGTAAGAGTAAGAGGGCCAAAGTCATTTGTCGATACATATGCGTTGCCAGATAATGGTTCAGGCATTACATTGATAGATGTTAGGCTGGCTGGCTGCTTGGGTATTAAGGGCCCAAAACAATCCTTGGTGCTCAATACTTTCAATTCTTCAAAAACGTTAATGTGTGAACGAGTGTCATCTCAATTACAATCCTTGACTACTGGAGAAACTGTTGAAGTAGGTACTGCTTACACTACTTCCAATATGAAACTCAGCCATCGTACCTAGTCGTGAAACAGTTTTCGGTAAGCCGAACCTGTGCGACATATCGTTTCCAACACTGCAAGATGGTAGAGTGAGAATACTCATTGGATGTAGTGTACCAGAAGCTCACAACGTATTAGAAGAGAGATTCGGAGGAAGAGATGATCTGTTCGCGACGAAAACATCATTGGAATGGACAGTGAGAAGACCTATACATATAGTCCACATATCATCATTGGTTACAAGCAATGGGGACAAACTGGAGACTATGATTATAAATACGTATGACAAGGAGTTTTGTGACTGTGGTGTCCCAGAGAAGGGTCGTTCTGTAGAAGACTTAAAGGCAGTTAAAATAGTTGAGGAGTCTTGTGAATACGAAAATGGGCGTTTCAGTGTTGGCCTACCATGGAGATTTAAAGATAGACAGTTGGTTTGTAGTAGAGAAGTTGCTCCTAAGAGACTAATGGGTTTGAAGAATTTCCTGACGGATGCAGACCTCTGGACCAAATATAAGGATATCGTCGACAAACATGTAACGAAAGGTTACGTTGAAAGACTAGTTGATCAGAGCGAGCCAGGAAAGTGGTATTTGCCCCATCATCCCGTCTTTAATCCGAGGAAGCCAGGTAAGCTCCGTGTGGTGTTCGATTAGTAATGGTAATAGTGATTATGTATATTTTCATATAAACGTATAAACTTACATGAAAATGCATGCCATTTTTACAGGCAAGATCAAGTTTGGTATATTATCGAATCGTAGATTGTCTACAAGTTAATAATGTTTCAACAGCGAAATATTCGATATTTGCACAGTATGATGCTACCCATATAGTTCGTACTATCATGATGTCCACTTTTGGCTTTAATACAATTATTTTCAGGCCAGCTCTTTTTATTTCCTACCTTGTCTATTTGGTGCACAACCGTACCCTACAGATAATAGGAATAGAATAAGTCATAATGAGCTATAAAATGTTAGGTTTAATGGAGTATAACGAGGAGCAAGTAAAGACGTTATTAGAAAATCAATGAGATAAGACATTGTGAAGTGGTATGTAAAGATCTGACGATGGATAGCAAGTTAATTTATAAGATGCCCCATAAATCTGTGCAGAGCCCACGTGGTCGGATCTCAACAATAGGCTGGGTGAATGGTATATATTTAAAGGCAGAAGCATGATCTGTCTAGGCGTTCATTATTATCTTTTTCAAGATAAAGATCTAGGCCCTCATAAATATCAGAAATATCTCGAGTCGTCAAATTGCATATTGTTGTTCCTGCAGAATGGGGCGATTCACCTTAGTGACCGCCACCATATCTACTGATCAGCTAGCGCCACCCTTCCTCTGATGTTCACACTTCGCCGTTTAGGGATAGTAGGCTTCCTAGGTACTTTTATGGAAACCCAGCCGACTACCCATAGTTCGTAAAGGAGTTTGAGGTCATGTTGAGTGGTTTCGTTTTGAATTACGAAATGGAGTTAATGTATTTGTTGAGGTATTGCACTGGTGTTGCTGCAAGAGCCATACAGTGCTGCAAGTTTATGTCCCCGAATCAGGGATATACAGAGGCTATGGGGGTACTGCGTCAAAGGTTTGGAAAACCATTTGTGATATCACGTAGTATCTTTGAGACAGTGAAAGGTAACGGATCACAGTTAAACGACAGTTCAGAAAAACTCGCAGAGTTCTCATACAGTTTAATGGTATATGGAAATACTCTTGTATTTATGTATTAATTTATGTGAAATATATATATTATTATATTATATTATTTCTACATTGCGTAGATGAATTGAATTCCTCGAGGCTGTTGCCAAGAGATTACCGGTTCGTCTACAAAGGAAGTTAATAGAGGTCTATTCACGGTTAGAGTAAGACGGTTTAGAGCCTGAATTCGATGATATTGTGGAGCTGATGAAGAAGAGCGTCAGTCAAGATTCCATATATATATATTTCTTCCTGGTTATGCCGGAACATACCTATTATACAGGCATGGATAAGTTATTATATAAATTACACATAATTTGATGTATAATGGATTTACAGTTTGGTTGTTCTTTCTGACATTAGAGTCAGTCGGAACAGTCTGCTATAAAGTCTGTTTGTGTAGCACATAAAGAGACATACAAATATTGTCTTCGCATTAACAAAAAACCCAGACATCAGATGAATGTAATACAGATATCTGGGAAAAATAAAGCTTGAAGTCAATTCTCCTATATAACTTTGTTGTGAACAGCACCCTTGGCTTAAATTTTATTGATGCATTATGTTGAGATCAGTGATATATTTATTCCATTTTTCAGCAGTCTTATCGTAGTTTTATAACAGGAAAGAAATTTGATCGTGGATACGAAAACTGGATAAATAAATAAATTTATTCTCATGATGCAGTACATGAGGGACGCCAGTTTACAGGCATCATCAAATTGTTACAGAAATAGGACCATATTATTCAGTCACAATTTACAGTCGATAGCAAAATATGTTTAACATGTACACTGGAGATTATACATACACTTGATAAATGTTAATCCCAATAGTATAAAACATCCTTTTCACTTATGTACAATCGTTTCTGTGCATAGTTGGAAAAATCCGCTAGATTGTCAGTGAGTGCAACACATCAGGAAATACAGAAGTATTGTCTTCGCATTGACAAAAACAACCAGGTCTTTGGTGGATGGGTTATAAGTATCTGGGAAAAAAATAAAGCTTGAAGTCAGTTTTCATACATAACTTTGTTGTGTACAGAATTCTTGAATTATAGTTCATTGTTGTGTTATTTGGAGATCAGTGATTTGTTTATCTCATTTGATCTGCGATGTCATTGTTGGGAGCAAAATACATAAGCTTTAGACGCATTAATTAATGGATTTCTACTGCTTGTGGGTATTTACTTCTCATGAGGAGGGTTTTTGAATTTTAGTTGTCCCGACAGGAGTTGTGGATATTAACTGTTCATCACATTATCTTAGGAAAGTTGGGTTGTAGTTGGTGAGGTATATATGATGCCCGACGAGCGTACATCTGTCCATGTGATGTTGTGGTGAGTTATATCTTTTTCATGTTGCCGGTTTATGTCCGTTTTATTCCACTTATTGTGTTGAGTGGAAGTTTTACAAACGAAACTTCTTGTCTGTTTGAGGGTAAGTATCTTAATCGTTAATGTTTTATCTAAAATTATAAATATAGGCAAAAAACAACAGGTGTAGTATTTAAGCTTATACATTAAATGGACCTATAATTTCGGAGGCTCTCAGATAGGAACTAGGACTACTATCGTTTGCAAACTCTTGTAGTTTGTCGTTAAGCACTTTTTTGAATGAGGCCAATGTACCTGCTTGACGCATTTCCATTGGTAGTTTATTCCATATCTGTGCATACCTAATCAAATAAAACTTTTACCTGGTAGCTGTTTTACATTGTTCGATAGCTACTGTACCCTTAGTGTGTCTTAGTTTGTAGCCACTGTCATCTGAAAGTCGAATGCCATTAGTAGAGGTAAAAACTAAGTGGTTTAGAAGCTTATAGCAAAGTGTTAAGTTTAGTCTCAGGCGTCTTAGCCATAGTGTTTCTAATCCTAGGGTGTCACATCTAGTGGAGTAGTTCGCACCATTTTCGGTTCCGAGTTAAGTTGTTTTACTGCATCAAATGGTGCCGAGGTCGATTCCAGAATTCTCCATTTGCTCCATTTGTGTCTGCATGGCGGACTGTATTCGTAAGTTGAGTAAAATGTTGAAAACTGTTTGAAAACCAGTTGCTTCTTCATTTCAGATCATGAATACTCATTTACAGCATGTTCGCCAGCGTCTTCAAATGGTAGAATTGGATCGTTCATGGAATTTGAGTGGTTATGAGATAGACGGTTTGGAATTAATCCTCATTTCAGTTTAGATGCAGGGTTGTTCGACCTCGACCAGAAGATGAATAGGAGCAGCAGAATACCAGAAAGAGAAAGTATGTGAACATGAAAAGGACATTTAATATTTATGAATGTATAAATGTTTATGTAATTGTATATTATACTTTAGTAAATAGTTTTCTATATTGTAGTTGTGTTTTCACGTATTTATGCGAAGTCTTAGAGTTTATTTAGTGTCATAATGTGTATTAATGAGTCTGAGCGTTTTAGTGTTCTAATGACTGATGCGTTTTAGAAATAAGTAATGGGTTCTGGTAGGGATAGTCATTGGGACAAAACAGTTTATATAGCAAGCGTTTGAAGGTTACAATAGAGTGACAGGTCCTATTTCTAAGGGTAAACTAATCCTGTATGTTCCGTACTAAGTCTTTATGCATCCATGCTGCTAGTTTATTTATAGTTTTAGATTGCTAAGGGTGTTGAAGTGCGTCTTTTAGGTGCTGTAGTAGATTAGTAGTTGATTCGTTCTAGGAGTAAATAGTTTATTAATATAATCAGTAGAGTGAAACAGTCTGTATAGAGAGCGTTTGAAGCTTGTAACCGAAGAGCAAGTTCTGACATCTAGGGGTAGGCTATTCCATATTTTAGAATACATGACTGTGAAGAAGTTTTCACGGAGTGTTGACTTAAAAGAATGAGTTGTCACTGTGGAAGTTTGGTTACGCAGATCGTAAGAACCTTCCTGTGCGAATTGTATGTCCCTGTTACCTGAGAATGATATTTTGTGAAGGACCTTAAAGAAGAATATTAGGTTTATAATAAGTCGCCTTGTCCAAAGTGGGTCAAGTTTTAGGATCATGCACCGTGAGATGTAGTCTTTCTTACAATCGTAGCCAAGTAGTTTTGAGGTAAAATATCGTTGGATACTTTCCATCCTTAGCTTGTCACGTGTGCGAGTGCTGCTTATAATAAATGGACAGTATTCTAGTAGTGGTCTGACACATGTTTTGTACAGAATTAGCTTGGCTTCATTGTCGTGAAAGTTCCTGAGTATGCATCCTAAGAGCATCCTCGATTTTCTAGTCTGTGATGCTACTTGCTCAGAGAATGTCAAGTCACTAGAGTACCTCAGGCCTAGGTCAACGACACTTCGGAGTCTGGTTAGGTTAGCAGATTGGAGCGTTAATTTCAGGTCAATTGAGGGTGCACCGAAGCAGATCCAGCCACATTTGTTCAGATTAAATTGGAGATTCCATAGGGACGACCAAGCAGTCATTTTATCTAATTCCTTCTGCACTACATTCTCGAAGTTCCCTAAGTCATCACGTTGGAATGTATAAGCTACTTTTAGGTCATCTGCAAAGATGAATGGTTTCCCGTGCGTGAAGCAAGCGCATATGTCATTGATGTATAGTGTAAATAGGAGGGGTCCAATGACACTACCTTGTACTACACCAGAAGTGATAGGGCTAGGTTTGGAGGTTGCAGACCCGAGTTTAACTATTTGGGACCTATTGTTAAGGAATGATTTAAGCCATCCTAATAATGGGTCACGTATTCCTAAGGAGTTCAGCTTATTTGTTAGCAGTAAATGGTCAACACGGTCAAATGCCTTAGAAATGTCAAAGTAGATGACAAGTACTAGTTGCCGTCTGTCACGACTGCTGGTTACAAAATTGAAGAAGTCTAGGTGACATGTTAAACATGATCTGGATTTCAGGAATCCATGTTGGTTCGGACTTATAATATTGCAGCTAAGCATATGTTTGATTAAGTTATCTTTGACTAGTCTCTCCATGATTCTAGATGCTATAGGTGTGATATTGATTGGCCGGTAGTTACTGACTTCAGTTTTCGAGCCAGATTTGTGTTTAGGCATAATGAATGTTGTCTTCCATATGTCAGGGTAAGTTTGGGTTTCTAGGGACATTGTGAATATTTTAAGCAGCAGTAGAGGAATGTCAGGGCCACCATATTTATAGAAGTAAGATGATATACCGTCGGTACCGAAACCTTTTGAACTTTTGAGGGTTCTTATAGTTTGGTTAATATCAGCGTAAGTGAATTGAACAGTGCTAATTTGGTTTGGTGTGAGTGGAGTTGGAGTTTGTGCCATTTTAGTAATAGGGTGTATATCGAGTAGCTGGACTGAGGGCTTAAGGTAGTTACCTGCAAACGTTTTGTTGAATAGTTCACATATGTCTGCAGAGTTAGTGCATAGCCTACCTTTGTCTATGAGGAGAGAAATGCTGTGATTTTTGCGATTCATTCGCTTCCTTAAGATTTCTGTGAGTGCATACACTCTAGCAGGACTGGCTACTGCGATGCGTTCTTCCTTTCTCATACGGAAATCTCGAGCTTGTGAGATGGAGCTAAGGGTGTTAAGTATTAGACCTAGAGTGCCAAAGTCGTGGTGTTTGAAGTAACTTGTTGAGAGTTTCTTCAGTTTCGTACGATCCTTTGGTTTTATGAATGACTTTCTGTGTGGGGAAACCTTTAGTGTTTGGAGTGGAATGACAGCATCTAAGCATGTGTTTGAGTTATGGTAGAAGATGGTTAGGGCTCTCGATAGGTCATCAGTAGTGAAGTATTCATCCCATTTGGAGGATCTTAGCATCGATTCAACTAAGGCCCAGTTTGCCTTACTATAGTTCCTATATATTACTTGTTGTGAAGTGGAGGTATGAGATGCATTGCTACTCAGCGGAATTGGCAGTGCACACATCACTGTTTTGTGGTCGCTCCCTGGAAACTCAGAACCTACTAGCGTTGAAAGGGGGCTTATATTGTGGCAGAAGATTAAGTCTAGTACGTTGTTACCTCTTGTGGGAGTAGTGACAGTTTGTTTCCAGCCAAGTATATCCAGTGTGTCTAAGAACTTATCAAATTTAGTTGGGCCTGTGGGTATATCCCAGTTGATTTCAGGTAAGTTAAAGTCCCCACATAGGATCTTATGATCGTATTGTAAGTCGGATAATTGCTCCAGAGTATTAATAAGTTGGGTCTCGTAATTACTAAAGGTGCCAGGTGCTCTGTAGGTGCATCCAATTAATGCTGTTACGTTATTTAAGTGTACATTAACCCATAGAGTCTCAGGCATGTTAAGTGTACTACTTTCTAGCTGTGATACAGTAAGTGCATTCAGAAAGTACATGAGACAACCCCCTCCCTTACCACCTTCCCTGTCACACCGAAAGTGTGTGTAGTTATCTAAGCTTATTTCTTCATCCAGGATGTTCGAATGACACCAAGATTCAGTGATGACAATTACAGGGGGTTTGTATATTACTGTGAGTGCTCTGAGCATCGGCAATTTATTTAGAACAGATCTAGCATTTATGAGGATTACGTAAAGATGAGAGTTGAAGTAGCATTTGAAGTATTTAAGTTCGTTAGTCAGCCCCGAATATGGTTCAGCACCCAGTAGTTCTGCTGGACATGACGATCCTATGTTAAGAGGAGTTTCAGCATCATGCTCACCTATGTCTATCGAGTTGTTGTGTGCTGTTTTCGGTGAAGAATTAGGAGTTGGAGTACTGGATTTGCTATAGACTAAGGAATTTTTATTTTTAGTTAGGTTACAGAAGTGGGTAGGGTTCTTTATTTGGCCTATACTTGTGCAAGTGTCAAGTGTGCCTAATGGATACGGGTGCACTAGACCGTTCCTGTTTTCATGCAAGGAGGGAGCCAGCACTAGTGGTTTAGGAGTGTTAACATCCCTACCAGCTGTTTTTTCAACGCTGACAGGGACGCGGGGGATAAAAAATGATTGGATCCTTGTGATGACCATGGCTTATTATTCCACCTATTGTTTGATGCTAGTTGTGTCCTTGTGTGGGTTTCGTGTGTACTGCATTGTGGGTTAGTTCCCAGCAGACTTGTACCATATATCCGGTCAAAATTTGTTTGTGTGCCATACTCTGAAGACCCTGAGTTGTTGGTAGCCGAGTTCTGACTATTACCACTTGTACTATTGAGGGTGACATTGTTGTGACATTGGATATTAGTGTGTGCCATGGTGCGATTTAGCACGTTGTGAGTGCTAATACTATTAACCGTGGGAGTGTGGGCTTATTTAAGCTGCCACTGTTTTTGTTGGTATGATTTAGGGGCATATTTTCCTTATCTTTACCAATGGAATTATGGCTAGGAGAGGACAAAGTCGAATTTCGGGGGGTTTTGACTTTTTTTCTGGGGTTATTTAGTGGCATTTTAGATTCTGCGGTGATGGGTGGTATGGTTTTATTATTTATTTGGTTACAGTCTAGTGGCCTTTCGGCTGGTGTTGCACTCTGATGGGATATTTCTGTGTGTTTTGAGAGGGGTGATGCGGTGGGGTCTACTGTATCTTTCACAGGGTTGGGAATAATGGCTGCTTGCAATGTCCTATTACCTATTTCACAATTAGTCTTAGTGAGATAGTTGTATGCGCGCCTTTCTATGACTGTTTTGTCCACCCCGACCTTTATATGTTTGTAGTTTCTGGCTTGCGATAGGGTGTGTTGGGAGTGAATGAATTTTCTGGTCTCTGCCGGTGTTTCGAACTGAAAACGAATAGGACAACACTTTTCATGTTGACTCTTCTTCAGCCTATAGCACTTAGTCTTGGAGTTAGGCATTTTCGCTTCACTAAGTAAGATGCGCTGTACCTTTTTTAGTGCCTCATTGTCCGGAACGTTGTAGACAATAGCACTCAGTTTTGCGTCGAGTCGTTTTGTTACTTCTGTGGTAACAAAATTAATGAGGTTATCTACCTTAGTTACCGATTCTGTGTCAAGCTTGTTAAGGTTTACAGTTTTCATGAGGATAGTTAGAGGTGTCAGTTCACAGACCTGCGATCTGATATCGCTGATCTGATCTGATAATTTGGATATCTCGGTATTGGTTTCGATGTTTCCAGCATTTACTGACTTACTGTTTTTTATTTCCCTTAACTCAGCCTTAAGTTCTCCTATAGACAACTTTAGAAGTTCTATTTCTGAAGATAGTACTGAAAAAGAGCTTGATGGCTGGAGTTTTTCGATAAGCACATAAGGTGAAGGGAGGGGTTCTGTATGAGCAGAGGGTACTGAATTTTTAGGAGTAGTGCTAATACTAGCTGTCAGTACAGTTTTATCCTCAGTTCAGCTCGACGCTTACGGCATACAAGTGAGTTATGTGACTCACTATAGCCGTTTGTAGGGGGTGTGTTGCTTGATGTAGCAATCAAGGACGTTAAATTAGACACCAGTTTTACAGGGGATTGGGTTCGTTGCTTTTTACTTTGATTAACCATAACTATTAGAAATGAGAGTTAGTGGTTACAAGTATGGAAGTGATATAGTACTTGTGCAAGTATTACAACAAGATAAATTTTATGTAACGAATCACGTAAAAATGTAACGCAAAAGTTGAACGTACCGCGATACAAGGAGGCATGATGGTATATTGCATCCCACCCATAGAATAGAGCAGTCTGAGTGTAAAACGCAATCATTTATGACGAAAGGGCCTCAGAGAAGCGGATATCGAGAAAGCTCTATGGTGTCTAGTAATCCATATAAACTTAATGAGTGTGGCAGCTTTCGTGTGACGTCCCCAACAGATAGGTTACAAGTTGCGAGACAAACACGGTTGTGTCTTACACGTTTGCGAGAAGTGCGCACAAAGGCGAACTGTGAAGAAGTGACCAAGTTTAGGGGTAAGCTAAATGTGAAGTCAGCCACATCAAGTTACGACTGCGAATCGCGTGACGATAATGGTGCGGTAAAGAAGCCCGTAGTTGCAACTGGTAAGCCATCGTTTAGTGGAGTGTCACAGACGACACCGCAGTTTGTTCAGAAGAAGAGAGTTACAGTTTCAGAGTCCAGTTCTCACTCCACAAGTTAACAAGGTATTAATAGTCAGAGTAAAGGTTTGAAACCTTTAAGGAATTATGAGGAGGAACCCAAATAGTTTACTGCTGTCGATAATATAACATTCACCCAGCAAAAGATTTCCTCCGCTATAGCATCCCTCCGGACATCATATAACGCTGGGCCTGATGGAATTCCATCTGTCTTGTTGAAAAGAGGTGGTGAGGACATACCTATTATCCTACTAAAGTTTTTCAATCTGTCCTTAAATAATCGCAGTTACCCAGAGTGCTGGAAGCTGTCGTTTATAACCCCTAGGCACAAATAAGGACAAACTTCTAATATCGAAAACTACCGACCGTTCAATATCACGTCAGTAGTTTCCAGGGTTATGGAAAAGGTTATAGGGCAAGATATTGCTTCATACCCCCACCTTCATAAAGTGTTTACTCCAGAACAACATGGCGTCTTGAGAAATCGATCATGCTCCACCTGCCCACTTGACTACTTTGACGATGTTACCGCTAAGCGTGATCATGGTTTGCATGTCGCAACTCCCTTCTTTGACTTCGAAAAAGCCTTTGATAAAGTCCCACACAAGACACTAATACTTAAGCTAAAGTCGTACGGGTTCCAAGACCCCTTGTTATCCTGACTCATTTCTTTCTTGGAAGATCGTTCCCAAGTTGTGAAATTTGCAAATAATTACTCATCACCCAGACCTATACGAAGTGGAGCGATTCAGGGTAGTGTACTAGGTCCACTGCTTTTCGTAATCTACATTAACGACATCTGCAGTGTAATCAGGCATGGTACCCTATACCTCTTTGCTGACGACTTAAAGATTGTATACAGCTTCCCCCATTCTACACTGAACGAAGGATTCACACATATTCAAGATGATCTGGATAGGTTACATAACTGGAGCAATGACTGGCAACTGCCATTCAATTCTGATAAATGTGGTGTCCTATATTTCAACAACTCCCGTCCGAATTTCAGGTTACACCTAGGTAACTCTTTTCTCCAAACCCTCAGTTCCATAAAAGACCTGGGAGTTACCTACTCACAAAACTTAACATTCAGTCAGTACGCAAAAACACTTGTTTCTAAATGCCGAAGACTCACAGGCTTGTTACATCGAAAAATGTAAACAAATGAGGCTAAAGTCCTTTTATACAAAGTCATGGTTCGTCCAGTACTTGAATACTGCACAATTGTCTTCGGTTTCATGCATGGGTATGACAGGGTTCGTATTGAAAATATTCAGCGAAGTTTTACTCGACGCCTTATATAAAAACATGAAGGACTGACTTACGCTGATAGGTGCAAAATGTATGGACTTCAGCCACTTTGGTTAAGGGGCCTAAAACTCAACCTTACATTCCTCTTTCGACTTTTACACGGCTACATCAAAAGCAGTAATCCAATAGCTTTCAACAATTTACCCATATATACTCTTAGGAATCATGAAAATACTCTATCCATAAGCCGGTACCGGACAAAACTGCGATCACATTTCTTTAAAATACAGTACAGTGCATTATGGAACCAACTTCCACTTACTGTACGTAGTTTCCGATCTCCTACTGGATTCCAGCGTCTACTTAACGAGTTCCTGTGAACAAAAGAGCTTCGGTCTACTTATCCATACTTTACCCATGTGGACTGCTCAACTAGCTTTAGTACTACAGACCCCAGTGCAATACCCCCAATTTGAGGAAACTCATTTGCCCCGGCAACCGTACCGCATCTATAACGTGATAAAACCAACCTAATCTCTCCCACATGCCTTTACCTAAGGTTCGGTTATTCAGCTTATTAGAGATCCTATCGATATTTCTTCCATCGGGTTGATAAACTCATAAGACTCTATAATTTCCCTGGACGTATAATCCCAAATTAGTTGTGATGGTTCTTCCATAATATAAGCGAACTGGTACTTTGTAATGTCCAAAGCTTGCCATACGAAAAGTGGCCGGGAATGCCTAGCAATAACAAAATCGACTGGTAAGCCATTGTTTAGTGTAGTGTCACAGACGACACCGCAGTTTGTTCAGAAGAAGAGAGTTACAGTTTCAGAGTCCAGTTCTCACTCCACAAGTTAACAAGGTATTAATAGTCAGAGTAAAGGTTTGAAACCTTTAAGGAATTATGAGGAAGAACCCAAATAACTTACTGCTGTTATCAAAGAGTTTGAAAATGATGAAGTCGACCAGATAAACGATGAGGAAATGAATGTTTGTGACAATGATCATGATAGCGCACTTTTGTCTTTGGTTGATCATGATGAGATAAGCGAAATGCCTACTACTATTGAGTTGAATAAAGGTTCTGTACAACTTGAACGTGAAGTAGAATTGAAGGCAGATGCAGTTGCAGAATGTATGGATACTAGTGACACCGTCAGTGTAAGTGATCAGCGTGTAGCCCACCTATCGACAGATGTTAATGCTAAACTGCAGCTAATTATAGAGCATAGCAGTGACGGTAATCCTACGGTTATACAACCTTCTAAAAGCCGAACAACAACAGCTTCTGGTGCGCCGCTAAGTTCATCAACTTGTATCAATCATTCGTCGTTGGTGTTGTTATCCACAATGACAGAGACGTCCATGAAGTCAAGTGTCTTGTGCTATGACTATGCTAGCATCGGTGCATTTGGAAGGACGAATATCAATGGTCAGTTTACGAATGATAAGCTAACTGTGCGTTACTTTTTACTGTTATATATTAAACTCTCATTTCTTTGTTATTGATAACCACGAAGTTCTGGAAATTATTCAGTTTCGTTAACTTTCGAACGCTTAAACTATTATTGACCACTAATACCTATAACAAAGTTTTTGGACATTTGTGTCTTTTAACAATAAGTCATGTGTAAAATTGCATATATAAAAGGATTTGTATGTTCAAGTTGGCCCACGTCAGTGAGTCCAAGGTTTTGGTGTCATTTTAGTTAACTGTGCTGAACTATATTACATGTTGTTTTATTGTATCGTTGTTGTCACTTTTTGCCCTTTTTGCTGTGAATTGTTTTCCCTTTGTTGGTATTGTTCTGATTGTTTTATCCCGTGTTATCTTATTTTAAGGGGAGCAACCCAAAAGGTCGCTTCTCTCTAAACTCTATCTTAGTGTAACCATTCCTTTCTCAGGTGTGAGGCTAGCAACCCCACCCTGTAAACAAAATTGCTACAGAAAATTCAGCACAATGAATCTCTTTGCACCAAAAGAAAAAGTCCGTGTAGGAACATGGAACGTCCGCACTATGTACGAGACCGGTAAAGCTGCCCAAATCACCAACGAGATGAATAGATACGGAATCCAAGTGCTGGGAATATGTGAAAGCAGATGGAACGGGAATGGACTCACCAAATTGTCAACGAGTGAGTCAGTGATCTACTCCGGTCAACCAGAAGATAACCACACGCACACCGAGGGCATGGCTATCATGATGTCACCAACGGCAACAAAGGCCCTGATGCAATGGGAGGCGAACTCGCCCAGGATAATGACCGCCAAATTCAACTCCAAAGAAAGGAAAGTGTCAATCATACAATGTTATGCACCCACAAACAACGCCGACCTCGAAAAGGAAGAAGAATTCTACAGGCAACTACAGGCAACAATGGACAATACTCCAGCTGGCGACATTGAAACACTAATGGGAGACATGAACGCCAAGCTAGGACCAGACAACACAGGAAGGGAACTCATCATGGGTAGAGAAGCTCTCGGAGAAATGAATGAAAATGGAGAACTCTTCTCCGACTTCTGCGCCTTCAACGAACTAGTGATTGGTGGCAGTGTATACAAGCACAAAGATATCCACAAGGCTACATGGGTGTCACCAGACGGGCAAACCAAAAACCAAATCGACTTCATCTCAATCTCAAGGAAGTGGAGGCGCAGCCTACTGGACACAAAAGCAAGAAGAGGAGCAGACGTTGGCTCAGACCACTATCTCGTACAAGCGAGAATCCAAATCAGACTAAAAGCTTTCAGAGAAGGAGGAGCTGCAGATAGACCACAAGCCAACTTCAACACTCAAAAGCTGAAGGACCAGGATACAAAGGACATCTTCATTGCAAGCATAAGGGACAAAGCCGAGACACAAATCAACACTAGTGAAGAGGTCGGAGTCGAAAAACACTGGAACAACTTGAAAACGGTGTGGAGTCAAACCTGCATGGAAGCTCTGGGCACAAGCCAACCTGGATGAAAAACTCCGACCGAAACAAGCTGGATTCAGGAGAAACAAGTCATGTATTGATCATCAGTGAGCAGACCCTAGAATGGCAGTCACCTCTCTACCTCAACTTCATCGACTTTGAAAAGGCTTTCGACAGCGTCGATCGAGAGGTCATCTGGCAACTACTTCGCTACTACGGAGTCCCATCGACAATTATACACCTCATCCAACAGTTGTAAGACAATGCTGCATGCCAAGTAATCCACAACGGGAAACTTACGGAATCCTTCGAAGTGAGGACCAGAGGGCGACAAGGCTGTCTACTATCGCCAATGATCTTTCTGATTGCAGTAGATTGGATAATGCGACAGACAGAGAGCGGGCACCGAGGAAACAGGGATAAAATGGACTGACACAAAAGACTTGGAGGATCTGGACTCCGCCGATGATATATGTCTGATTTCCCACAAACCGGAAGATATGCAAGTGAAAAGCAACAAGCTGGCAGAAGAAGCATCAAAGATAGGACTTCAAGTGAACATAGATAAAACAGAGGTGATGCAGATTCCTGGCCAGCACCAATAGCAACAACAACAACAACAGACAACAATCAGCCACCATAAATGGGAGGGACCTGATAGAAACAACCTCCTTTACCTACCCACCTGGGTGGGAAGCATCGTTTCAACTACAGGCGGAACTGACGAGGATATCAAAGTGAGGATCGGGAAAGCAAGGCAGGCTTTCATTACTCTCAAGTCTGTGTGGAGGTCAACAGCACTCAGCATGAAAATCAGATTAAGATCCGCATTTTCAACTCCAATGTGAAGTCAGTCAGTGCTACTCACTATACGTTTCAGAGGCTTGGCGCATCATAAAGAGCATCTCAAACAAACTACAGACATTCATTAACAGTTGTCTTCGCTCAATACCAAAGATCAGATGGCCTGTCTGAAGTGACCGGCAACAGGGATCTCTGGCAATGAGCGAACCAACACAGCAGGAACCGATTGTGAAACAAATAGGCAGGAAGAAATGGAGAAGGATTGGCTATACTCTGAGAAAACAAAAGATCAAGTGACATCATTAGACAAGCCATTGCTCGAGTGGAACCCGAAAGGGAAGCAGCGAGTTGGTCGTCAGTGCGAGGGTGACTTGGAGGAGGTCATGTGAAGAGGAGATGAAAGCATGTGGGCAGACTTGGAGCGGTGTGAAAAAGTTGGCAAAAAACAGAAGGCAATGGAGATGCGCAGCTGAAGCCCTATGTTCCTCCAGGAATTAAAGGATAAATTAATAGTAATCATAATGTTATCGAATTTCTGTACATGGGACGTGATTCCGACCTGTAGCCATCCAAATATCGACTTCAGTGACTAATACAGTGAGTCATAGCGCTAATATCAATATCAAACGGATGCCTTGAAACTGATTGAGAAAAAAAATTTAGCACGAAACGTATATCGCAGTTTTCAAATATTTGAGTGTTTTAAGTGGCACACATCAAATAAATTTAGTTGAACTCTGCACCTGTGATCAGTTAATTTTTTTATACTACCGGCAATTAATAAGAGCGAATTTCTTTAACCTTCATTGGTTGTTTCATTGTCTCATTTATGTAATCTATATTATGTAGACGATGTTACTAATTGGCGTAAGCACTTGACTTTCCATCAGTAACTTCTATGTTCGAATCCACAGGCATATTATTTCCGGCAAGGCAGTAGACGATACACTGGTTGGTAGCGCCTCTTGTGTGAAGATTCCGTAGATAAATTTAACCATTGTTTAGACTTTTCTTCCAGGCCTTGTCTGCCGTGTGAGTGCGGGTAATCAGGTTATAATCCTGCTGGTGAATCCTTGCAGTAGCTTCGTTTATAACTCGTGTTAGGCTTCCTGGAGTCCAGAATCCATAGGAAGATAGACACATCCTAGAACTTGTATCTTCATTCAAGCAGTCCACGAGTATCTTGGTTTGTCCACTAAAAGGAGACAATATTTTCAGCCCTTAGGGACATTCCATAATTTGTAGGATTTGGTTACTAGAGCTCCATCTTCTGAGATAATAATCCTACCCTTTGGAGAAGTGGCTGAAATAATGACAGTCATATCATCTTTCATCACGTCGACGAGTGTGATTGTGCTGTGGGTGTGCCTGCGGTTTGTTGGATTTGCTGTTTGTTTTCCATTTCAGCTTTGTCCGTGTGACCCAGGTTCTCGCACCGGCATCCAAGTCAACGTGTAATGGTAGTGATGAAAAAATGGATGGATCCATTTTTTGCCAGGGAGTGTCAATGTAGCTGAAGGATGAACGATAAATTCATGGTTGTTCGCTCAAACCCAACTCTATATTTTGGCGGGAATCATCGATACTGCGGTCGTCGTTCCATCGTTCACTGTTCTTTGGAAGACGGAGAAAAACTATCAGAAGTATTATTGTGATATATTGTTGTGACATTTATTCTCAGACTTTGTGTACAATAACCTTATGGTTGGTTCTGTATTGGTGCAAGTATAAAGGGTTCTTGAGTCACCAATTTGTGTCCTGTTTTTTTCGAGTTGGTTATTGCACATAGTTCCTGACAGTCTTCTAAGGACAGTGTAAAGTCCAGTGTAGTTAGACGGGGACATTTGACAGCATCTTCAAATTTATTTTGCGCAACAAAAGCTTAACTTATCCGCCGTCACTCTTCTACGCCTGCCTATATCGAAGTCTCACTTATACTTATCGATATCGCATCACACATCATGAACCAATGCGTGATTTCTCGCTGACACTCTATAATGGCTCATGAATGTAAGATAGGTTTTGCTTCAAGATGATTTTTGTGGTGATCTGACTAACGCAGCTTCAGTGTTCAGTGTTAAGTTTGACGGTCAGGTTGAGGTTCGGAGTTAGGCGTGAAGTTATAATTGGAGAGACAAGCGTTAATTTGGCGCATAGCTGTTCAATTCAGAGTTACTCCAAACTGAATCAGCTCGGTGGACACACCATAATTGCACTGGCCAGCCAATCAGATAAGCCCAAAGTGAATACTTGGAGACATGGGTTTAGTACAAGAGCAACGTTGCAGACTTCATCTGCTGCTTGTGTGATGTGATGTAAAGCAGTGGATGGGTCACGAAACACTATGATATGTAGTTACGTGGATGAATTCATCAGGGTCATTATGACCTCCGTTTACCATAGCTAAGCTATAAGTTTGAGTCACCACGCTAAGCGGTCTAGGCACCTAAATATGCTGTTTGTCAACAAAGACGGGTCTCCACAGTTAACTATTTGAACTGTTGATTCCAGGTGGTTTGGTGACTGGTAAAGTTTGTTGTCACCCCAATCTGGAATGCCACAGTTGTTTTGCAATTTGTGTCCCTTTCCTCCATATCATTTGCATCACTTTGAAGCTGGATATTCCGCTAGAAATCGTATTGAAATATTCTGGGAACTACACGCTGAACGGGCCTCCGCACCTACCGAACGCAGATGGCTACTAGTTCACTTGCCGCATTCGGCTTTAAGCCATCAATATCCGTTAAGCTGCTAAAATACGCATCTCAGTTTCGATTGCCCTTCAAGAAATTTCACTTTTTCACTCTTCATTTACTCACAGGTGTTGACAGAGGGATGCATACAGCCCAGCGAAATGCAAAACCACATTAAAATGGAAGAATGGCTACTTAGTGTTTGTTCGTGATTCACAGCCTCCGATTTGAAACATAGTCTTTCACGGAATCCAATTTTGAAAAATTTCATCCTTCCATTCCATGGTTTTGTAGTGCGAGGAGACTAGAGACTTGGTAATGGACATTTGCGAAAGGAGAAGCACATCGTATTCATACTTTTTCAGTCGCATTAATGTTCGCCTAGGTGGCAGGGGGTAAATCGCTATGATTCGTGGGCGATTGGCCTGTGGTTCGACAAAGTTTTCAATGATGCTATTTCATATTATTATATTATATCCACGAAATCCAGGATAGCTATACAACCTTGACGATGGCCGTGCAAATGGCTAATAAATCTGCATTGTTCCGACAACTTATTTAATAAACCAAATGTCAGCCAAATCCCTCACCAAAATCTGTACGACCAATACACCAAAACGTGTGGATTCTGCCTTGACGAACTACCCTTGAAGAACTGTAGGACTTACAGCAGTACGCCTACAACCCTTCTCAGGTTGACGCCCCGGGTTGGAAAATCGTCGTGGAGTTCATCTGGTGACCTCCTTCTATCATCTATATCCCCAAATCTGAACGGTGACACGCCCGTGTCATTGTATCGTTGAATGTAGATGACTAAAAAACACACGACGTATCTGACCAACCAAGCGTAGGCACAGAGTAATTTACACCAAAGATAATAACATTCAAATAGTAACTCGAAATAATTTTATTAATGCAAGCCAGTTTAACAATTACTCTCTCGTACATAGTTGGCTTATCATTCGTAAACTGACCATTGATATTCGTCCTTCCAAATGCACCGATGCTAGCATAGTCATAGCACAAGACACTTGACTTCATGGACGTCTCTGTCATTGTGGATAACAACACCAACGACGAATGATTGATACAAGTTGATGAACTTAGCGGCGCACCAGAAGCTGTTGTTGTTCGGCTTTTAGAAGGTTGTATAACCGTAGGATTACCGTCACTGCTATGCTCTATAATTAGCTGCAGTTTAGCATTAACATCTGTCGATAGGTGGGCTACACGCTGATCACTTACACTGACGGTGTCACTAGTATCCATACATTCTGCAACTGCATCTGCCTTCAATTCTACTTCACGTTCAAGTTGTACAGAACCTTTATTCAACTCAATAGTAGTAGGCATTTCGCTTATCTCATCATGATCAACCAAAGACAAAAGTGCGCTATCATGATCATTGTCACAAACATTCATTTCCTCATCGTTTATCTGGTCGACTTCATCATTTTTAAACTTTTTATAATAATAATAATGTATTTCGTATAAGTTTACAAATTTACATGAAAATGCACGCCAATTTTACAGGCACGATCAAGTTTGATATAATCACATTTCGTAGATTGTCTGCAAGTTAATAATATTTCAGCTGTTGAATATTCGATACATATAATACAATCATTTTCTGAACCAGGCCGCATAGTTATTGAATTGTACAGTAGTCCTCCAGGCTGAGCGGGAAAATCGACTTCGTTTTGTTTTCAACCCGTGGTTGTAGGCATACGACAACCAACCAATATTGAGGTAAGTAAAAATTTTACAAGGGATTGAAATCTGTTTTAGAAAAATAAAGTGCTAAGGTGAATCATTAAATTGTAATGAAATAGATAAGTGTAAGTATCATTAATAAATGGATTTATAAAGGAAACTCCCTAGGCAATGTACAATGCTACGTATATAGCTCGTACTAACATGATGTCCACTTTTGGCTTTCATACAATTATTTTCAGGCCAGCTCTTTTTATTTCCTACCTTGTCTATTTGGTACACAACCGTACCCTACAGAGAATAGGAATAGAATAAGTCATAATGAGCTATAAAATGTTAGGTTTAATGGAGTATAACGAGGAGCAAGTAAAGACGTTATTAGAAAATCAATGAGATAAGACATTGTGAAGTGGTATGTAAAGATCTGACGATGGATAGCAAGTTAATTTATAAGATGCCCCATAAATCTGTGCAGAGCCCACGTGGTCGGATCTCAACAATAGGCTGGGTGAATGGTATATATTTAAAGGCAGAAGCATGATCTGTCTAGGCGTTCATTATTATCTTTTTCAAGATAAAGATCTAGGCCCTCATAAATATCAGAAATATCTCGAGTCGTCAAATTGCATATTGTTGTTCCTGCAGAATGGGGCGATTCACCTTAGTGACCGCCACCATATCTACTGATCAGCTAGCGCCACCCTTCCTCTGATGTTCACACTTCGCCGTTTAGGGATAGTAGGCTTCCTAGGTACTTTTATGGAAACCCAGCCGACTACCCATAGTTCGTAAAGGAGTTTGAGGTCATGTTGAGTGGTTTCGTTTTGAATTACGAAATGGAGTTAATGTATTTGTTGAGGTATTGCACTGGTGTTGCTGCAAGAGCCATACAGTGCTGCAAGTTTATGTCCCCGAATCAGGGATATACAGAGGCTATGGGGGTACTGCGTCAAAGGTTTGGAAAACCATTTGTGATATCACGTAGTATCTTTGAGACAGTGAAAGGTAACGGATCACAGTTAAACGACAGTTCAGAAAAACTCGCAGAGTTCTCATACAGTTTAATGGTATATGGAAATACTCTTGTATTTATGTATTAATTTATGTGAAATATATATATTATTATATTATATTATTTCTACATTGCGTAGATGAATTGAATTCCTCGAGGCTGTTGCCAAGAGATTACCGGTTCGTCTACAAAGGAAGTTAATAGAGGTCTATTCACGGTTAGAGTAAGACGGTTTAGAGCCTGAATTCGATGATATTGTGGAGCTGATGAAGAAGAGCGTCAGTCAAGATTCCATATATATATATTTCTTCCTGGTTATGCCGGAACATACCTATTATACAGGCATGGATAAGTTATTATATAAATTACACATAATTTGATGTATAATGGATTTACAGTTTGGTTGTTCTTTCTGACATTAGAGTCAGTCGGAACAGTCTGCTATAAAGTCTGTTTGTGTAGCACATAAAGAGACATACAAATATTGTCTTCGCATTAACAAAAAACCCAGACATCAGATGAATGTAATACAGATATCTGGGAAAAATAAAGCTTGAAGTCAATTCTCCTATATAACTTTGTTGTGAACAGCACCCTTGGCTTAAATTTTATTGATGCATTATGTTGAGATCAGTGATATATTTATTCCATTTTTCAGCAGTCTTATCGTAGTTTTATAACAGGAAAGAAATTTGATCGTGGATACGAAAACTGGATAAATAAATAAATTTATTCTCATGATGCAGTACATGAGGGACGCCAGTTTACAGGCATCATCAAATTGTTACAGAAATAGGACCATATTATTCAGTCACAATTTACAGTCGATAGCAAAATATGTTTAACATGTACACTGGAGATTATACATACACTTGATAAATGTTAATCCCAATAGTATAAAACATCCTTTTCACTTATGTACAATCGTTTCTGTGCATAGTTGGAAAAATCCGCTAGATTGTCAGTGAGTGCAACACATCAGGAAATACAGAAGTATTGTCTTCGCATTGACAAAAACAACCAGGTCTTTGGTGGATGGGTTATAAGTATCTGGGAAAAAAATAAAGCTTGAAGTCAGTTTTCATACATAACTTTGTTGTGTACAGAATTCTTGAATTATAGTTCATTGTTGTGTTATTTGGAGATCAGTGATTTGTTTATCTCATTTGATCTGCGATGTCATTGTTGGGAGCAAAATACATAAGCTTTAGACGCATTAATTAATGGATTTCTACTGCTTGTGGGTATTTACTTCTCATGAGGAGGGTTTTTGAATTTTAGTTGTTCCGACAGGAGTTGTGGATATTAACTGTTCATCACATTATCTTAGGAAAGTTGGGTTGTAGTTGGTGAGGTATATATGATGCCCGACGAGCGTACATCTGTCCATGTGATGTTGTGGTGAGTTATATCTTTTTCATGTTGCCGGTTTATGTCCGTTTTATTCCACTTATTGTGTTGAGTGGAAGTTTTACAAACGAAACTTCTTGTCTGTTTGAGGGTAAGTATCTTAATCGTTAATGTTTTATCTAAAATTATAAATATAGGCAAAAAACAACAGGTGTAGTATTTAAGCTTATACATTAAATGGACCTATAATTTCGGAGGCTCTCAGATAGGAACAAGGACTACTATCGTTTGCAAACTCTTGTAGTTTGTCGTTAAGCACTTTTTTGAATGAGGCCAATGTACCTGCTTGACGCATTTCCATTGGTAGTTTATTCCATATCTGTGCATACCTAATCAAATAAAACTTTTACCTGGTAGCTGTTTTACATTGTTCGATAGCTACTGTACCCTTAGTGTGTCTTAGTTTGTAGCCACTGTCATCTGAAAGTCGAATGCCATTAGTAGAGGTAAAAACTAAGTGGTTTAGAAGCTTATAGCAAAGTGTTAAGTTTAGTCTCAGGCGTCTTAGCCATAGTGTTTCTAATCCTAGGGTGTCACATCTAGTGGAGTAGTTCGCACCATTTTCGGTTCCGAGTTAAGTTGTTTTACTGCATCAAATGGTGCCGAGGTCGATTCCAGAATTCTTCATTTGCTCCATTTGTGTCTGCATGGCGGACTGTATTCGTAAGTTGAGTAAAATGTTGAAAACTGTTTGAAAACCAGTTGCTTCTTCATTTCAGATCATGAATACTCATTTACAGCATGTTCGCCAGCGTCTTCAAATGGTAGAATTGGATCGTTCATGGAATTTGAGTGGTTATAAGATAGACGGTTTGGAATTAATCCTTATTTCAGTTTAGATGCAGGGTTGTTCGACCTCGACCAGAAGATGAATAGGAGCAGCAGAATACCAGAAAGAGAAAGTATGTGAACATGAAAAGGACATTTAATATTTCATGAATGTATAAATGTTTATGATAATTGTATATTATACTTTAGCAAATAGTTATCTATATTGTAGTTGTGTTTTCAACTTGGCTGCACAATGTACTTGAACTACGTTACATTTGGAGCACTTGTACCAGGAAATTTCGCTTGATACTGATATCTGTACAATGCGATGGAAGGGAAAATCTAGGAAGTTAAAAATCTAAGCGTACATTCTTGAGTCTTCACGAAGTCATACCGGCATATTTGGCTTATTTATTGAAACGCCATTGTCTCAATTGGTTTGGTAGTTGTTGGCATTCATAGCTGAATTTCAGCATTAATTTCAGTTTTCATGTACTCACAACAGTCAGCTCTTCATTTTAAGACAAAAGGCACTAGAACTATGATCATAATATTTAGCGATGTTTGAAACTTGTGTTTCAGTTGGTCTTTATTACAATATTCATATTTCACAGACATAACAGGCTCATTTGTGAAAGAAACTTGTTACTTTAGTTGAAATGAGGACAGGTGTTAATGTAGTTGAAGAATGAACGATCAATTCATGGTTGTTTGCTCAAACCCAACTCTATATTTTGGCGGGAGTCGCCGATACTGCAGTCATCGTTCCGTCGTACGCTGTTCATTAGAAGACGGAGAAATACTATCAGAAGTATTGTTGTGATTAATTGTTATGACATTTATTCTCAGACTTTGTGCATAATAACCTTATGGTTGGTTCCATTTTGTTGCAAGAATAAAGGGTTCTTGAGTCACCAATCTGTGTTCTGTTTTTTCGCGTTGGTTATTGCACATTGTTGCTGAAGGTCTTCTAAGGACAGCGTTAAGTCCAGTACGGACATTGATAATTTCTGTTATCCCCTGGAATTATTCGTCGTATTTGTTGACAATTCGTCCTTCCTCATGTCTGCAAGTTTTTTTGGACGAGCGTTATTTGGAACTTTTCTGGGGCGTTTGTAACGTTCAATAACGCCTGGACCAAACAAATAACGAAGCGTTTTGGAGGCAGACGATAAAGTAAGTCTCGACGATTTGTCTAATGTGTGTAATGTTATGCCTGATGTTATGTTAGATAATCATGATATACCAGCCGGAGAGATAAGCTGCTTAAATCCTCCGAAGTTCGAGCCCAGTTGCGTTGTAGCGAATCCTGCTGACTTTCCTCCCTTTGTTAAAAATTTAAGTCATGCTAGAGGGTTTGAGACTAGGTGATGAAATGAAACTAATGTACTTGTTGGGGTATTGTGCCGTTAGTGCGGCGAGTGCAATACAGTGTTGCAAGTTTCTGCCACCTAGGGAGGGACATAAGGAGGTTATGCATATCCTGCGCCAAAAGTTTGGAAGACCTTCGATGATTGTAAGGAACGTACTGGAGGCTGTTAAAGGTAATGGTGGTCAATTACAAGATGACTCCAAGGCACTTTCTGAGCTTTTGAATATTCTTATGACTTACAAGAATACGTTGATTTCGACGAATTGCATGAGCGATCTGAACTCAAGTTCAGTCCTAGAGGTAATAGCGAGACGCCCACCTACTCGACTGCAAAGAAGATGGGTGAAGATAAGATCTCGTATGGAAGACGAAGGTTTAGAGGCAGGGTTCGAGGATATACCGAGATTAGTGACAGATAATGTTAATCAGACTATGAGTAAATTCGCCAGTATATTGCATCCGGCTTCTGAAAATGAGAAGTCAGCGAGTAAGGCAAAGTCATTTTTGACGAGAGGTCCTCAAAGCATTGGATGTTTAGCAAATTGTGCTATCTGTGGCGACGTACACATACTCAGTGAGTGTGCTCGTTTCCTTCAAATGTCTCCGACAAAAAGGTGACAAATTTTGAAAAGGAAGCGGTTATGCTCCTGCTGTTTAAAGGACGGGCACACAAAGATTAACTGTGAGACAGCTGAGAATGGTGGTAGCAGTTCATTGGGATTACATCGGCTGTTGACGCTATCGAAGAATCAGGGGAGTTCTATCAATTGTGATAGCAGTTTCGCACCTCACGACCTCCAGAAGCTCTGTTTAGGTGTCTTGCCAGTAAGAGTAAGAGGGCCAAAGTCATTTGTCGATACATATGCGTTGCCAGATAATGGTTCAGGCATTACATTGATAGATGTTAGGCTGGCTGGCTGCTTGGGTATTAAGGGCCCAAAACAATCCTTGGTGCTCAATACTTTCAATTCTTCAAAAACGTTAATGTGTGAACGAGTGTCATCTCAATTACAATCCTTGACTACTGGAGAAACTGTTGAAGTAGGTACTGCTTACACTACTTCCAATATGAAACTCAGCCATCGTACCTAGTCGTGAAACAGTTTTCGGTAAGCCGAACCTGTGCGACATATCGTTTCCAACACTGCAAGATGGTAGAGTGAGAATACTCATTGGATGTAGTGTACCAGAAGCTCACAACGTATTAGAAGAGAGATTCGGAGGAAGAGATGATCTGTTCGCGACGAAAACATCATTGGAATGGACAGTGAGAAGACCTATACATATAGTCCACATATCATCATTGGTTACAAGCAATGGGGACAAACTGGAGACTATGATTATAAATACGTATGACAAGGAGTTTTGTGACTGTGGTGTCCCAGAGAAGGGTCGTTCTGTAGAAGACTTAATTATTATTATTATTATTATTATTATTGTATCCTTTAGTTCCTAGAGGAACATAGGGCTTCAGCTGCGCACCTCCATTGACTTCGGTTTTCTGACAACTTTTTCACCCTGCTCCAGGTCTGTCCACATGCTTTCATCTCCTCCTCGCATGACCTCCTCCAAGTCACCCTTGGACGACCAACTCGCCGCCTCCCTTTCGGGTTCCACTCGAGGGCTTGTCTAGTGATGTCACTTGATGGTTTCCTCAGCGTATGGCCAATCCATCTCCATTTCTTTCTGCCTATTTGTTTCACAATCGGTTCCTGATTGGTTCGCTCCCAGAGATCCCTGTTGCTGATCTTTTCTGGCCATCTGATCTTGAGTATTGAGCGGAGACAGTTGTTAATGAAGGTTTGAAGTTTGTTTGAGATGCTCTTTATGACTCGCCAAGTCTCTGATCCGTATAGTAGCACTGACTTCACATTGGAGTTGAAAATCCGGATCTTATTTTTGATGCTGAGTGCTGTTGACCTCCACACAGATTTGAGAGTAATGAAAGCTTGTCTTGCTTTTCCGATTCTGGCTTTGATGTCCTCGTCAGTTCCGCCTGTAGTTGAGACGATGCTTCCCAGGTAGGTGAAGGAGGTTGTTTCTTTCAGGTTCTTCCCATTTATGCTTATTGTGGTCTGTTGGTGTTGTTGATGTTGGCTAGGAATCTTCATCATCTCTGTTTTATCTATGTTCACGTGAAGTCCTATCTTTGATGCTTCTTCTGCCAACTTGTTACTTTTCACTTGCATATCTTCCAGTTTATGGGAAATCAGACATATATCATCGGCGAAATCCAGATCCTCCAAGTCTTTTGTGTCAGTCCATTTTATGCCTGTTCCCTCGTTGGTTGCCGTTGTCTGTCGCATTATCCAATCAATTGCAATCAGGAAGATCATTGGTGATAGTAGACAGCCTTGCCTCACTCCCGTCCTCACTTCGAAGGCTTCCGTAAGTTTCCCGTTGTGGATTACTTGGCATGCAGCATTGTCGTATAACTGTTGGATGAGGTGTATAATTGTCGATGGGACCCCGTAGTAGCGAAGTAGTTTCCAAATGACCTCTCGATCGACGCTGTCGAAGGCCTTTTCAAAGTCGATGAAGTTGAGATAGAGAGGTGACTGCCATTCCAAGCTTTGTTCAATGATGATCCGTAGAGTGGCGATTTGATCAATACATGATTTGTTTCTCCTGAATCCAGCCTGTTCCGGACGAAGTTTTTCATCTAGGGCTTGTTTGATTCTCTCCAGGATGATGCGACTTAGTATCTTGCTTGGAATGGACAGAAGCATAATTCCACGCCAGTTTTTACATTGACTTAAGTCTCCTTTCTTTGGAAGTTTGAATAAGTAACTGTTCTTCCAATCCTCGGGTACTTTGCCCTCTTTCCACACCTTCTCCAGTAGTGGTGTCATCAAGTCCGCTGTTGTCTCTGGGTCTATTTTCAAAGCCTCTGCTGGGATTCCATCTGGTCCCGGTGTTTTCCCAGTTTTAAGCATCTTGATTGCATTCAGGACTTCTGATTTCGTCGGGGGGTCAGTGTTCACTGGTAGTTCTGCTTCCGTTGTTGGTATTGCTGGACGTGTTGTAGGTGGCGGACGATTTAGAAGTCTTTTGAAGTGTTCAACCCAGTGCTTTCTCTGTTCCACCTCTTTGGTGATTGACTTTCCATTGTCGTCCTTTATTGGCTTAATCTGTGTCGAACGTTTGCCCGAAAGGTTCCTAGTTGTTTGGTAGAGTGTGGCGAGGTCTCCTTTGCCTGCAGCTTGTTCTGCTTCGTTTGCCATGGTTTCATAATATTTTCTTTTGTCTTCCCTGGCACTTTTCTTCACTCTTTTGTTCAGTGTATTGTAGCTTGCATTCAGCTCCTGTTTTTGTTGCTCGTCAGTGCACTGGATAATCTTTTGCTTCACTGTCCTTCTCTCTTCTATTAGTTTCCAAGTGTCCGTAGTGAGCCACTGTTTGTCCTGTCTCTTTTTTCTGCCTAGAATTTCTATGCAGGTTTGGCTCCACACCGTTTTCAAGTTGTTCCAGTGCTTTTCAACGCCGACCTTTTCGCTAGTGTTGATTTGTGTCTCGGCTTTGTCCTTTATGCTTGCAATGAAGATGTCCTTTGTAGCCTGGTCCTTCAGCTTTTGAGTGTTGAACTTGGCTTGTGGTCTATCTGCAGCTCCTGATTCCCTGAAAGCTTTTAATTTGATTTGGATTGTCCCTTGTACGAGATAGTGGTCTGAGCCAACGTCTGCTCCTCTTCTTGCTTTTGTGTCCAGTAGGCTGCGCCTCCACTTCCTTGAGATTGAGATGAAGTCGATTTGGTTTTTGGTTTGCCCGTCTGGTGACACCCATGTAGCCTTGTGGATATCTTTGTGCTTGTATACACTGCCACCAATCACCAGTTCGTTGAAGGCGCAGAAGTCGGCGAAGAGTTCTCCGTTTTCATTCATTTCTCCTAGAGCTTCTCTACCCATGATGAGTTCCCTTCCCGTATTGTCTGGTCCCAGTTTGGCGTTCATGTCTCCCATTAGTATTTTCATGTCGCCAGCTGGAGTATTGTCCATTGTTGCCTGTAGTTGCCTGTAGAATTCTTCTTTCTTCTCGAGGTCTGCGTTGTTTGTGGGTGCATAACATTGTATGATTGACACTTTCCTTCCTTTGGAGTTGAACCTGGCGGTCATTATCCTGGACGAAATCGCCTCCCATTGTATCAGGGCTTTCGTTGCCGTTGGTGACATCATGATAGCCACGCCCTCGGTGTGCGTGTGGTTATCTTCTGGGTGACCGGAGTAGATCACTGACTCACCTGTTGACAATTTGGTGAGTCCACTCCCATTCCATCTGCTCTCACATATTCCCAGCACTTGTATTCCGTATCTTTTCATCTCGTTGGCGATCTGGGCAGCTTTCCCAGTCTCGTACATAGTTCGGACGTTCCATGTTCCTACACAGACTTTTTCTTTTGGTGCAAGGAGGTTCATCATACTGAAGTTTCTTTAGCAATTTTTGTTTACAGGGTGGGGTTGCTAGCCTCACGCCTGAGAAAAGAATGATTACATTAAGTAAAAGTTTAGAGAGAAGCAACTTTTTGGGTTGCTCCCCTCAAAATCAGAAAATAACGGACAAACAATGAGAACAACATCAACAAAGGAAACAGTTCACAGAAAAAAGGGCAAAAAGCGACGACAACTATACAATAAGACAACATGCAATATAGTTCAGTATTGTTAACTAAAATGATATCTTAACCATAAACTCACTGACTTGGAGCAACTTGAACATATAAATCCAACAATATATACAATTATAGATGTGTTTATGTTTAAAAATTCCACAAATCCAAACAGTGGGTTATGTGTATTATCTGTCAATAAGATTGTATTTTTTGGATTCAGTGTTCGAAAGGTTAATAATTGTGATAATTTCCGCAAACTCTTTGCATAAGTTTTTACGGTAATAAAAGTTTTTATTAATGAGCAAAATGTAGCGTGATAGTCGAAAAGCGCGCGCGAGTTGTAGAAGACTTAAAGGCAGTTAAAATAGTTGAGGAGTCTTGTGAATACGAAAATGGGCGTTTCAGTGTTGGCCTACCATGGAGATTTAAAGATAGACAGTTGGTTTGTAGTAGAGAAGTTGCTCCTAAGAGACTAATGGGTTTGAAGAATTTCCTGACGGATGCAGACCTCTGGACCAAATATAAGGATATCGTCGACAAACATGTAACGAAAGGTTACGTTGAAAGACTAGTTGATCAGAGCGAGCCAGGAAAGTGGTATTTGCCCCATCATCCCGTCTTTAATCCGAGGAAGCCAGGTAAGCTCCGTGTGGTGTTCGATTAGTAATGGTAATAGTGATTATGCATATTTTCATATAAACGTATAAACTTACATGAAAATGCATGCCATTTTTACAGGCAAGATCAAGTTTGGTATATTATCGAATCGTAGATTGTCTACAAGTTAATAATGTTTCAACAGCGAAATATTCGATATTTGCACTGTATGATGCTACCCACCACCCTCCCTCCTTTTAGGATGTTAGGCTCTGAGACCATGATTATTATGGCTACGGCAAATATATTGCTTGGTACCAGACATGTTCGTACCTCATATTCCATCTCCCCGGCTTTCTTAATGAGTGCTTCCAATAGGTCTCCACGTACATCTTTATGAACATATTATATATGTGTGCTTGCATCCTAATGAACAGATTACTTAATAAGAAGTTAAAAAATTAAAGAGCAAAAAGAATAGGTTTCGTAAATAGTGGAGCAAGATTCAGTAGAACACTATAGTTAGGGTTCAGTGTAGGTAGTATTAACTGAAGGTAAGGTCGGTTGGCGGGACTTAGTATACTAAATTATCAGGACAGCCTCATATATAATAAATATCTGACATTGCAAAGTAACGTGTCTAAACATATTGTAAAAGATATTAACACAGAACCAAGAAAATTTTAGCATTTGGTTAACAATACTGCAGTGTGTGTATACTGAAGAATGGTAGTTAGTCTTACAGGTAGCCGTAAAATAAATCGATCTATATGTGATAAGAGTATAATCAATATTATAATTCGTATTATCGAAGAATACGCTTGGCTCAATAATTGAGTGTTATAAGGGAAACAAGCGTGGTAATGCAACAGAACGTTTGCTGCATAAATATATTAATCATTATAAGTAGTGGAACAACTAGCGACAAAGTTTTGTAAAGCGGTCCTAAGAAAAGCAACTGGTTAGCAGAACTTGTTATGCTAAATTTTGGCGACCGATTTTATATGGTGTGCGTTACACAATGCAAAGTGACTGTCAAAGTAGTTGAAGATTGAACGATCGATTCATGATCGTTTCCTCAAAACCAACTTCCCCATATTTTGGCGGAGGCATCAATACACCAGTCATCGTCTCATCGGTCGCTGTTCAGAAAGAAGTCAGGAGACAACCGTCAGAAGTAATATTGTGATTTATTATTGCAATATTTGTTCATAGACCTTAGTTGTAACATTGATTATATGTTGGTGTTAGAATAAATAATTCTCGAGTCACCAAACTGGGTTCTGGTTTTTGCGCCCGTTCGTACTAAGCGTTTCTGAGAAGCTTCGGGGAACAGTGTGAGGCCCAGCGTAGCGAGAGCTGGGCATTAACGGTTTATGAGACATGGCTGACAGTTTCTGACGGTACGGCGTCAGTTTTTGACGGTTTCGAACAGTTGGTGACAGTTTGGATAGTCACCGTTCATCTTTCCTGGTGCCGGCCAAGTCTTCTTTGAACAATCAATATCTGGAACGTTTTTGAAATTGGGTCGAGTTCAACAATGTCTGGGTCAAAGAAGAGACAGGGCGTCTTGGATGCAAACAGGAAAGTAAGTCATTGTGACTTGTCTGTTAATGGTAACGATGTGTCTGATGTTTAACATGACATGGTTGATGTTACTGTTTTGCCGTCTAGGGATAATAGGAACATCAAACTCCCTAAATTTGAACCACGGTGTTTCGATGGAAACCCGGCTGAATACTTACAGTTTGTAAAGGAGTTTAAGGTCATGCTGAGTAGTTTATTATTAAGTGATGAATTGAAATGGATGTATTGGATGAGGTGTTGCACTGGAATTGCTGCAAGAGCTATAGAGTGCTGTAGGTTTATGAAGCCAAAAGAGGGCTACTACGAGGCTATGAGCATATTACGTCAAAGGTTTGGAAGACCTTCGATGATTGTAGGGAAATTATTCGAGGCTGTTAAGGGTAATGGTGGTCAATTACAGGATGACTCCAAGGCACTCTCTTATCTTTTGGATAATCTGCTGATTTACAAGAATACATTGATTTCGATGAATTGCATGAGTGACCTCAACTCGAGTATTATCCTAGAAGTAATAGAGAGACGCATACCTACTCGACTGCAAAGGAAGTGAGTGAAGGTAAGCTCCCGTATGGAGGATGAAGGTATCGAGCCAAAGTTCGATGATATTCTGAAACTAGTAAAAGATAGTGTCAATCAATCTATGAGCAAGTTTGCCGGTATATTGCACCCTACCCATAGAATAGAGCAGTCTGAGTGTAAAACGCAAACATTAATGATGACGGGGTCTCAGAGAGGTGGATATCGAGAAGGCTCTATGGTGTCTAGTAATGCATACAGACTTAGCGAGTGTAACAGCTTTCGTGGTATATCCTCAACAGATAAGTTACAAGATGCGAGACAAACACGGTTGTGTTTTACATGTTTGCAAGAAGTGCATACAAAGGTGAACGGTGAATCGGTGAGCAAGTTTAGTGGTAAGCTAAATGTGAAATCAAGGTCTGACTCCAAACTGTGTTACGGTAACAATGTGATGAAGAAGTCTGTAGTTGCAACTGGTAAGCCATTGTTGAATAGAGTGTCACAGAAGAGATTTACAGTCTCAGAGGACAGTTATGACTCCGCCAGTTTACAAGGTATTACTAGTAAGAGTGAAGATATAAAACTTTAAGGATTTGTGAGGAGGAACCAACATTGTCTACTTCTGTTATTGAAGAGTTTGAAAATGATGAAATTGACGGTAAAGTGAATATTCGTGATAATGATCATGTTAGTGCACATTTGTCTTTGGTTGGTCATGATGAGATGAGGGATATGTCTACTACTGCTGAGTTGAACCAAGGTTCTGTACAACTTGAAGGTGAAGTAGAATTAAATGCAGTTGCAGAAGGTATGGATACTTGTGAGACCGTCAGTGTAAGTGATCAGCGGGTAGCCCATCTATCATCAGATGATAGTGCTAAACCGGAGCTGCCGGTAAATGACAGCAGTGGTGGTGGTCTTGCAGTTAGACAAATTTCTGAAAGCCGAACAACAACAGCTTCTGATCCGCCGCTAAGTTCATCAACTTGTATCAGTCAGTCGTCGTTGGTGTTGTCATCCACAATGAAACAGACGCCCATCAACTCAAGTATCTTGTGCAATGACTATGATAGTATTGCTGCATTTGGAAAGACGAAAGATATTGCTCAGTTTAGTGAGAATAAGCCAAGTGTAAACGAGAGAGTAATTGTTAAGTTGAATTGCATGAATAAAGGCATTTCTAGTTTCAAGTTACTATTTGAATGTTATTATCTTTGGTGTAAATTACTCTGTTTCTACTCTTGATTGACCAGATACGTCGTGTGTTTGTTGGTCAACTATATTCTACGATACAATAACATGGGCGTGTTGCCGTTCAGATTTGAGGATATAGCTCAAAGAAGGAAGTTAGCAAATGAAATCTGCGGCGATTTTCCAACCTAGAGCGTCAACCTGAGAAGGGTTGTAGCCGTACTGCTGTAAGTCCTACAGTTCTTCAAAGGGTAGCGCATCAATGAGCAGTCCAATGTGCTTGGTGTGTGATTTTGTACATATGTTCATACTGTACATACTGAATTGATATCATCTGTCATCTAGCTGTTGGTAATTCTGTTTGTGTCCGGACGACTTCCACTTGGATCATCAACCTGAGAAGGAATGTAGGCGTACTGCTGTAAGTCCTACAGTTCTTTAAGGGTAGTTCGTCGTGGCAGAATCCACCACATTTGATGTGTTGATTGTACATATGTTTGTGTTAAATAATTGTGTGAGTTCCAATTATTGTAATTGTTGGTTAATCTTGTTTGTGTCCGGTCATTCTTCAACTTACAGTCGTCAACCTGAGAAGGGTTGCAGACGTACTGGTGTAAGTCCTGCAATTCTTCAAAGGAATTACATCGAGACACGATCTGCGAGTTTGTGTGCACTGTTTGTATATATGTGTGGTGTGTCATAGCAATTGGTGTTTTTGGATTCATTGTGTTTACTGGTTGTTTTCGTACCTTGTTGTTATCGCATAATTTTGTTAAAATTTTCGCCGTGCTTACTTCTGAAGTCGTTTCTAGTCTTCTACATCCGTGAATGAATTGATTGATGTTAAGGACAGCAGATGGGTCGTATACGCTGGGGAGGCTAGGCTAGTCTGAGAATGACATGCACACGGAGTTAATTGTTAGCTGTGGTCCCACACGCCGGGGAGCGGGAGTGTAGACGACTGAGGCTCACATACGTCACCGTTACTAGAACTGAGACAGAATGAGTGACAAGCGATTGCAGTGGTAATTGGTGGTGATTAGATAAGAGGATGTGCGTAGAGTATCATGAGGTGGTGCTATGGTCACGTTGCATTCTGCAAGAGTCATTCTGGTGAGTGGTGATTGTGTTGCAAGATGTCAAGGGGATGCCTTTAACTCGAAGGCGTAGGTCGTCATCGATGTGTGAGATTGTGCTGTTGGTATACCTTTGGTGTGTTGGCTTTTCTGTTTGTTTTCCATTTCCGCTTGGTCCTTGTGGCCTAGGTTCCCACACCGGCATCCAAGTTAACGTGTACTGGTCGTGATGAAAAAAAGGGATGGATCCGATTTTTGCCGGGGAGTGTCAATGTAGTTGAAGATTGAACGATCGATTCATGATCGTTTCCTCAAAACCAACTTCCCCATATTTTGGCGGAGGCATCAATACACCAGTCATCGTCTCATCGGTCGCTGTTCAGAAAGAAGTCAGGAGACAACCGTCAGAAGTAATATTGTGATTTATTATTGCAATATTTGTTCATAGACCTTAGTTGTAACATTGATTATATGTTGGTGTTAGAATAAATAATTCTCGAGTCACCAAACTGGGTTCTGGTTTTTGCGCCCGTTCGTACTAAGCGTTTCTGAGAAGCTTCGGGGAACAGTGTGAGGCCCAGCGTAGCGAGAGCTGGGCATTAACGGTTTATGAGACGTGGCTGACAGTGACTCACCAACTATACAATGGAAAAAAATACTACATAGCTTTACATTATGAATTTTTTTAAAATTATCTGAGAATGAGTAACTGTTGACTGAAGATAATCAATTCAACTCAAAAATAGGGCAGTGTATTATGCTAATAATATAAGTATATCTGTAAAATATTAAAGGCTATGGTTGCTAATTTAATGGTTTTCGGAAATAATTATACTGACGAACTTATTGAAGATTACAGTGAAGAGGAAACCAGTGAGTTAGTTAAACGGCTACTGTGCAGTTAATAGTTAAAACGTCTTTTTTAAAAGTAAAAGGTTGAAGAGTTTTGAGTACCGGAGCAAATTAAGCCATATTCTACTAAGCAGAGTGTTGTCAATTGTGGTACGATTAGGGATAAGGGTAGGCTCAGTGAACTTGGGGGAAAAGGTTGGTTATTGAGTTTGTTATTGCTAGGTATTCCCGGTCACTTTTCGTATGGCATGCTTTAGACATTACAAAGTACCAGTTCGCTTATATTATGGAAGAACCATCACAACTAATTTGGGATTATACGTCCAGGGAAATTATAGAGTCTTATGAGTTTATCAACCCGATGGAAGAAATATCGATAGGATCTCTAATAAGCTGAATAACCGAACCTTAGGTAAAGGCATGTGGGAGAGATTAGGTTGGTTTTATCACGTTATAGATGCGGTACGGTTGCCGGGGCAAATGAGTTTCCTCAAATTGGGGGTATTGCACTGGGGTCTGTAGTACTAAAGCTAGTTGAGCAGTCCACATGGGTAAAGTATGGATAAGTAGACCGAAGCTCTTTTGTTCACAGGAACTCGTTAAGTAGACGCTGGAATCCAGTAGGAGATCGGAAACTACGTACAGTAAGTGGAAGTTGGTTCCATAATGCACTGTACTGTATTTTAAAGAAATGTGATCGCAGTTTTGTCCGGTACCGGCTTATGGATAGAGTATTTTCATGATTCCTAAGAGTATATATGGGTAAATTGTTGAAAGCTATTGGATTACTGCTTTTGATGTAGCCGTGTAAAAGTCGAAAGAGGAATGTAAGGTTGAGTTTTAGGCCCCTTAACCAAAGTGGCTGAAGTCCATACATTTTGCACCTATCAGCGTAAGTCAGTCCTTCATGTTTTTATATAAGGCGTCGAGTAAAACTTCGCTGAATATTTTCAATACGAACCCTGTCATACCCATGCATGAAACCGAAGACAATTGTGCAGTATTCAAGTACTGGACGAACCATGACTTTGTATAAAAGGACTTTAGCCTCATTTGTTTACATTTTTCGATGTAACAAGCCTGTGAGTCTTCGGCATTTAGAAACAAGTGTTTTTGCGTACTGACTGAATGTTAAGTTTTGTGAGTAGGTAACTCCCAGGTCTTTTATGGAACTGAGGGTTTGGAGAAAAGAGTTACCTAGGTGTAACCTGAAATTCGGACGGGAGTTGTTGAAATATAGGACACCACATTTATCAGAATTGAATGGCAGTTGCCAGTCATTGCTCCAGTTATGTAACCTATCCAGATCATCTTGAATATGTGTGAATCCTTCGTTCAGTGTAGAATGGGGGAAGCTGTATACAATCTTTAAGTCGTCAGCAAAGAGGTATAGGGTACCATGCCTGATTACACTGCAGATGTCGTTAATGTAGATTACGAAAAGCAGTGGACCTAGTACACTACCCTGAATCGCTCCACTTCGTATAGGTCTGGGTGATGAGTAATTATTTGCAAATTTCACAACTTGGGAACGATCTTCCAAGAAAGAAATGAGTCAGGATAACAAGGGGTCTTGGAACCCGTACGACTTTAGCTTAAGTATTAGTGTCTTGTGTGGGACTTTATCAAAGGCTTTTTCGAAGTCAAAGAAGGGAGTTGCGACATGCAAACCATGATCACGCTTAGCGGTAACATCGTCAAAGTAGTCAAGTGGGCAGGTGGAGCATGATCGATTTCTCAAGACGCCATGTTGTTCTGGAGTAAACACTTTATGAAGGTGGAGGTATGAAGCAATATCTTGCCCTATAACCTTTTCCATAACCCTGGAAACTACTGACGTGATATTGAACGGTCGGTAGTTTTCGATATTAGAAGTTTGTCCTTATTTGTGCCTAGGGGTTATAAACGACAGCTTCCAGCACTCTGGGTAACTGCGATTATTTAAGGACAGATTGAAAAACTTTAGTAGGATAATAGGTATGTCCTCACCACCTCTTTTCAACAAGACAGATGGAATTCCATCAGGCCCAGCGTTATATGATGTCCGGAGGGATGCTATAGCGGAGGAAATCTTTTGCTGGGTGAATGTTATATTATCGACAGCAGTAAACTATTTGGGTTCCTCCTCACAATTCCTTAAAGGTTTCAAACCTTTACTCTGACTATTAATACCTTGTTAACTTGTGGAGTGAGAACTGGACTCTGAAACTGTAACTCTCTTCTTCTGAACAAACTGCGGTGTCGTCTGTGACACTCCACTAAACGATGGCTTACCAGTTGCAACTACGGGCTTCTTTACCGCACCATTATCGTCACGCGATTCGCAGTCGTAACTTGATGTGGCTGACTTCACATTTAGCTTACCCCTAAACTTGGTCACTTCTTCACAGTTCGCCTTTGTGCGCACTTCTCGCAAACGTGTAAGACACAACCGTGTTTGTCTCGCAACTTGTAACCTATCTGTTGGGGACGTCACACGAAAGCTGCCACACTCATTAAGTTTATATGGATTACTAGACACCATAGAGCTTTCTCGATATCCGCCTCTCTGAGGCCCTTTCGTCATAAATGATTGCGTTTTACACTCAGACTGCTCTATTCTATGGGTGGGATGCAATATACCATCATGCCTCCTTGTATCGCGGTACGTTCAACTTTTGCGTTACATTTTTACGTGATTCATTACATAAAATTTATCTTGCTGTAATACTTGCACAAATACTATATCACTTCCATACTTGTAACCATTAACTCTCATTTCTAATAGTTATGGTTAATCAAAGTAAAAAGCAACGAACCCAATACCCTGTAAAACTGGTGTCTAATTTAACGTCCTTGATTGCTACATCAAGCAATACACCCCCTTCAAACGGTTATAGTGAGTCACTTAATTCACTTGTATGCCGTAAGCGTCGAGCTGGAACTGAGGATAAAACTGTACTGACAGCTAGTATTAGCACTACTCCTAAAAATTCAGTACCCTCTGCTCATACAGAACCCCTCCCTTCACCTTATGTGCTTATCGAAAAACTCCAGCCATCAAGCTCTTTTTCAGTACTATCTTCAGAAATAGAACTTCTAAAGTTGTCTATAGGAGAACTTAAGGCTGAGTTAAGGGAAATAAAAAACAGTAAGTCAGTAAATGCTGGAAACATCGAAACCAATACCGAGATATCCAAATTATCAGATCAGATCAGCGATATCAGATCGCAGGTCTGTGAACTGACACCTCTAACTATCCTCATGAAAACTGTAAACCTTAACAAGCTTGACACAGAATCGGTAACTAAGGTAGATAACCTCATTAATTTTGTTACCACAGAAGTAACAAAACGACTCGACGCAAAACTGAGTGCTATTGTCTACAACGTTCCGGACAATGAGGCACTAAAAAAGGTACAGCGCATCTTACTTAGTGAAGCGAAAATGCCTAACTCCAAGACTAAGTGCTATAGGCTGAAGAAGAGTCAACATGAAAAGTGTTGTCCTATTCGTTTTCAGTTCGAAACACCGGCAGAGACCAGAAAATTCATTCACTCCCAACACACCCTATCGCAAGCCAGAAACTACAAACATATAAAGGTCGGGGTGGACAAAACAGTCATAGAAAGGCGCGCATACAACTATCTTGCTAAGACTAATTGTGAAATAGGTAATAGGACATTGCAAGCAGCCATTATTCCCAACCCTGTGAAAGATACAGTAGACCCCACCGCATCACCCCTCTCAAAACACACAGAATTATCCCATCAGAGTGCAACACCAGCCGAAAGGCCACTAGACTGTAACCAAATAAATAATAAAACCATACCACCCATCACCGCAGAATCTAAAATGCCACTAAATAACCCCAGAAAAAAAGTCAAAACCCCCCGAAATTCGACTTTGTCCTCTCCTAGCCATAACTCCATTGGTAAAGATAAGGAAAATATGCCCCTAAATCATACCAACAAAAACAGTGGCAGCTTAAATAAGCCCACACTCCCACGGTTAATAGTATTAGCACTCACAACGTGCTAAATCGCACCACGGCACACACTAATATCCAATGTCACAACAATGTCACCCTCAACAGTACAAGTGGTAATAGTCAGAACTCGGCTACCAACAACTCAGGGTCTTCAGAGTATGGCACACAAACAAATTTTGACCGGATATATGGTACAAGTCTGCTGGGAACTAACCCACAATGCAGTACACACGAAACCCACACAAGGACACAACTAGCATCAAACAATAGGTGGAATAATAAGCCATGGTCATCACAAGGATCCAATCATTTTTTATCCCCCGCGTCCCTGTCAGCGTTGAAAAAACAGCTGGTAGGGATGTTAACACTCCTAAACCACTAGTGCTGGCTCCCTCCTTGCATGAAAACAGGAACGGTCTAGTGCACCCGTATCCATTAGGCACACTTGACACTTGCACAAGTATAGGTCAAATAAAGAACCCTACCCACTTCTGTAACCTAACTAAAAATAAAAATTCCTTAGTCTATAGCAAATCCAGTACTCCAACTCCTAATTCTTCACCGAAAACAGCACACAACAACTCGATAGACATAGGTGAGCATGATGCTGAAACTCCTCTTAACATAGGATCGTCATGTCCAGCAGAACTACTGGGTGCTGAACCATATTCGGGGCTGACTAACGAACTTAAATACTTCAAATGCTACTTCAACTCTCATCTTTACGTAATCCTCATAAATGCTAGATCTGTTCTAAATAAATTGCCGATGCTCAGAGCACTCACAGTAATATACAAACCCCCTGTAATTGTCATCACTGAATCTTGGTGTCATTCGAACATCCTGGATGAAGAAATAAGCTTAGATAACTACACACACTTTCGGTGTGACAGGGAAGGTGGTAAGGGAGGGGGTTGTCTCATGTACTTTCTGAATGCACTTACTGTATCACAGCTAGAAAGTAGTACACTTAACATGCCTGAGACTCTATGGGTTAATGTACACTTAAATAACGTAACAGCATTAATTGGATGCACCTACAGAGCACCTGGCACCTTTAGTAATTACGAGACCCAACTTATTAATACTCTGGAGCAATTATCCGACTTACAATACGATCATAAGATCCTATGTGGGGACTTTAACTTACCTGAAATCAACTGGGATATACCCACAGGCCCAACTAAATTTGATAAGTTCTTGGACACACTGGATATACTTGGCTGGAAACAAACTGTCACTACTCCCACAAGAGGTAATAACGTACTAGACTTAATCTTCTGCCACAATATAAGCCCCCTTTCAACGCTAGTAGGTTCTGAGTTTCCAGGGAGCGACCACAAAACAGTGATGTGTGCACTGCCAATTCCGCTGAGTAGCAATGCATCTCATACCTCCACTTCACAACAAGTAAAATATAGGAACTATAGTAAGGCAAACTGGGCCTTAGTTGAATCGATGCTAAGATCCTCCAAATGGGATGAATACTTCACTACTGATGACCTATCGAGAGCCCTAACCATCTTCTACCATAACTCAAACACATGCTTAGATGCTGTCATTCCACTCCAAACACTAAAGGTTTCCCCACACAGAAAGTCATTCATAAAACCAAAGGATCGTACGAAACTGAAGAGACTCTCAACAAGTTACTTCAAACACCACGACTTTGGCACTCTAGGTCTAATACTTAACACCCTTAGCTCCATCTCACAAGCTCGAGATTTCCGTATGAGAAAGGAAGAACGCATCGCAGTAGCCAGTCCTGCTAGAGTGTATGCACTCACAGAAATCTTAAGGAAGCGAATGAATCGCAAAAATCACAGCATTTTTCTCCTCATAGACAAAGGTAGGCTATGCACTAACTCTGCAGACATATGTGAACTATTCAACAAAACGTTTGCAGGTAACTACCTTAAGCCCTCAGTCCAGCTACTCGATATACACCCTATTACTAAAATGGCACAAACTCCAACTCCACTCACACCAAACCAAATTAGCACTGTTCAATTCACTTACGCTGATATTAACCAAACTATAAGAACCCTCAAAAGTTCAAAAGGTTTCGGTACCGACGGTATATCATCTTACTTCTATAAATATGGTGGCCCTGACATTCCTCTACTGCTGCTTAAAATATTCACAATGTCCCTAGAAACCCAAACTTACCCTGACATGTGGAAAACAACATTCATTATGCCTAAACACAAATCTGGCTCGAAAACTGAAGTCAGTAACTACCGGCCGATCAATATCACACCTATAGCATCTAGAATCATGGAGAGACTAGTCAAAGATAACTTAATCAAACATATGCTTAGCTGCAATATTATAAGTCCGAACCAACATGGATTCCTGAAATCCAGATCATGTTTAACATGTCACCTAGACTTCTTCAATTTTGTAACCAGCAGTCGTGACAGACGGCAACTAGTACTTGTCATCTACTTTGACATTTCTAAGGCATTTGACCGTGTTGACCATTTACTGCTAACAAATAAGCTGAACTCCTTAGGAATACGTGACCCATTATTAGGATGGCTTAAATCATTCCTTAACAATAGGTCCCAAATAGTTAAACTCGGGTCTGCAACCTCCAAACCTAGCCCTATCACTTCTGGTGTAGTACAAGGTAGTGTCATTGGACCCCTCCTATTAACACTATACATCAATGACATATCCGCTTGCTTCACGCACGGGAAACCATTCATATTTGCAGATGACCTAAAAGTAGCTCATACATTCCAATGTGATGACTTAGGGAACTTCGAGAATGTAGTGCAGAAGGAATTAGATAAAATGACTGCTTGGTCGTCCTTATGGAATCTACAATTTAATCTGAACAAATGTGGCTGGATCTGCTTTGGCGCACCCTCAATTGACCTGAAATTAACGCTTCAATCTGCTAACCTAACCAGACTCCGAAGTGTCGTTGACCTAGGCCTTAGGTACTGTAGTGATTTGACATTCTCTGAGCAAGGAGCATCACAGACTAGAAAATCGAGGATGCTCTTAGGATGCGTACTCAGGAACTTTCACAACAATTTACTTCCATTACGTTTGTCAACCTCGAATGCGTTTCTTACAATCATCGAAGGTCTTCCGAATCTTTGGCACAGTATACTGATAACCCCAGAGTAACCTTCGGGTTGCTTCATAAACTTACAGCACTGTATAGCTCTTGAAGCTACTCCATTGCAGTGTTTCAACAAATACATCAACTTCATTTCATCATTTATTGCAAGCCCGGTCAACATGCCTCCAAACTCCTTTACAAACTGTGGATAGTTAGCTGGGTTTCCGTTGAAATACCGAGGCTTAAATTTAGGCAGTTTAAAATCCTTATCATCCCTAGACGGCGAAACATGAACAACAGACTCATCGTGGTGAGCATCATACATATCTTTACAATTGACTAGCAACTCATCATTACTTACTTTCCTGCTCGCTTTCAAGACGCTTTGTCCCTTCTTTGACCCAGGCATCACTGAACTTGACCAAAATTCCAGAAAAGTTCCGGATAATGCTTGTCCACAGAAGACTTGCAGGCGCCAGGAAAGACGAACAGAAACTATCAGCCAACTCTCAGAAACTGTCAATGTCCAGCTCTTACTACTCTGGACCTCACGCTGTCCCTCGAAGACTTTCGGAAACAATTTGTAATAACCAACGCAAAAACCAGAACACAGATTGGCGACTCGAGAATCCTTTATTCTTACGCCAACATGTAAACAACACTAAGGTTAATACACACAATGTCTAAGAATAAATGTTATAAAAATAAATCATGATAATACTTCTGATAGCATTTTTATCTTCCCTGCACATCGAACGATGAGACGATGACTGCTGGATTGATGACTCCCACGAAAAATATGGGGGAGTTAGGTTTGAGCGGACAACCATGAATTGATCGTTCAATCTTCAACTACATTGACACCAACTGTTTTGCCTGTCTGTGTTCATTACGTAAAATTATGTGATTCCTGAATGTGTCCTGAAAGGTGGATTACGTTTCTCCTAAACTCCCTGTCTCTAAGAACCTATTTATACGAAAATAAAACCTATGCAATGTGGTAGAGTATAATTCCACTATGGATACAATTTTCTTGATATAAAGTCTCACACTGTAATACAGTAATATTTACCGATGGCGTTTTGAGCACAATTTATTCCTGCTCATCATCATACCTTGATATGATTATTAGCGATAAATTTTGCTCGAAATTCTATCAGTAAATATTACTGTATAACTGTTTGAGACATCAAAATAAATTTTACTCTTAATGGAATATATGAATATAATAATAATATATATTCTCATTTTCGTACTTGAGGTACGCCAGTATACAGACATCATCAATCCGATAAATTACGCATACGATAAGTAATCATAGTTAGTAAAGTTAATATAATATGGTACATATTTTTTCCTGGCTATGTAGGATACACCAGTTGCGTAGGAATGCATAAGTATTGTTTAAATTACATGATTTACGGTTGCTGTCCTTTTGACTTTAGTTTGTGGGAAAAGTCTGATAACTGTGATTCAATGTACCACATCAAATTATATAGAGATATTGACATCGCATTAACAAAAACCCAAGTATTCGTTGGATGGATTACAGATACTTGGGAAAATAAATAAAGCTTGAAGTTAATTCCTTAATATAACAATAAAATTAATCTTATAATAATATACTGTCTTTTAATGCACATGACAGTTGACAAGCATCACCAATATGATAAAAATGTATACATGGAGTAAGCATGTTTAAAATTTTTCACTGACACAATATATATGTATATATTTAAGGGGGAGAATAATGGAATAATGACAGTAAACACACTTTGCATAAGTTAAAACAATTTATATGATGTAATCCTAGGGACCATTATTGTTCGAATTTGTCGAAAATGCGCGTAACAACTGAGTGTTGCGTTACATTTGGCCGATATGGTGGGCTACTCACAAGTGTGTAAATGGCTTATAAAACGATATTTAGTTATGTAAACGATGTCTTAAGTAACATAATCTGCAAAAGTCTCACTACAGCAGTTAGAATACAGTTAAACATGCAGAGAAGTACTATTATTCAGCAACCGGTGAATTTTTTATTGTTTTCAATCTGGTACCAGAATAACCGCGAACCATTCCATTCAAGATGTTGAATAAGGCACGCAGGAGCAGAATATTACCATCAAATGAATCAGTGTCATCTGAGATGCAGCTGTCAGCCCATTTTCCTTTATTTTACTGATATCCAGGTTTATTGGCGCTGTATAGGCAGTGATTTGGATTTTGAGAGTCGCCGTGATCATGGAAAGTATGCATATGCTTTAAATGCATTAGCTTGTTGACTCCTGCCTCCACTGGGTGTTTACAGCAGCGGCTGTGGATTTATGTATTTCCTCGCCACTGTGGATAAAACATCGCCGCATTCTTTTTGGAAAGGAGACCAGTTGGTGGATTATAAATGATGTCCAAGTAACTTATATCTTTCCACGTGGTGTTGCGGTAAGTTTTGACCTTTTTTTCTCATGTTTCATTCATTTGTTGGCTATGGTTCACCCTTTGTATCAGGTAGACATAGTTCGATCGACTCTTGGTTGAATGGGTGTTATTGTCATGACTGCTGCTTTTTTGTCTGGAATTATAAATAGATGCAAAACAAACAACAGGCACAGTCTCTAAGTTCATACATTAAATGGGCCTATGATTTGTGAAACTCTTACATGGGAATTAGCACTGGTATCACTTGCAAACTCACTTCGCTTGTCATTAAGTGCCATTTCAAAGGAGGCCAATGAGCTTGCTAGTCGAATTTCCTCGGGTGGTTTGTTCCATATTTGGGCATACCTAATCAAGAGAACCTTTTGCCTGGTGGCTGTTTTACATTGCTCTATAGCCACTGTACCTTTGGTGTATCTAAGGTTATATCCAGTATCTTCTGAGAACCGAGTATAATTAGCAGGGGTATACACTATTTGATTAAGAAGCTTATAGAAGAGTACCAGATTTAGTAGCAATCGTCTTAACCATATTGTTTCTAGTCCTAGGATTTCACATCTGGTAGAGTAGTTTGTACCGTTATCGGTTCCGAGTACTCTTAGCATGAAGTACCTCTGTAATCCTTCTACTTTCAGTTTGTCTTCTATGCGTGTACTCCCAAATATGAATGAAGAGTAATCTAGGAGTGGCCGCACACAAACCTTGTACAGTAGTATTCTGGATTCGTTTCTGTAGAAGCTCCTGAGTAGGAAACCAATAAGCCTGCGTGATTTCGATACTTGTTTCGAGATGTGTTCTGAAAATGATAGATTGTGTGAATATTTCAATCCTAGGTCCAGTACAGATTTGAGTCAGGGGATTCTGTGACCATGAATTGCTAGGTCGAGTTGAAGGTTGGAACAGCCTATGCAGAGCCAGACACACTTTTAAACTCGAGTCTCCAGGTGTCACACCATCTATCCATTTTTATTAATTCTTCATGTATGGAGTTCATAGTTGGGCCGATATCTGTATTTGTGCAGGTATATGTTGTTGTGAACTCTTCTTATAATACGTATCTAGTCATATTCATATCTCTACCGCTATTAACACTCTTTTTTTCCTTTATATGTTTAAGCCATTCCGGCTTCATTGTAAAATGAATAAAGCCTAAATTCTTGGTTCATTCGTCTTTTCAAGATTCAAGCATCACTCATCGTTCTAAGACTCAATCACCTTCGTAACAATTTATTCATTTTACAATATTCATGGAACGATTTTTCCGACCTGATCGGTTCGACGTAGAACCTAACGCAGTTGGAGCTGCCAAGAAGTGGGATCACTGGTTTGCGACTTTCTCCTACTTCATTGAATCAATGGGATCCGAAAATCCTTCGAAACTACATATTCTCTTCAATCATATTTCTACTTCTGTATACGAATGCATTTCTGAATGCAAAACATACGAAGAAGCTATCGACACTCTCAAGAGTCTCTACATGCAGCCTTGCAACGAAGTGTTTGCTCGACACTTGTTAGCAACGTGTAAACAAGAATCTGGCGAAAATCTGGATCAGTTTGTTCGTCGACTCAAGTCGCTGACTACAGATTGTTCATTCAGGGCAGTTACAGCCGAAGAACATCGTAACGAATCTCTACGTGATTCATTCATCTCAGGTATACAGTCTTCGATGATACGCCAGAGGCTATTAGAACAGCGTACTTTAACTTTTCAAGCGGCATACGATCAAGCACGAGCTCTAGAGATGGCACATCAACAATCGCAGTCATACAACAATCCTGTTACACCTTGCGCGTCCATTTCTTTACATGATGTACCTCATTCATCAGATTCCACACCCTCCGTCAATGAAACAACCATTGCTGCCGTTGAATCCAAATGCTTTTTCTGTGGTAATCGTAGACATCCTCGTTCCAAATGCCCCGCCCGTGATGCAGTTTGCAAAGCTTGTGGCAAGCAAGGACATTTTCAGAAGGTTTGCAGGTCTGCGCCATCTACGAAAAAAGGTCCATCTTCAGTTAACTCTATAATTTCATCTCTCGTTGTGGCTTCAGCACCTCAAAGTCTCACTGATGCTGTTACGCAGCTTACTGTCAATGGGAAATCAATGCAAGCTCTAGTGGATACCGGAAGCAGTGAGAGCTACATCTCTTCCTCAGTTGTTCGTAAGTATAACTGGAAAGTCCATAAGTCTCGAAACAGAATCACAATGGCGAGTACGAATCTTACTAGTCATACTGAAGGACATTGTTTTCTATCCATCTGCTATAAAAACCACACTTATGATCTATTCAAATTTTCCATTCTTCATAATTTATGTGCAGACGTCCTTCTTGGACATGATTTTTTAAAACTTCACAAACACATTGAGATTCCTTTTGGGGGATCAAAGCCGCCTTTTTCTCTCTGTGGTCTACCTTGTGTTCGCGTCGACCTGCCTACCCTGTTTGAAAATCTTTCAAAAGACTGTAAACCGATCGCGATAAAATCCCGGCGTTATTCTCGTGAAGATGAAAGTTTTATTTCCACCGAAGTCAACCGGTTACTGCAAGAAGGTGTTATTGAACCTTCTAATTCTCCTTGGCGAGCTCAAGTTCTTGTTACGTCAAACGAACGCCATAAAAAGAGGATGGTAGTTGATTATAGTCAGACAATCAATCGATTCACTTTTCTGGATGCTTACCCATTACCTAGGATTGACGAAATGATAGAAAAAATCGCACAATATGACATATTCAGCACTCTTGATCTGAAGAATGCTTATCATCAAATTGCCCTAAGGAACGAAGATAAACCATATACTGCTTTCGAGGCTTGTGGGAAACTTTACCAATTTTGCCGAATTCCTTTTGGTGTTACCAATGGCGTAGCTTGTTTTCAACGCATTATCGATGAATTGATCAGTAAAGAACAACTCACAAGCACGTTTGCCTACATTGACAATGTCACTATCTGCGGCAAAACTCAGGAGGAACACGACAAAAATCTAAACAAGTTTATGGTAGCAGCACGCAATTATGGAATAACCCTTAATGATTCCAAAAGTGTGATCTCAAGCAGAAGCATACAATTACTCGGTTATGAAGTTTCAAAGGGGGTTATCAAACCAGATCCCGATCGGCTAAAACCTCTTCGTGATCTAGAACCACCCACAGATATCAAATCTCAACAACGGGCCGTTGGATTATTTGCTTATTATTCACAGTGGATCCCTCGCTTCTCAGATAAAATCCACCCATTGGTAAATAATCGGATTTTCCCTCTTGATATCGAAACTCGAAATGCTTTTGACAAACTGAAAGACGACTTAGAACGTGCAGTCGTTGTGGTAGTTGATCCGAAAGCACCCCTTGTTGTTGAAACAGATGCTTCAGATGTCTCAATTGCAGCTACATTAAACCAGAATGGTAAACCTGTCGCCTTCTTTTCTCGAAGCCTCTCTCGAAGTGAGAAACATCATTCATCGGTTGAGAAAGAAGCCTATGCCGTGGTTGAAGCAATTCGTAAGTGGAAGCATTACCTTCTCGGAAATCACTTCAAACTTGTCACTGATCAACGTTCAGTAGCATTCATGTTTGACAAGATTCATAAAGGCAAAATCAAGAACGATAAAATAATGCGTTGGAGAATTGAGCTATCCCCTTATCAATATGACATCATTTATCGTCCTGGAAGGGATAATCAAGCTGCTGATACATTTTCCCGTAGTTTCTGCGGTTCCTTGCAGTCAGTGTGCGACTTGAAATTTCTCCATGACTCTATGTGCCATCCTGGAGTTGTCCGAATGATGCATTTTGTACGCTCGAGAAACCTTCCATTCTCCCTTGACGAGGTGCGCAATGTAACCAGTAAATGCGTGACATGCTGTGAGTTAAAGCCTCAATTTTACAATCCCTCTAATTTCAAACTCATAAAAGCAACCCAACCTTTTGAAAGGTTAAGCATCGACTTTAAAGGACCTCTACCGTCAGCTAGCCGCAATCACTATCTGCTCACGCTGATCGATGAATATTCTCGATTCCCCTTTGCATTCGCCTGCCCCGACATGTCGTCTCAAACGGTAATGAATTGCCTTTGCCAACTGTTTTCGATTTTCGGTATGCCTTCTTACATACATACCGACAGAGGCGCTGCTTTCATGTCTACCGAATTACGGGCATTTCTTCTGGAGAAAGGCGTAGCAACCAGTCGTACTACCTCATACAATCCTCAAGCCAATGGGCAGGTCGAGCGCCTCAATGGAACACTTTGGCGTGCCATCACTCTAGCATTAAGATCACGGGGCCTACCAACGGCACAATGGGAGTCTGTTCTACTCGACGCCTTGCATTCCATCAGATCTTTGCTCTGTACTGCAACGAACGCCACGCCACACGAACGACTGTTTACCTATAACCGAAGATCGACATCTGGGACAACTCTTCCTACTTGGCTCACTGTGCCAGGACCAGTACTTCTCCGGCGGAGTGTTCGTCAGTCCAAATTCGATCCCCTGGTTGAAGAGGTGGAGCTATTGAATTGTAACCCGCAATTCGCTCACGTTCGCTTCGGTAATGGACGTGAAGATACAGTTGCTCTTCATCATCTGGCACCCAAAGGCGAAGATATAGATCAAGTTGAAAATTCAATACCGGAGGGCGACGCAATTCCTGAGCAACAAGTAAATGGGGATGCGACCACTGATCCTAATATTCTTCGTGAAGAAAATACAACTGAAACGAACAACGGGCGTATTCTTTTGGAAAAACAACAACGTGTACGGCCTTACAATTTGCGTACCAGAGAAGCGTGACATAATGGCTCATTCCTTTTCAAGCCGCAGTGAATGTTGTGAACTTTTCTTATAATACGTATCTAGTCATATTCATATCTCTACCGCTATTAACACTCTTTTTTTCCTTTATATGTTTAAGCCATTCCGGCTTCATTGTAAAATGAATAAAGCCTAAATTCTTGGTTCATTCGTCTTTTCAAGATTCAAGCATCACTCATCGTTCTAAGACTCAATCACCTTCATAACATATGTCACCTTTAAGTCATCTGCATACAGTATTGGCTTGCCTATACTAAAACATTCGCACATACTGTTTATGTATATACTGAAAAGAAGGGGTCCCAATCCACTCCCCTGGATGACACCACTGCTGATTGGCCTAGGTCTGGAGGTCATTGAGCCAACTTTGGTTGTCTGATTCCTGTCTTAGAGAAATGATTTCATCCAATTGTGTAGGGGGTTGCGTATCCCTAGTGAGTATAGCCTGCTGCCTGGCAGACTGTGTACTCTGTCGAAGGCTTTCCTTATATCGAAATAGAGGATAATTATTAGCTCTCTCCTATCTCTTCTATAGGTGACTTCGTTGAAAAAGTCTATATGGCAAGTGAAGCAAGATCTTTTCTCGAGGAATCCGTGTTGAGACAGGTTGATGAGTTTATGTTTTAGAAAGTAGTCTGACATTTGGTCCTTGGTTACTTTCTCCATGATCCTTGATATGACAGGTGTTATATTGATAGGCTTTTAATTACATGCACTAGTTTTTGACCCTCCTTTATGCTTAGGTAATATATGTGTTTTTCCGAATTTCAGGGAAGGTCCCAGTCACTAGTGAGATATTAAATATTCTAAGTAATAATACTATCATATTAACCCTAAGTGACATCAGCGACTCAGGGATTGACTTGCTACCAGGGAATAATCTCGTTGACTTAGAATATGCAGATGATATAGTCCTACTAGGCGAGGACGCTGACGAAATGCAGAGTCTTCTAAACACCTTGAGCCGCAATCTACGAATGCTTGGCATGCGGTTCGCTCCCGCCAAATGCAAGATGATGTTACAGGACTGGACTTCAGCGACTCCCAGTTTAAAAATAGGAAGTGAAGTTGTAGAGCACGTCGACCGCTTCACTTATTTGGGAAGTACCATCAGCTAGTGCCAACGGGTTGATCTCTGACGAAATCTCAGCACAGATTCAGGGTGCTCGTTTCGCATTTGCCAGTTTACGCCGTCTCTGGCGTAGACGAGATATTCGACTGTCGACCAATGGGCGGGTGTACTGCGCATCAGTCCGTTCCGTCCTCCTTTATGGCCAGCTGTGAGACCTCGCCATTAACAGTGGAAGACACGAAAAGCCCAGTTAGCTGTCTTTGATCATAGGTGCCTGCGTTCTATCTCCCGTGTGAAGTGGCATAATAAGGTGAGCAATATTGAGGTTAGGCCTCGGTCGAGTACTAGGTAAACAGGGGGAAATCAATCGACGAGGTTGTGAAGTTGCACCGACTGAGATGGCTAGGACATTTGTTACGTATGCCTAGTCATCGCCTTCCTCGACGAGCAATGTTAGCGGATATAGGGTCAGACTGGAAAAAACCTAGCGGAGGTCAAACAAAAACTTGGCACCAGTCAATGAAATCCACAACAGTTAGTTTAAGCCAGTCACGTAGGAAGGTGTAGACTTCCTTGTTGGGGTCCTCGGGACGGTAAAAATCTATGGTTGGAAACATTTAGTGACATGGCTCAAAATCGTTCTCAGTGGCGCAGATGCACTCACTCCTTGCGACTTATGATTTCCAATGAAACTGTTTTGTTCTTCGTTATTACTATTCCTTTGTCTCACACCTCTGCTTACTGTCTCTATTGTGCTTCTCTTGTACTTTCTTCTCTTGCTTTGTGTGCTACATGGAGGGAGTGTGGCGACTTGAACTGGCGCACATATGTGCAAAGTTCTATGTCGAAAACAGACAGACAGATGGACAGACAATCATATCCGTACCACCGTTTCTGTATATGACGGATGGTATACCATCGACCCCACACCTACCGTTAGCTTTCAATGTCCTTACCGCTGATGCTATGTTTTGTATATTAAAGTTGATTTCACCTAACTTGTAGTTATTTTTGCAGGTTATGTCGAGAATTGGGGATGGATGCGTTTTGGTGTTATTGGAGGACCACTCACTCAGGTGTTCACTAATGATCTGGGGATCATCATAATTATACCTTCATGTTCCAATTGGCTAATATTGTTGTCTTCACCCTTCTCCAGTCGTTTTTGAAAGTTCTTGCAGAGTTTCTGAGATTTAGAGGTGCCCCTAGGGCTTTATTTTCATCGAGTTGTGCCTTCATTTTATGTCTCTCCTCAAAATTTTTAAATGTTTCATGTATCTGGTGTGATGCACTAAATTTTTTGTATAAATAAAATTTCTTTTTCAGTTCCCTTAGTTTTAATCTCATTTTACTGTCTATGAATAGAGTTGGTGTCTTTAGGGCAGATTTCAGTGGTGCGATTATGGCTCTTACCGAACTGATTGTCTAGTAGAAGGTATTAAGTGTTACTTCTAAGTTGTTATTGGTGAAGTATTCACCCGTATATGTGTATATACAATTATTTCGAACATACATGAAATCGCATACGCCAAAACAACTGACACCGTAATATCGTTATTCCCCTGAGCTTTAAGTGTAAAATTGGGCTTCAGTAGCACATCTCCATTTTGTCCTGTTCTCCGCAGCCATCCTCAGCTGGCTCGGCAACTGCCTATAGTCTCCATCCCCTTCTGACTCCCTCTCCTCTACGTCATCTACACGCCTCCTTTTGGAGTGCAACTCACCGTCTCCTATTTGGGTCCCACTCGATGGTCTGGCAGACGACGTCACCCAATGGTCTCCTAAGAATGTGTTTGATCCACCCTACTCTGATAACCGTTCCTTCTTCCCCATATAACTCCTGCAGTTTGACCACCACGTATTAATTTGTACCACAAGGCGTAGACTGCCATCTCTTCATTACAAACACTAGAAAATAATGAATAATGCTGACGCCAACGGAATAACCCGATGAGATCATGACTGGATACAGGTGATGGCTAAACATTTCAAATGAGCCTTACGGCCTGTTAAGAAGTATCATATCTCTTCGTCTTCCCCATTCGCTCTGCTGTATTGAGAATATGAGGAAAATCTGAGCGTACCTCCATGCGTTGAGGACCCAGACAACTGTTTCCTCGTTTGAGGAGAGCCGGTCAGTTATTAGACTTGAGACAGTACCTGTAAGGTCTAAATTTTTAGTGCCATTAATACTTCCCGTCGAAGTCACAACCCCGTAATATCACTTCCTATTGTCGTAGACTGTTAGTAGGGTTAAGTATAATGCCTGTCTCTGATGCAAATGTCGAAGGTGGAGATTAGTGATCTATTCGAGAGGAAATCTCCTTTTGTGAAAAGCGATATGGAGTCTTTGAGCTGCGAAAATCAAGTAAGAGCTTCTTTTCACATCTGCGCGTTACGCTTCACCGAGATATAGATGAGAGAATGAAGTTGTGCGGCACCCACTCTTGTTACCGAATCGTCTGCCATGACTATGTTGATTGCGACACAGCAATGCTTAATTAGTGCCTGAAACTCACTTTGGACGACACAGGAAATTCCCTTCTTCATCAAAACCTGAAAGTCAATCTGCTTTTTACCCTAACTTACAGGAATATGAAAATATCACTGACCCCCTCTGCACTCCTTGCTTTCCCATCGCTTTTACTGACACAGACGTTTCATCATCGTCTGAGAGCAGTGTGACTGAATCTCATCACCAGCTACTTCAAGACTTGGCTAAAATCCTAAGGTATGACCCAGATAGTACTCACATAGTTCTTACTAGTGCCTAATCAACTGTAAAAAAGATGATGTGCATCCAGTCCCTGCTATTTATAAGCCAACCCACAGCACTAGTGATTACTGAAGCTCGGTGCACAAGTGAACCAAATGATGATTTCTTTCACTGCGAAGGGTACTCATTTTTCAGAAAGAACAGATCAGTTAGGCTGGGTGGAGGATGCATTGTCTGTGTTAAATCTGGCTGCAGAGCTGTGCAATATGATGATCCCAACCTAAATATATGTGATCCATTATGGATGACACCCTACATCAAGTAACAGCGAAGTCTGCTTTTAGGTTGTATCTATCGCTCACCAAACTAGGATAGTGAACTGCTAACTGAAATGACTACAGCCTTATGCTACACATGGAAATTAAGCTTCACTTATAAAGTCATTGGAGGTGATTTCGATATTCCTGAAGTTCATCACGGTTAGCAATATATAAGGTCCATGCCTTTTGAAAGTCTTCTAATGCGTTTGCAGCTTCTCACATGTGTGCTGCTTCCGCTCGCACTGATTACCTGCGATAAAATTCTAGAAAAAAGGCTCGTTAACAAAGCATATTATTGCCACAGCTTATCACAGTTAATTCGCATGAAACACAGGATACCAGACTATGTGAGTGAGAAATATCGAAGTAGGAGATACTGTACGTGTAACCACAACTGAAGAAATGCTTTGGGACCCGCTGGATGGTAGTCAATGATAGTCACCATAATGCCTGACCAGTTTCAGGAGAGTTTGTAACGAAAACAGCAGTGTATCTGTATAAAAAAAACTGTGAAACAATGTTAGAATAGTCAAATGTTACATCTATATTTGTTAAAGTTGCTTGCAAACGACGCATAACACAACCACACAAAACTGCACACCATAGCACCTACTAAGGACAAATCGAAAATTCAATTGACCGCCACTGTTCTAGCCAATGAAAGACGAGAAAACCTGAAGCGCCAAAAATTTAACACGCATAACGTATATCCTCACCCATTCTAAGGCCTACCTGAAATCCCACTACGCTGTACTTAGTTTTCTTGAGAAACATCGCCCTATCTACCATAGACATCAGGCAACCATTTCCAAGCAGTAAATATAACACCATACTCTGCTCCTTCGATACTAAACTCCACTCAATAAAACGCTCTATCTTGCTCAAAACATTCATGTGCTTCAAAAAAGCTAGGTATATGACGTATCTAACTCCTTCGTCATCATTCGATAAAGCGACAGAAGACAGAGTGAGAAGGCAGGATTTGTGTTCTCCATGCAGACGTCACTATCACTAGATATTGCATTAATTTATATAGTCATTTCACATAGCTGATTATTAATTAACTCAAGATATAAAGACTGTGCTTTGTCTTGTTGGCGTGTATCAATCAACATTCACTGACTACACCCTCAACTCACGTGAGGTTCGAATGTCCAATTTAGAGATGAGGTAAGGAGAAGCTGACTCTTGAAATATCGCTACTTGTCTCTCTCAATAAACATAATATATCAGCCATGAATATTTACAGCTGCAGTTGACAAAATCAGAATCGATGTTTCGCTTACACTTTTGACCATGGAGTCCGTCTCCTAGGGCACAAATCAGCGCTAGTCACTCATCAGATTCCATGTAATCCAGTTGTGCTGTTATGCTGATTTTTTCGCATCAGAATATCTATAAATGTATATATGTATCGGATGAGGTATACACGATAAAATTCAGTATGATACACAGAATTTAACACCGCAGCATATGTGTATTATAGCTACCAACAAGATGCAGTCAACTAAGTGTCGCCAGATAATAATAATAATATATTGTGTTGATTGACTATTTCTATCTTTGTATTGTTTAAATACTTACTGTTGATTGTTAATATTTTCATATATGAACTGCATTCTAATTCCGCTAAATACAAATTACTGATTGCTGCCCTCTCTGGGTTTTGATTAGATTCCTATAATTCCGTCATCCCGGTATATTAATATTTCCAAGTACAATAAATTACTACATATATATTCTCATTTTTTACATGAGGGACGCCAGTTTACAGGCATCATCAGTTCGTAAGTTACACATAAGATTAATAAGCATATTTAGTAAAGATAATATAATGAGGTACATTTTTTCCCTAGCTATGTAGGATACACCAATTGTATAGGTACGTTTAAATATTGTTTTAATAATAATAATATATTTCTCCCTGTTTATGCAGGAACATACCTATTATACAGGCATGGATAAGTTATTATATAAATTACACATAATTTGATGTATAATGGATTTACAGTTTGGTTGTTCTTTCTGACATTAGAGTCAGTCGGAACAGTCTGCTATAAAGTCTGTTTGTGTAGCAAATAAAGAGATATAGAAATATTGTCTTCGCATTAACAAAAAACAAAAAACCCAGACATCAGATGAATATAATACAGATATCTGGGAAAAATAAAGCTTGAAGTCAATTCTCCTATATAACTTTGTTGTGAACAGCACCCTTGGATTAAAGATTATGATGAAGACACAGTGTATTTGGCGGCGAAAATCGTAATGCTAGAATGACTGCTTAACTAGCAAGGAATAGTGTGCACACAATCAAGCGCCACAAGATTGTGTGAGGGTTGGAGTGGACGTTTGACCACAAGCCTTCAGCTAAACAATTTGACTGAAACACTGAGGCTTAACACCCAGTGTTGAGTGACGAGTGGTGTGGCTAATAATGTAGGGGAATTATCCACCTCTGCCGGAGAAATGAAAAGAGCAATTCACTCATCATCATTGAGAATAATTTATGAACGGTGTCGATACAATCAAACTTACAGGAATCCTTCAAGAAGGGACTGAGCTTTGATTAGAGTACCAAGTAGAGTCATGCGACCGGTCGTTAGTTCGGTGAGGAATGAATTGTGTGGGTGATGCTTGCAATCTTTGCATCTTTTGTTCACTCTCACCAGATATAGTTGAGAAAGGCTAGACAATCTGTGACTGAAAACTTCGATATTCTGTTGGCGGTTTCCGGATACTTTTACTTTGAGTAGAATTCCATCGATTAACTGTGTCTCACTAATAAGGCCGTTCTCTAAGTAACTAATTCACTGCATGTATTTCGAACATCTGTCGATGTGACTGAAGATTTCACAGTTCATGTTTTTTCACTGACATTCCAATCTGTCTCATTCTCTCTATATATCTCTCTCTCCCTCCATCTGCGTGTCCAGAAAATGAATCCAACAAATCCAAAAATGTCTAACCCTTGTGAACAAAGTGTTATAGAGACAGGTGATTTATTGACTCAGAAAACCTATAAGAAGGCGAGAAGGGAATAATTATATGTTACACTTAACCAGGCGAGGTTCCGAGATCATTTTTTCTACTTGTAAACTGTAATTTGGAGGATGGATGTTGGAAGTGGTTGTTAGTCTATTAATATCAATATAAAAAATTTCGTCGTTCTGTTTTACTGAGAATTTCATACATTCCAACGAAATTCACACAAATCAGTTGGGTAATTTGTCCACTGGCCTACATGAACGCAGATTGACTTTTGTATGAGAACAGATCTGTCTCACTACACGTCTCATGGATTACACTACCAATATATTCGGATGGACTATCGGAATCATCGCGATAGTCGCCATACTCGTCAACACTTATATCGGTTTACTATGGTTAGCTAACCTGTGCGCTTGTTCAGAGAGAAGAGAGAACAGTCAATCTGTGGAAAGAAATCCCAGTGGTGATCAAAATGAATCACAACCGGAATCATCCCACATTTCATTACGTCGATCTACGAAGGTTCACATGTCACTCATTGTCATTTCTGGATTTGTTATGCATCTTACAGCGGGAGTGAGAATAGCCCACCTCACACTGACTGGAAACGACGTGCGTGTTATCTTCGGTGAATGGTTCTGTAGAATTCACATAATTTTGAGTTTGATCTCAAAAGATACCTCTAATTGGTGTTTCGCTCTTCTCTGTCTCGAAAATCTCTTCCGCGCTTTTCTCGTCAGAACCCATCAATCGATATTCCTGAATTCCGGAAACTTCATCATAATTCAAGTGATGATTGTCATTGCAATTGCATTGACAACGAGCATCGTACCTCTAATTCCATCGAACAGAATGTGCGACCAGTTGCATATCAGTATGAATCTTGTGTACAGCAGATTTATCCTGAGTATACTGCTTCCTTCAGTTATTTCAATTGTTTCCTCCACTCTCCTGATCAAAAGGATTTATAGACGAGAAGCGTTAGTGAACACCACTCAGCATCATACTTCCTCACCGATGGAAAATTCTTCTGGTGTATCTGTATCACCAGCACGTAGAATCCTTGCAGCCAAAATAAAAATAACGACAGCATGTTCTTTGCTTTTATTCCAGTTTCTGACTTATTCATATTTCAAGAACTGTAGTAACTACAGTAGCTTGTTAGTAATTCAAAAACCACTGGGTTATGAAGGTTATTATATATTGGCTCTACTCCTAATGCTGTGCATTCTACATACACTTCAAATTTTACTTTTAATGCTTTCTTCACCAAACACGAACTGCAGCTATCAAATCATATGTGTAATGATTCGGAGAATACTCCGACAGAGAATATGATCATACGATTCATGAAGACTTTTAAAGTGAATGCCTCCAATGAAATACAATGAGTCTCAATCTATCGATATGAACTAGTTGAGACTGATGATATTGTAGTGCTCCTCATAGTACGTATACAAATGACACATTGTCTGTAGCCGTTGTTTTAACCAGAACCACTACATCACTATAAATGTTTCACATGAAAGACATATACATGTATTGCTTCACGTCTGCTTTCACCGCTCTCTCTTCGTAACTGCTTGTTTGCTTTACCGATAATTTGATCACATACTTCGCAAATCACTGGAAACCCTCATTATCATCAAAAAAATTATAAGAACAACCTATATGCAGAGCATACTGGAGAGTGAAATTCCTTGAAGCATGCTTCACAGATCGTATCAGTGAATTAAACTGTCCGATTTGTGGAAGGTGAAACTAATCCTCTCCGCAAGTGACTCTAACTGTATTCTCTCATAACCCATTATCCTCAATGAGTGGAACACACTATCGACACACCCTCAGCTAACTCGGATTTGTATTTTGATATTTCATATAATACGTGCGTTTACACGTAACTTCTTTACACATTGATTATCATTGTCAGCCATTAATCAAGCCAGAATTGTATACAATCAACAATCATTTCACTCTGTTTTCTATTACACTAAAATGTCATTTCTCACTGATTTCATGGAAGTATTTCCATTCTTCTTCTTCTTCTCTGAAATCATCTCATCACCTGTCTGGTCTCGCTAACAATTATGCGTATTTATCATCACGAGTGTGAATTGTCAGTCGCGTATCGTAGTGTGTTGTTGATACCCTACAGTATCATTCCAAACTTCGAAATACAGTAATTATAGAATCTGAATTGCCTTCACTATATTTCACCAGTGTCTTGTGGGTTTATCTATTCTCAGATGGCGAAGTGGTGATATGGTGGTTTTCACGGGAAGACTCGCTAGACATACCCCCCATTCAATCCTATTGTCTGTGCTCATGACCAGCTATTTTGGTTGAGATATTTAGAGGGTTACCCAACTCTTCTGTCCCGTCCCATGTACACAGGCACGAAAGATTGATTGTACCACTTCTTTCAACAAAACCGCAGAATAACTTTGCAAAGTTACTCGCACACCGTCTGCATCACCAAATACCGCATGCGAATAAGTCTTATATCTTTCGTAGTGGACAAGGTATATTTACAAGTGATCTAACCACTATATATAAACCTTAACCGATCACTCAGCGAGTGATTTTGGTTGATATTAAACGACATGAAATGAAATGTTCAAATATATGTGGTATTCCGTTGCTACTGGAGTATGGAACTGTGAGGATATGAAAGAATAATACTCTGTTGGAGCACATGGTCCGTATCACACCACCACAGTAGTACAGTGTTGTGCACCCTGAAACAGACTATCATTTTCGATACGACCTTGCAGATCTTCCATTCAATTTCAACTCCCCTACGAATCAGATTTTACTGTCTCAAAGCATCCTCAAATTTATTTTGCCTAACTCAAGTTAACCTATCCACCACTGCTTGACATCACACTGACTCCATATTTGGTCGTGAATGCACGATGACTTACGCTTCAAGATGACTTTTGTGGTGATCTATCTTAACCAACTTCAATGTCTTCGACTGAGATTGACTATGCGGTTAGTCTTCGTGGTTAGGTGTGAAATTATAATTGGAGAGATAAGGGTTAAGGTGACGCATAGTTCTTCCACTCACATTTACTCCAAACTGAAGCAACTCGGTGAACAGACACCATAATTCTCTTGATCAGCCAATCAGATAAGGTCATTGTGAACACTCTGTGACATGGTTTCAGCACACGTGTGACGTTGCAGACTTCATCCACAGCTTGGCTCATGTGAACTATAGCAGTGGATGGGTCATGAAACATCACGAAATGTAGTTATGTGGATAAATTCATCAGGGTCATCATGGTGTCCGTCCAATATAGTTAGGCCTTAGTTTGGAGTAATACCACCAAGCGCTCTAAACACTTGAATGTACAGTTTGTCAACAGAGTGGGGCGTCTCGACAGACTTTTATTTGGAGTGTTGATTCCAGGTGATTTCGTGGATGGCATAGTGTGGTGATTTACTATTTCTATCTCTGTATTGTTTCAATACTTACTGTTGATTGCTAATATATTTCTTATATTAATTGGATTATAATTCCGTTAAATACAAATTCCTGAATTCCCCCCTCTCTGTGTTTTGGTTTGATTCTTGTAATTCAGTCATCTCGAAATACTAATACTACTAGTACAAAAAATTACACATATATTGTCATCACTCTTATCTGACTTCCCTCATTTCCCCTGAATTCTGTCAAAACTTCCTCTGTGTCTTCTCCATCACTATGAAGATGGATTTCACAATAAAAATTGGCGATTTGAAACATAGTTTTCCACGAAATGCAGTGTTGAGCAATGTGATTGTTCCATGTGCATGGTTGTGTAGTCGGAGGAGATTAGAGACTTGGAGACGCATTTTATTTACGGGGAATCACATCATTTTCAACGACATTTTCAAACGCATTTTATTTCGGCCAGTTTACAGGAGAGTAAATCGCTCTGCTTCGTTTGCAGCTGGCTTCAGGTAAATCAAAGTTCTTCACTGGGTTGATTTCAAATCCACGTAATTTTTCCAGTCTACTTTGACTGTATTTTCAAGTAACCATCGAATTTATTACTGCTTATCTGTATTCGTGTAATATGTTGTTTCAATATACTCTCACTCACTCACTCGGAGTTTTATTCTGATATTCCGTATCTTCATTGAGCTCACTCTTATGTCTTCTACAAGTTGACGCTCTGTTTGCATCAGAGGTAACCCATAAATACTTCACAGACTAAAGGGATAACCGAAATTTTCCAGCCGTTGGTTGCTGCTCATGGTAGGCATTCTCGGTAGCAAAATATATAATTTCTGTGTTAATCACTCTGACGAAGCCGCGATAATCAGCTTGTAGGTTAGGTAAGCTGAGATGGTATCAAACACGTAAAATAGGACCTCGACCATCTTAACGACTAGAAGTAAGGTGAAGTTTGGAAACGGACCCTTATGTGATTTTGTGGTCAACAGTTGATGACACGCCCCTGAGAGTAGGACCTGTATGTATGGATTTACCAAATCAATCTTTGCAAAATCACTTCTACCACTTAAATATATTACCATCGAACTTCGGAAAGCCAGTCAGCCAGCCAATACTTCTTCTTGCGATGAAAGCAAAAATAAGAATGATAACGTGAAATGTCCGTATATTGTACGAGGCTGGCTGCAAAGGCTACCGAGTTAGCCAACGTAATGCAGCAAATTTGTTGCCTGAAATCCAGAAACTGTTAATGACAATTTCAACGTTACTGCCCAACGGGATGCCAACACTCACCCTACTGACAGCTAGTCTTCAGTGTTATACGCAGCATGACATAGTCGTATTTAGGCTATCCAGGAAATAGTAAGAGTGCACAGTAAAGAAGAATAGGTAAGATGGGCGAGTTGACAAACTGTAAGAGGAGGGTTTGGTTGAGTTATGTCTGAGTGCGCTAACTTCTTAATGTAGAATGCCAGACGCTTAGACCTGGGAAGAGGAGGGTAGGTCAGAAGAAAGAATCAGTCCAAGATACTTTACGTCGGATTTGATTTCTATATCACCATCATCAATTTTTCAACGGTCGTAGCAGTTAACAGCTTCATTCAACTTTCTTCTACATTGCAAACTGAAATTAATAGTCTGACATTTGGAAGGATTTAGCTTAAGACCATTAGACGAAGACCATCTGCTCACTCCTGATAGAAAGCTGTTCGTCGTAGCACAGTTCAGCTGGGAGTTAACAGTCATGTTACGCTCACCTTCGATCCAGTACTAGCGATGCTTTAGCTTTTCGAATCTAACCTGCGTTATTACATTAATTACCGCACTGATTCTATGGCCCCAAGATTAACATTTCCACTCACACCTACAGTTTTATACAGATATATGGTCAATATATTCCACTGGATGATTCAGCTGATGTTGGTTGAGTTGCTCGACAGATTTGATCATACAGACAACTTGTAATCTAAATCACCGATGATTATTTTGACATGCTCCGTGTGCGTAGAAATTTTCAGTTTATCATATAAATAAGGATCTTGACTTCGGCTTCTTAACGAATTTTAGAGTATAATGCAGAATTCATCAATAGTGATTAGACGAGATTCGATGCTACAATTCTAGTCGATTGATTATCTTCAATGATGAACTGTATCTGAAAAGGTATTTCAAGTTGTGGAAAGATGGGTGAGCCTCGTGAACTTTGACGAATGTGTCAAGCACTTGCTTATGTAATCCATATGAAACCAGTTGCTTGTTTGGTGGAGATGAACAGGATGACAGCATATCAACGACTTCACCAGGAGCTGTTGAAATCAAAATCGAATTAGTCGAATATAGCCTCACGTAGTTTACACAGTCTGTTGGGACTTTGTCAGTCCAGTCACTGTCTCGGTATGTTCTAATGTAGCGATTGAATCAATCTATCCCCTATACACAAACATATATCAGATCGTCAGATTTTCAGTCTTATTACTTTGTCCAAAACACAGGTGACATTAATGGTACATACCATAAAATTCAGAATATTACGTGGCGTTAATTATGATAGCTACTCATGAGACTTGATCGATGAAAGTTTATCAGTGTAACTGTATGAATGGAAAAATAATCCGTCGTCGAATAGGCATAACTGAGAATAATTTCTACTGGATGGAATACCTCTTCAACTGTATCGTCAGTCTCATCAGATAGGCATATCCACAAGTTCTGATAAACGTCTGTCTCCTCTGAGAGTCCTACTTGTGTCCACAGATTACGATCAGCACTATATTCACATTAATCGACAGGAGTCAATCTGCATACTGCAAATACCCCTCATCAATATCGTCAAATTGGAGTATTCCACTTCTATGTGTACGTCAAGTTTCATTGAAAGACAACCAGACAAATGTGGAGAATAACAGAAAAGACCAAATACACACTAACCACAACCATAATTATCCTCTGACTACAACTTGACTTGATTATTTACGAAGACAATTAGCTCTGCACTGCACACAAAATATCCTCAGAGATTTCATTTTTCACACGTTGATTGGGAATACCTGTTCATCAAAATCACATGATCAGACAGTCTACACACTGATATGCCTGGTTGAACTCCACTCACGTCAAATACATCGACAATGACAAGTTTTATTCTCAACACCAACCACCCCTCAATATTCTACTAACTCCAGATATTGTTTGACGGAAATGTAAATTATGAATGACGAAGGAATAGATATCAACTAAACAGTGTTAATGTATTCAAAAATGGTGTGTTGGACTGGAAGGCTTTCGACTGAATATCGTAAGCTGAGTAGTAGCGGTATTCGTAATATTTCACAATGGGTATATGCAATATCTGTCGATGTGACGCATGATTTTACAATTCGTGTCTTTCTACTCACGCTTCGCCCACTCTCTCTATCTCTCTCTTTTCTGAAAATCGAAACCAACTTACCCTCGTAAATCTAATTCATGTAAATTAATTATTGTAATCACAGATTGTTTATCCACTCGCAAATTAAGGGCCATTTTATAAGAAGACGCAAAACGAATAATTATGTGTTTTATGTAACTATCCGAGATTTTGGAAACTTTCTTTCCTTCGAAACTATAATTTGGGAGAGAGATATCGAAAGTAGCCATTAGTCTGCAAATATCACTATTAAAAGAGCTGATAATTCTGTTTCGCTCAGTCTTTCATACATTATAAGGAAATTCACACATATCAGTCGGATAATTTGTCCACTTGCCTACATGAACGCAGATTGACGTTTGAATGAGAACAGATCTGTCTCACTACACATCTCATGGATTACACTACCAATATATTCGGATGGACTATCGGAATCATTGCGACAGTCTCCATACTCATCAACGCTTATATCAGATTACTATGGATAGCGAACCTGTGCGCTTGTTCAGAGAGAAGAGAGAACAGTCAATCTGTGGAAGGAAATCCCAGTGGTGATCAAACTGAATCACAACCAGAATCATCCCACATTTCATTACGTCGATTTACGAAGGTTCACATGTCACTCATTGTCATTTCTGGATTTGTTATGCATCTTACAGCGGGAGTGAGAATAGCCCACCTCACACTGACTGGAAACGACGTGCGTGTTATCTTCGGTGAATGGTTCTGTAGAATTCACATAATTTTGAGTTTGATCTCAAAAGATACCTCTAATTGGTGTTTCGCTCTTCTCTGTCTCGAAAATCTCTTCCGCGCTTTTCTCGTCAGAACCCATCAATCGATATTCCTGAATTCCGGAAACTTCATCATAATTCAAGTGATGATTGTCATTGCAATTGCATTGACAACGAGCATCGTACCTCTAATTCCATCGAACAGAATGTGCGACCAGTTGCATATCAGTATGAATCTTGTGTACAGTAGATTTATCCTGAGTATACTGCTTCCTTCAGTTATTTCAATTGCTTCATCTACTCTCCTGATCAAAAGGATTTATAGACGAGAAGCGTTAGTGAACACTAGTCAGCATCAAACTTCCTCACCGATGGAAAATTCTTCCGGTGTATCTGTATCACCCGCACGTAGAATCCTTGCAGCCAAAATAAACATAACGACAGCATGTTCTTTGCTTTTATTTCAGTTTCTGACTTATTCATATTTCGAGAAGTGTAGTAACTACGGTTGTTTTTCAGTAATTCAAAAACCACTGGGTTATGAATGTTATTATTTATTGGCTTTACTCCTAATGCTGTGCATTCTCAATACACTTCAAATTTTACTTTTAATGCTTTCATCATCAAACACGAACTGCAGCTATCAAATCATATGTGTTATGATTCGGAGAATACTCCGTCAGAGAATATGATCATACGATTCATGAAGACTTTTAAAGTGAATGCCTCCAATGAAATACAATGAGTCTCAATCTATCGATATGAACTAGTCGAGACTGATGATATTGTAGTGCTCCTCATAGTACGTATACAAATGACACATTGTCTGTAGCCGTTGTTTTAACCAGAACCACTACATCACTATAAATGTTTCACATGAAAGACATATACATGTATTGCTTCACGTCTGCTTTCACCGCTCTCTCTTCGTAACTGCTTGTTTGCTTTACCGATAATTTGATCACATACTTCGCAAATCACTGGAAATCTCAATCGTCGTCCAATGAATTATAAGAACAACATTTATGCAGAACATACTGTAGAGTGAAATTCCTTGAAGCATGCTTCACAGATCGTATCAGTGAATTAAACTGTCCGATTTGTGGAAGGTGAAACTAATCCTCTCCGCAAGTGACTCTAACTGTATTCTCTCATAACCCATTATCCTCAATGAGTGGAACACACTATCGACACACCCTCAGCTAACTCGGATTTGTATTTTGATATTTCATATAATACGTGCGTTTACACGTAACTTCTTTACACATGGATTATCATTGTCAGTCATTAATCAAGCCAGAATTGTATTCAATCAACAAGCATTTCACTCTGTTTTCTATTACACTAAAATGTCATTTCTCACTGATTTCATGGAAGTATTTCTGTTCTTCTTCTTTTGTTCTGAAATCATCTCATCACCTGTCTGGTCTCGCTAACAATTATGCGTATTTATCATCACGAGTGTGAATTGTCAGTGGCATATCGTAGTGTGTTGTTGATACCCTACAGTATCATTCCAAACTTCGAAATACAGTAATTATAGAATCTGAATTGCCTTCACTATATTTCACCAGTGTCTTGTGGGTTTATCTATTCTCAGATGGCGAAGTGGTGATAAGATGTTTTTCACGAGAAGACTCGCTAGACATACCCCCCATTCAATCCTATTGTCTGTGCTCATGACCAGCTGTTTTGGTTGAGATATTTAGAGGGTTACCCAACTCTTCTGTCCCGTCCCATGTACACAGGCACGAAAGATTGATTGTACCACTTCTTTCAACAAAACCGCAGAATAACTTTGCAAAGTTACTCGCACACCGTCTGCATCACCAAATACCGCATGCGAATAAGTCTTATATCTTTCGTAGTGGACAAGGTATATTTACAAGTGATCTAACCACTATATATAAACCTTAACCGATCACTCAGCGAGTGATTTTAGTTGATATTAAACGACATGAAATGAAATGTTCAAATATATGTGGTATTCCGTTGCTACTGGAGTATGGAACTGTGAGGATATGAAAGAATAATACTCTGTTGGAGCACATGGTCCGTATCACACCACCACAGTAGTACAGTGTTGTGCACCCTGAAACAGACTATCATTTTCGATACGACCTTGCAGATCTTCCATTCAATTTCAACTCCCCTACGAATCAGATTTTACTGTCTCAAAGCATCCTCAAATTTATTTTGCCTAACTCAAGTTAACCTATCCACCACTGCTTGACATCACACTGACTCCATATTTGGTCGTGAATGCACGATGACTTACGCTTCAAGATGACTTTTGTGGTGATCTATCTTAACCAACTTCAATGTCTTCGACTGAGATTGACTGTGCGGTTAGTCTTCGTGGTTAGGTGTGAAATTATAATTGGAGAGATAAGGGTTAAGGTGACGCACAGTTGTTCCACTCACATTTACTCCAAACTGAAGCAACTCGGTGAACAGACACCATAATTCTCTTGATCAGCCAATCAGATAAGGTCATTGTGAACACTCTGTGACATGGTTTCAGCACACGTGTGACGTTGCAGACTTCATCCACAGCTTGGCTCATGTGAACTATAGCAGTGGATGGGTCATGAAACATCACGAAATGTAGTTATGTGGATAAATTCATCAGGGTCATCATGGTGTCCGTCCAATATAGTTAGGCCTTAGTTTAGAGTAACACCACCAAGCGCTCTAAACACTTGAATGTACAGTTTGTCAACAGAGTGGGGCGTCTCGACAGACTTTTATTTGGAGTGTTGATTCCAGGTGATTTCGTGGATGGCATAGTGTGGTGATTTACTATTTCTATCTCTGTATTGTTTCAATACTTACTGTTGATTGCTAATATATTTCTTATATTAATTGGATTATAATTCCGTTAAATACAAATTCCTGAATTCCCCCCTCTCTGTGTTTTGGTTCGATTCTTGTAATTCAGTCATCTCGAAATACTAATACTACTAGTACAAAAAATTACACATAGATTGTCATCACTCTTATCTGACTTCCCTCAGTTCCCCTGTATTCTATCAAAACTTCCTCTCTGTCTTCTCCATCACTATGAAGATGGATTTACCAATGGAAATCGCATCGTGAATTCCGGTAACTACACGCTGAACGAGCCTCAGCTCCCATTGAACGTAGATGGCTACTAGTTCAAGTGAGGCAAATAGCTTCAAGCCTCCAAAATCTGTTGAACTGCTCAATACACATTACAATTTTGACTGTCCTTCAAGGAATTCCACTTATTCATTCTTCATCTACTCACAGCTGTTCGACAGAGGGATGCATACAACCTAGTGGTGTACGAAACCACATTGATCATAGGAGAATAGCTACTTGTGTTCGTTCGCGGTTCAGAGTTGCCGATTTGAAACATAGTTTTCCACGAAATGCAGTGTTGAGAAATGTGATTGTTCCATGTGCATGGTTGTGTAGTCGGAGGAGATTAGAGACTTGGAGACGCATTTTAGTTACGGGGAATCACATCATTTTCAACGACATTTTCAAACGCATTTTATTTCGGCCAGTTTACAGGAGAGTAAATCGCTCTGCTTCGTTTGCAGCTGGCTTCAGGTAAATCAAAGTTCTTCACTGGGTTGATTTCAAATCCACGTAATTTTTCCAGTCTACTTTGACTGTATTTTCAAGTAACCATCGAATTTATTACTGCTTATCTGTATTCGTGTAATATGTTGTTTCAATATACTCTCACTCACTCGGAGTTTTATTCTGATATTCCGTATCTTCATTGAGCTCACTCTTATGTACTCTACAAGTTGACGCTCTGTTTCCATCAGAGGTAACCCATAAATACTTCACAGACTAAAGGGATAACCGAAATTTTCCAGCCGTTGGTTGCTGCTCATGGTAGGCATTCTCGGTAGCAAAATATATAATTTCTGTGTTAATCACTCTGACGAAGCCGCGATAATCAGCTTGTAGGTTAGGTAAGCTGAGATGGTATCAAACACGTAAAATAGGACCTCGACCATCTTAACGACTAGAAGTAAGGTGAAGTTTGAAACGGACCCTTATGTGATTTTGTGGTCAACAGTTGATGACACGCCCCTGAGAGTAGGACCTGTATGTATGGATTTACCAAATCAATCTTTGCAAAATCACTTCTACCACTTAAATATATTACCATCGAACTTCGGAAAGCCAGTCAGCCAGCCAATACTTCTTCTTGCGATGAAAGCAAAAATAAGAATGATAACGTGAAATGTCCGTATATTGTACGAGGCTGGCTGCAAAGGCTACCGAGTTAGCCAACGTAATGCAGCAAATTTGTTGCCTGAAATCCAGAAACTGTTAATGACAATTTCAACGTTACTGCCCAACGGGATGCCAACACTCACCCTACTGACAGCTAGTCTTCAGTGTTATACGCAGCATGACATAGTCGTATTTAGGCTATCCAGGAAATAGTAAGAGTGCACAGTAAAGAAGAATAGGTAAGATGGACGAGTTGACAAACTGTAAGAGGAGGGTTTGGTTGAGTTATGTCTGAGTGCGCTAACTTCTTAATGTAGAATGCCAGACGCTTAGACCTGGGAAGAGGAGGGTAGGTCAGAAGAAAGAATCAGTCCAAGATACTTTACGTCGGATTTGATTTCTATATCACCATCATCAATTTTTCAACGGTCGTAGTAGTTAACAGCTTCATTCAACTTTCTTCTACATTGCAAACTGAAATTAATAGTCTGACATTTGGAAGGATTTAGCTTAAGATCATTAGACGAAGACCATCTGCTCACTCCTGATAGAAAGCTGTTCGTCGTAGCACAGTTCAGCTGGGAGTTAACAGTCATGTTACGCTCACCTTCGATCCAGTACTAGCGATGCTTTAGCTTTTCGAATCTAACCTGCGTTATTACATTAATTACCGCACTGATTCTATGGCCCCAAGATTAACATTTCCACTCACACCTACAGTTTTATACAGATATATGGTCAATATATTCCACTGGATGATTCAGCTGATGTTGGTTGAGTTGCTCGACAGATTTGATCATACAGACAACTTGTAATCTAAATCACCGATGATTATTTTGACATGCTCCGTGTGCGTAGAAATTTTCAGTTTATCATATAAATAAGGATCTTGACTTCGGCTTCTTAACGAATTTTAGAGTATAATGCAGAATTCATCAATAGTGATTAGACGAGATTCGATGCTACAATTCTAGTCGATTGATTATCTTCAATGATGAACTGTATCTGAAAAGGTATTTCAAGTTGTGGAAAGATGGGTGAGCCTCGTGAACTTTGACGAATGTGTCAAGCACTTGCTTATGTAATCCATATGAAACCAGTTGCTTGTTTGGTGGAGATGAACAGGATGACAGCATATCAACGATTTCACCAGGAGCTGTTGAAATCAAAATCGAATTAGTCGAATATAGCCTCACGTAGTTTACACAGTCTGTTGGGACTTTGTCAGTCCAGTCACTGTCTCGGTATGTTCTAATGTAGCGATTGAATCAATCTATCCCCTATACACAAACATATATCAGATCGTCAGATTTTCAGTCTTATTACTTTGTCCAAAACACAGGTGACATTAATGGTACATACCATAAAATTCAGAATATTACGTGGCGTTAATTATGATAGCTACTCATGAGACTTGATCGATGAAAGTTTATCAGTGTAACTGTATGAATGGAAAAATAATCCGTCGTCGAATAGGCATAACTGAGAATAATTTCTACTGGATGGAATACCTCTTCAACTGTATCGTCAGTCTCATCAGATAGGCATATCCACAAGTTCTGATAAACGTCTGTCTCCTCTGAGAGTCCTACTTGTGTCCACAGATTACGATCAGCACTATATTCACATTAATCGACAGGAGTCAATCTGCATACTGCAAATACCCCTCATCAATATCGTCAAATTGGAGTATTCCACTTCTATGTGTACGTCAAGTTTCATTGAAAGACAACCAGACAAATGTGGAGAATAACAGAAAAGACCAAATACACACTAACCACAACCATAATTATCCTCTGACTACAACTTGACTTGATTATTTACGAAGACAATTAGCTCTGCACTGCACACAAAATATCCTCAGAGATTTCATTTTTCACACGTTGATTGGGAATACCTGTTCATCAAAATCACATGATCAGACAGTCTACACACTGATATGCCTGGTTGAACTCCACTCACGTCAAATACATCGACAATGACAAGTTTTATTCTCAACACCAACCACCCCTCAATATTCTACTAACTCCAGATATTGTTTGACGGAAATGTAAATTATGAATGACGAAGGAATAGATATCAACTAAACAGTGTTAATGTATTCAAAAATGGTGTGTTGGACTGGAAGGCTTTCGACTGAATATCGTAAGCTGAGTAGTGGCGGTATTCGAAATATTTCACAATGAGTATATGCAATATCTGTCGATGTGACGCATGATTTTACAATTCGTGTCTTTCTACTCACGCTTCGCCCACTCTCTCTATCTCTCTCTTTTCTGAAAATCGAAACCAACTTACCCTCGTAAATCTAATTCATGTAAATTAATTATTGTAATCACAGATTGTTTATCCACTCGCAAATTAAGGGCCATTTTATAAGAAGACGCAAAACGAATAATTATGTGTTTTATGTAACTATCCGAGATTTTGGAAACTTTCTTTCCTTCGAAACTATAATTTGGGAGAGGGATATCGAAAGTAACTATTAGTCTGAAAATATCACTATTAAAAAAGCTGATCATTCTGTTTCGCTCAGTCTTTCATACATTATAAGGAAATTCACACATATCAGTTGGATAATTTTTCCACTTGCCTACATGAACGCAGATTGACTTTTGTATGAGAACAGATCTGTCTCACTACACATCTCATGGATTACACTACCAATATACTCGGATGGACTATCGGAATCATCGCGATTGTCGCCATACTCGTCAACACTTATATCGGTTTACTGTGGTTAGCTAACCTGTGCGCTTGTTCAGAGAGAAGACAGAATAGTCAATCTCTGGAAGGAAATCCCAGTGGTGATCAAAATGAATCACAACCAGAATCATCCCACATTTCATTACGTCGATTTACGAAGGTTCATATGTCACTCATTGTAATTTCTGGATTTGTTATACATCTCACAGTGGGAGTGAGAATAGCCCACCTCACACTGACTGGAAACGACGTGCGTGTTATCTTCGGTGAATTGTTCTGTAGAATTCACATATTTTTGACTTTCATTTCATTGGACACATCGTATTGGTGTTTCGCTCTTCTCTGTCTCGAAAATCTCTTCCGCGCTTTTCTCGCCAGAACACATCAGTCGACACTTGTGAATTCCGGAAAAGTCATCATAATTCAAGTCATAATTGTCATTGCGATTACATTGACTACAAGCATCTCACCTCTAATTCCGTCGAACAGAATATGCGATCAGTTTCATTACAGTGTGAATTTTATATACAGCAGATTTATCCTAAGTGTACTGCTTCCTTCAGTTATTTCAATTGCTTCGTCTACTCTCCTGATCAAAAGGATTTATAGACGAGAAGCGTTAGTGAACACCACTCAGCATCAAACTTCCTCACCGATGGAAAATTCTTCCGGTGTATCTGTATCACCAGCACGTAGAATCCTTGCAGCCAAAATAAAAATATTTAGTCTGTTCGTTGCTAACATTCCAGTTTCTGATCTATTTATTTCCACTGAGAAACAGCAACTACAGTTGTTTTCCAGTAATTCGTAAACCGCTATGTAATGAAGGTTACTATATATTGGCTTTACTCCTAGTGCTGTGCATTCTACATACACTTCAAAGCTTTTTCCTAATCATATCTTCACCAAACATGAACTGCAGCTGTCAAATCATATATGTAATGATTCGGAGAATACTGCATCTCAGAAACTGATCACACGATTCAAGAAAGCTTTCAATGTGGAAGTCACAAAGAGAAATCCAATGTGTCTTAAGCTCTCGATTTGTGCTATTCCAGAGTAATATCGTAGAGTTCCTGTTAGAAGGTGCCTAAATGACGCTCTGTCTGTACCCTCTACTTTAATCAAATCCTCTATGAAACTATGGAACAAATACTCCCGTATTTGTTCGCATCTGTTTTCTCCTCTCTCCGTAACTGCCTGTTCGCTATACTGACAATCTGTTTTCATACTTTGCAAATTAATGGAAACTCTCACCCTAATCTAAAAGATCGCAACAACATCAACATTTTCGGCAAAATCTACAGTGGAGTGAAATTCGTTGGAGCATGGTACACAGATTGTAACTCTGGTATTCACTGTCATATGTGTGGAAAGTGAACATAATCTTTCCTATCTGCAAGTGACTCTAGCTATGTTTTCTCATAACTCATTATCCTGAATTAGTGTAACACACTGTTTTACATACATTTTATTGATTCGTATTTGCATCTTTTTATTTCGAATAAACGAGATGGTAACGAAATTTAACGGTGTTTTCTAATTTAAACTATCTAACATTTATTGATCTGGACCAACAGTATTATCGTCTCCTAATTTGCACAGCTGTAAGTGTTACGCAGAGCTTCAACTCATAATAAGCAGTGCTTCAGATATTTGAATCTAGCCTGACTTATTACTTCAATGACCATACTGACTGTATCGCCTTACGACTCACTTAATATCTTCTTGATAACTAAGTTAAGACAGACATCAAATCTAACCTGACTGTGGTGATTGACGATTTCTATCTCTGTATTGTTTAAATACTTACTGTTGACTGTTGATATGTTTCTTATATGAATTGAATAATAATTCCGCTAAATACAAATTCCTGAATTCCGCCCTCTCTGTGTTTTGGTTGGTTTCTTGTAATTCGGTCATCTCGAAATACTAATACTACGACTACAATAAATTACTACAAATTGGCGTCGCGATGGAACTAAATAACCTTGGAAGATTTCCTCTTTCTATAGTTTGGTTTGTAAGGATTAGTTATGTTGAGTTATGTGATTAACTCGTAAAAAATTTCCTCTTAATGGTTCTCCGCGGGAGATTGCAGATTATTTGGAATGCTTCGATGCGTGGTGCATTTCAAAGAATGTTCGGGATAACAAAATACCAGCACATTTCATTACTGCTATTGGGCTAGATGCGTATAGCCTAGTAAAGACTCTGTCATTTCCAGATAAACCCATTTCTCTGCCATATTATAAACTACGTGAACTTTTAATAGATCACTTCCAAATAACTACTTTTGAAACACGAGAGAGGGCTCAGTTCAACAAACTGGTTCGTGCTCCCAATCAGAAGATTCGAGAGTTCATTCTCCAACTTCAAATTCAAGCTTCAAAGTGTGACTTTGGAGATCAGCTGCATACTCAACTACGTGATCGTCTAATTGCTGGAATCAATATTCCTAAGTTAGAGAAAGAGTTAATTCAGATTCCTTCTTGTACTTTTCAAACTGCTAAAGATTTATGTATTACATATGAAGATGTCAACAGACAATACTCTGCTCCCACTACGTCAATGTCTGATGTCATGCTGTCCAAAGTCGAAAATACAAGTGTTCATGGAAAGCAATCCAAACTGCCGTCCACAGGTGATAGAATGCAGCGAGAGATCAAAAACATTAAACCGTGTTTTTCCTGTGGAAAGTTACATCTACAAAACACTTTCCGTTTTCGGGGTGCTAAGTGTCACAAATGTGGTAAAGTTGGACACATCAAGACTGTTTGCAGAAGTTCGAATACTTATGTTGCTCAACATTCTTATAATTCTCCCAAGCTGTCTAGTAAAATGGAGTCAATGTGTCTTTCAACCTTTCAAAATACTCAAGCTAATCCAATGAAAACCTCCACTACAAGTTCGGCAACTCAAGTGTCAACTGTTTTCAAAAATGTGGTAGCTGAGTTACAATGTGAACTGTCGAAAACACGAAGAAACCTGAATGAGATGAGAGAGCAACTGATTAAAATGGAAGAATTGCTGCATATGCGTAGACTGCGTCTGTTGAATGCAGAGCATACAAGTACCCATGAAAGTCCTGCAAAACTTTTCAAATCTCGAATTCGCAAAAAGCATCTGATGTCCACGACTTCTAATGTACATTATTACAAAGGGAATGACTATAGACCTTCTGGTGGAATTGTACTACAAAAAATGGGAAATCGAGTGGTTAGGATATCAGACATCAAAGATCACTCAGTTCATAACAGACACCTGGACAAAGTGACAGTAAATGAAGTAGGTCGTTCCAATTATAATTTGAATGATTCCGCTAATAATCCCGATTTTGTAGATATTTGAGAAATAAGTCTAAATGATACTGATGAAGATAATATCACAAAATCAGTTAGAAGATCGCAGAGACTGGCAAGCAAACCGCGATATCATTATAAATACGCAAGGAGATATTCGACGTGTGGCGGATGTGGTGATTGACTATTTCTACCTCTGTATTGTTTAAATACTTACTGTTGATTGTTAATATGTTTCTTATATGAATTGAATAATAATTCCGCTAAATACAAATTCCTGAATTCCGCCCTCTCTGTGTTTTGGTTGGTTTCTTGTAATTCGGTCATCTCGAAATACTAATACTACGACTACACACAATTACTACATTGACACATACAGAGACATTGGTACAGTTCGTCAGTCTCAACATAACCACACGGCAATATTACAGTCACACTCTTCTAATTTCTCACTCACAAATATCTTCAGGTAAATGACTAGTCTTAGGAAGTCTCAGCTATTACAAACAGTTTCATCCATATGCTAGTTTCCTTACTTTCAAAGTAAGTAGAAGTGTGAATAATTTTACTCCGTGCCATTCCTCTAATGTTCATGGTTGTGTAATGCATAAGAAGTAATAGTAACAATAATTGTAGCTATTACAATAACATAGAAATGCCCGTTTGCATTGGCACTCACACTCACACGTCACATATTCCATCCTTCCGCTGTGCATCAGTGGCACAGTGATTAGGACACTCGCCAATCTTGCACATGGTCCGGGTTCGAGCCGACGCCGACGCACACCTGATATCTATGGTCGGCCTGCGAAATTTGGGCTACCGATATCCATGCTGAAAATTCCATACTTGTACCAAAAATACGGTGTGGAATCAAGCTGTAATCAAAAATAAAATCAAAAATCAAACTCTTTCACGAGTAGTTAGTTTTTCCTATCATTTCTTTCTTGCTTGTTTTGTATGTAGCTTCAAAACTTAAAGCTCAAGTATTAGTGATGTTGCTTCCCCAGTTAAACATGGAAGCCTTAGTCTCAATGCACTTCATTGTGAATGCACCTCAGTGTGATCTGTCAATGATATCTTCATCAAACATCACTTGTAACTATCACACCATATATACATAATGATGGTAAGAGTATTCCATCAAAGAAACTGATCCCACGATGTCATCAATTTCATTTTGCAAGAAATCTGTTAAAATCTACACTACAAATGCAGGCTAGTCTATCGCAAATGACGAAGTCATAAACCACAACAGCTGATCCGTTCGATTTACAGAAAACATATTCTGCTCACGATGGTGCATCCCGGCCTTGGAATTGTACCATTCCACAGTCAACAGTTATCGCCAATCGTGTATTGAGAATCACACACAAAATTCACTTCTCGTTTATTTCTCGCTTGTGCGTCGGTGGCACAGTGGTTAGGACTCTCATCGACCATGCACATGGTCCGGGGTTCGAGCCCGCACCGACGCACACCTGATATCTATGGTCGGCCTGCGAAATTTGGGCTACCGATATCCATGCTGAAAATTCCATACTTGTACCGAAAATACAGTGTGGAATCAAGCTGTAAATCAAAAAATTAAAAAAAAAATTAAATTAAAATTAAAATAATGTCCGCACATTACATGTCCACCTCCCCACACACACCTACAGGAACCAGTTGCCAATTTCATGAATTCAGGTGGACATAAACATGTGTCGGATCCTCACAGAATTTACTACTTTTCATCTGGACTCCTATTCGTAATCCAAGTCATCTGCTTCACTTAATCGTTTTTACATTTTACCCAAATGAATCATTGGCTTACAGCTTTCTTTCTTATGAGAAAATTATTCATGTCAATTACCCCACGGTTTGAATTTGATCTAAACAGTGAGAAGTCGTAATTTGTTTGCCCAACACATTATGAGAAATTCGTTCAACCACCTAATTTTACATATGGTTGTTAGGAAAACGTAGTAATTCAATTTGTGGTACAGGGAAAACGTGTTAGTGAACTGCACTGAAAGACAAATACGACAAAGACAGGAGGACACTGTATCTTTAAAATGTGATGATTTCCAAGCAGCGGTGAATCGACAGCTAGTGAAAATAACTTCAAAATTCAAACTCCCAGTCACTTTTTTATGAATTGACATGAGTGAGGACAATCTCCACGTGTTCTATGCAATACAGAGGAGTGTAAGATGTCGAAGTGGGATCATGTCAGATTTTAGTATAATCACACACACATTTCTTGGCATTAGGAAGACTAGACAGCTGGAGAAAGATATCACCTACTAGAAGAATATGTAGAGGTGTTTCGTCAATGATATTCTCCTCATTCCAAGTCAGAGAAAAGACAGAGAAGAAATTCCAATACACACTTTGTGATACACCTGCCTAAATTCAAGTGCTGTTGATGCTCCCTACTCCACTCAGAGCCTATTGGAATCATAGCAACATAATGACAATAATACAATAGGAAGACGTAATTTGTCTGAATCGTGTAATGCTGTATTTGCGCAAAACATTTCCAACAATCTGACCACACACGGACTTGTCATAGAAATATTGATGAAATTAATAAAGAGTCAAGAGGTGAGAAAATAGGCCTAGGTCAAGTCAAAAGGACATGTTGAAGTTCAAAATAACAATGAAGACCACACGATTCAGACAAATTACGTCTTCTTATTGCTTTATATAAATGCATTTTTTTTCTTCACGTTCCCCAGTGGAACATAGGGTTTCAAGCTAGTGGCTTGAAGATTCTGTAGTAGTGTTTATTTTACAGGATGGGGTTGCTAGCCTTATGTCCAACCGTTCCTCTTCACCAGCATTATTTTTGGCTCAGCGAGGTAAAGGAGTGCGTTGGCGGCTGGGGATCAAACCCTGGACCATGCGCATGGCTGGTGAGCGTCCTAACCGCTATACCACCGACGCATCTAAATGTATAAATGGGACTAATTGTTTTAAATAACAATAACTGATTCAAATTTTTCCGTATTGCTCGTTGATCGATTATATTAGACCGACATTCGCGATCTTTGTCTTGTAGTACGGACACCTCGACGATTCTTGAGGGTTAATATGATGACTGCTAGTGATAATCAGCCAAATAACTCTCTCAGTCTAATTCCAATGTCCACGAAATGCTTGAACATACAGAATGCTGTTCTGAACACACGAGATACGTAACCACTCAGTATGAATGTGTCCTGAACGACAGTGCACATACAATCTCACCTTTATAACGACATGGAATGAATAGCAACATGATGGTAGGAACAAATTACTTCTAAATATTATGAAGCAACTCAGAACAAGAAAGTGCCCAGATATTTTCTATTCATCACACAGTTCATAAATCCTTCATTCAACAGACCCGGTGAACTTCTGTCCACAAGCGGGAATAATAATAATGAAGAGCCCTATGTGCTTCTAACTTCCACTGAATATTTTCTCAAAAGCATGATCAAGTATTTGGTCTAGCTAACACTTTTATCTGACAATCAGCTCCCTAGTTCTTCTGATGACAGCCATGTTTGACCCACCGACAGTTAAAGGATCAAGACAGTCAACTGGAACCCGATGGCTTATAAGTTGTCTCCATTTGCGATATGTATTTGCAGCCTCATTCATTCGTAGATTAGAGTCACTCGAGTCACTGGCTTCAGTTACTCTGACAAAAGCTACATCAACAGATTTGAGTCACAACAAATTTGCGTCTGCAGTGATACAAGTTACAAAGAATTTATTGACAGAGAAATGCGTCGAACAACATTAACACTTTCAGTCGAATACATGTTTGCTTAATTCTCACAGATGTACGTCACCGTAGTTATGGAAAAGACGGTGAAGCGATTCTAATGACTTTATTCAGAACACTAGAAAGTATATTAACAAATATGGTTAGTGGAGGCATAGTTTCGACAGTTAAACTACAGGCACACTCAATCTCAACCTCTCCCGGTTAACTGGCTTGCTGATCTTGTAGCCGGTCTCGAGTCCGAGTAAAGAGGAAGGGTTGGGCGTAGGGTTAGCAACCCTACACCATTAAAGCTATCAAACAGCTAGAGAAACTTCAACACACAAAAGTATATTGAAAATACAAAAATTCAAATAATGATTTCATTCTTCACTGGAATCAGAGAGGCGAAATGACGCGGACTAGTGAAAGCCTTCGGGAAGTCAGTCAGCCGATGTGTCTTCTCTCGATGAAAGCAAGAATAAGAATGGGGGCGTGATAAAGTCCGTACAATGTACGAGACTGGGAAGGCTGAACAAGTAGCCAACGAAATGCGAAAATATGGCATACAAGCCCTGGGTATCTGCGAAAGCAGATGGAACGGATGTGGATTATACAAATTGTCAACTGAAGAGTCAGTAATCTACCCCGGTTCGGTCACCTAGAGGAAAACCTCGAACACACTGAGGGAGTGTTCATAATGGTGTCGCCAGCGGCAGACAAAGCTCTTATGCAGTGGGAACCAATATCATCCAGGATCATGACAGCAAGATTCAATTCAAAAGGAAGGAAGGAAGGTTACGATTATTCAATGCTACAAACAACACGGAACAAGACAAGAAGGAAGAGTTTCACAGACAACTACAAATGGTGATATCAAAATCGTCATGGGCGATTTGAACGCCAAACTGGGACCTGATAATACACAAAGAGAAATCATCATGGGTTGAGAGACTCTGGTTCGAAGAAAGGAATGAGAACGGAGAACCATTCGTAGACTTCTGCGCTTTCAATGATTTGGTGATTGAAATCAACGTGTACAAGCACTAAGACATACACAAAGCAGCGTGGATTTCACCTGACTAAAACACTACTAACCAGACAGATTTTATCTCAATGCTGATGATGAAAGGGGAGACGCAGCTGGCCTGCTCAACACAAAGTCGAGAAAGGGATTAGATGTGAGCTCACTCACACCACCATCTAGTTCAAGGAACCTGCCTTCAAGGTGAAGCTGAAATCCCTGAAAACAAATGGATACAGGCCACTGTAAATCAAGTTCAACATTCAGAAATTGAAGGACAAAACTACAAGGGATTCATTCACGACAGCCATCAGATCAGATGAGAGCGAAATCAGAGACACTTCGTGGCATCATCGAGGAAACCTGCATGAAGGAAGAAAATTGGAACTAGCTCTCTGAAGCTGATGTTCAAAGAAACGTGTGCAACTGTTCAAGGAAGAAAGAAAAGGCAAGACAAGACAAAGAATTGCTCCAAACGGACAACCACATAGAGGCTAATAGAAGAGAAGAGAGGAGGATGGTGAAAAAGAAGATAACCCAGTGCAAAGATGGGCGACAGAAGGACAATCCAAGTTGAATGTACACTGTACTGAATAAAGACACAGGTGATGAAGAGTGCTGGGTGAGACAAAAGATAATTTTGCGTCACACTGGCTGTAAGCGCAATATCGCTTGAAATTAAGTCACGCGTAGATAAAGGCTATCCCGGTCCAGAACAAACAAGAAGCCGGGCACTGTTTCTACGGTACTATTAATAAACAAATCAATAATTATATATACAACAAACCTTAACGGTTCCAAGAGTACAAAGCACAACGCTTAACAGAAAGCAAGGTACCGCTATCAGAGCGGAATAACGTTAAAGCCAAAATTGCGAACTAGCCGGAACCAGACACGACCGTTCAGGTAAGCAGTCAGTAGAAGAATGGACCCAAGTAGGGCATGGCATAAAAACAGAAAGCGTTTAACAGAGATAGACCGAGCATAGGCACAAAGATAGAATTTAATTGGCTACTTAACCAAGTAGGAAAATACAGATGAAAATCAATAAATAATATAAACTCGACAGAATAGTACAAAGTTAGACATGGGTCAGCGAAAATAACAGTTCACAAAATACTCTGATTGGGCCATGAGTTCAACTGTCTGACTAAACGGATCGAGGTAAAAACACATACACACAGTTCATTAAACAAGAGGGGATAGACACGTTAGGCATGGATAATTGGGTTGTAACGACGCTAGGCTGATCCGGGACAGGTTGACTTGATTCAAGGATGGGAACAGAATTGATCTTACACTGGCCCTCAACTGAAGCAGAACAAGCAGGCTGCTAGTAAAAGAGACCTCAGGACATTATATCAGATCACCAGGCTACTCACTTTCAAGAGAGATAGATCAACGCAGATGAGGAGACAAATAAATGATGCTCAAGAAAACCTGATTATCAAGGAGGAGAAGGAGGAACGAATAAAACAATGGGCTGATCACTCCAAAGGACTTTTGAATCCACCATCACTGGCAACTCACCCAGAAATATCACCACCAACAGCACGCACGGAACTGCCTGTCAGTAGACACAAAGCCACCAACAAAAGCGGGAGTCTTTAATATGATCAAGCTACTGAGGTCCATTCGAGGAGGCAGCAGGCCCAGGTGGAATTCTCCAACCCGAAGCACTGAAAACGGAGCCATACACAGTGGCAGATGTTCTCACGCCATTATTGCATAAGGTTTGAAAGGAAGGATGGAAAGGTACCTACTGATTGGAATAAAGGCTGGTTACCTCGTCAAGCTGCCAATTGAGGGAGACTTAGGATTCATTCCGCAGCAACTGGCGTGGAATCATGCTCTTGTCAACCCACGCTAAGTAAAATAGAAAGTCGTATCATCCTGGAGGGAATAAAAGATGTACTGCATGCGGAACGCCGATCCACACCCGGAACAAGCTGGATTCAGAGAAGGCAAGTCATCTGCTGATAGAATTGCAACTCTATGCATCATTATCACAGAATAAAGAATAGAATGGCAGTCAAACCTCTCTCCACCTCGACTTTATACACTTCGAAAAGGCTTTCACCAGACAGCGCTGACCGATAAGTAATTTGGAAACGGACGCAACACTATGGTGTGCAATGCCCAAATCTTCATCAGCCTCATTCAACTGCTGGCTGTACGACAACGCCACGTGTCTAGTGATCCACAACAGAAATCTAAGCGAGGCATTCGAAGTGCACATAGGAGTAAGACAAGCTGACTGCCTGTCTTTTAATTGTGGTGGACTGAACAATGAGCCATATATGCAAAAAGGAGCGAATAAATTCAAAATCCTGTGAACTCTACAGAGCCACACACCAAAAGTAGCGGGTATGTCAGTACCAGCAAAAGTCACGAATGCTGTTCTCACTCCCCTTTGAAAAATGCAATACAATTCCAGCAACTGGAATGAGCAAGATATAATCATTTGTGGAAAACCGTGACAAAGTATTTGATGACTGCTGAATAGATACGCTTCGGTTATGAGTGGCAGCTATTTCCATAGATTGACTGTCACAGTTTCTCAGTGTACAAACCGGCACGTTAGCTATCATCTGTAGTAGACCGTATATGAAAGTTGATGAGTATCCCCAATGACGCATACCTACCGATAGTCCGATCAAATATCATTGCCGATATAACCCATGATACTTCCAATTAGACTGATCTATTGTGCAGACACAGGCATGTAGGTTGAAATTTCTGTCGCTTTAAATATATTCTGCTGGATTCTGCTAAACACTTAATCAGACAGCCAAACCATTGCTGTTAACACTAGTTTCTACAGAATAGTATCCACTTCCGAAAACAGTACAACACTCCACCCCACTCTTACTCCACTGCCAATTTAGACTTTACAAGCAAACAAATATCTCCAAATCTAGAGTGTATGATTGAATATGAGAGACTTGAGCATTGTGAATTTTCGCCTCGGAATGACTTCTCCAGTCATTACATCGAATAAACCGCCTGGCTCTATGAGACTCTCTTTACATCGGTTATGCCTTCGAGGGTTGGTTGAATTCATTGTTCATATACACCAGACTACTTTTATGCCATCACATTCAATAGAACGCCTTCCAAATATACTCTTCATCTCCAAATCTTCTGGAATCTCCATTGAATTCGTTGAACACCACCCAAAAACTTTATACTCCTTTCTCACTGTCTATTTAAATCTTTCACCAACAATATCAGGCGATGAAATAATCATTCTCAGTGTTCTATTATAACATATGTCAGTCAACAATACATGGTATCATTCTCTTCTGATTAAAATCTGCTTGTGATATATAATATAATAATAAGTTTTATTCCAAAACAGTATTTGCGAATACAAAATGGAATCCTCAGCATTTTACTACAGTATTGCATCCAGTTAGTACATTAACAATAAATAAAATTCTACATAGATTAAGGGTAATCTCAGTTAATTTTGACAACAACATATTGGCATGTCGGTAGCAGAGCCAAAAATTGAACAGTGTTTGAAGGTGTTAGAAAAGTAGATGCTAGCATATTTACTGGCGCAAGCGGATGAAAGAAACAAAGCAGCACATAACAGAAAAAAAGAGAGAGAAAAAGAAAAGTAAGAAAGAAAACCTTGTACCTATAAATGATATGAGTTGGAAAGACGAGATCCGATTTTTCTACTGACTATTCAGTAAGTTATAGGTATCACGCCTAATGCCTTCTTAATCGCACAGAACATGAGCTAAGTAGAGTATGGTTGAGTTTTTGTACTTACTAGTGAGAGCATATAGTTTTCTAAATAGGCTTCTGGTTTTGCCTGATGAGATACAAGGGGAGAGTTGTGAATGAAGAGGGTGATGTGAGTTAGGTAGAATGAATTTAGCCCATTTTTCACATGAGTCCATGTGCCTGTCCACCAGAATATTAACAAGCTGGTTAAGTGGCACATTGCTTACCCTGCTGACAACGTTTAACACCCGACGTATTTAGGTATAGACTTTCTCTAGTAGCCAGCCCTGGAAGAACTAAGGGGGAACAATAGAGAATAATAGGCAGAATACGGGAGTTAACAAATTGTAGGAGTAAGAGTTGGGTTGGGTTATACCAAAATGTTTTAACTTCTTGATGTAGAAGGTAAGACGGAATATTTTCTTAGAAATCATCAAGATATGAGACGACCATGAAAGATCAGCAGATGGAATGACGCCTAGGTATTTAATTTCAGACTTAGTTTCTATTTCAGTGCCATCTATGTTGCACACCTCATTAGTGCTAATCAGTTTGTTTAGGTCAGATTTGTGCCTAAAGGTGAAACTGACTGTTTGACTTTCAGAGGGATTTAAGTTAAGACCATTTTCCTTGGACCATTGGCTGATTTCTGATAAAAAGCCATTTAGTTTAGAGCAGTCACTTTGACATTTGACAGGCAAAGATACAGTCAGGTCGTCAGTGTATTTGACAAAATTAATGTTATTTGAATATGGTTAGTCATGTGGAAAGAAAGAAAAGAGAAGTGGGGAGAGTACAGCACCTGGGGAACACCAGATTCAGTGAGCACAGCAGAGGAGGATTTGCGTTTATATACGGTGTACTGCATTCTGTTTGAAAAGTAGGAATGCAACCAGTTAGTGACCCAAAACTCGGTTTGTGTCATAGAGAGCTTATTTAGCAAGAGATATCTAGATACAGTGTCTAAAGCAGAAGTGAAGTCAAGAAACGTTCAGCGGACGTATTTGGCACCTTTATCTAATGATGAGACGATACTGTTGTGTAAGACGGCTGCAGCTTCTAAAGCTTTAGAAACTTTGAAGTGATGACAATGGGTCTGAACTTTACATTCTTACTATTGCCAGGTTTAGGGACAGGGACTATTTTAATGTCTTTCCATGGAACAGGTACAACGTTTTCTGAGAAAGAAGCATTTAGGATATTAGTTAGAGGAGAACATAAAGCATCTGCGCATTGTTTTAGAACATATGCAGGTATATCATCAGGGCCAAAACTATATGAGGTCTTAAGAGTTTTAAGACATTTTAAAATATCGAGAGTGTTACAGTCCTGGAAGTTATCAGCTACATGATTAGTAACGTTAGAAGTAGTTGTAGAAGAAGAAGAGCGTATAAAAGACTGATTAAGAGCATTAACATCATAAGTTTCCACATGGTGATAGGAGATTTGCATGATAAAAGTGTATGGTTATAGATAGCATTAAGATTTTTGATTTCAGATTTGATTAGAGCATTAATCTTTTTAAGTCCTAACTTATCTTTGAGTTTATATAATGTTTATTTTTGCCTGCGAATTTGTTTGAGATGAGGAGACGAGAAGCAGTCGAGGCGTTTGAATAGTGTTTGTTTTGGACAGCATATGTCGAGGAAGAACTTAAGATAATCCGTTATATTAGTGATTAAGCCATCTAATGTACTTTCATAGAATAAATCCCAGTTAGTATTTTTCAACATGCATCTTAGATTGAGTAGGTTGTCAGATGTGTAGCATCTTTGTTGTGCTTTCATAGACAGGTCAGAGAAGACTTTAATATGTGTTTTGCTGTATATTTTTGGTAAAAAACGGACAATACAGTAATCGGAGTTAAGTATCGGTGAACGTCTACGTGTTTCATATACTCATTCTTCATTAGTAAAAACTAGATCGAGTGTTTTGTCAAGTCGGGTGGGAAATTTGACTATGTTTGTATGACCAAGTGCTTCAAGAAAGGAGCAATCTGAGGAGTTAAAATCCCCAGTAATAACGGATAGAGAGTTGTCGAAGTTGGCAGTAGCAAACATGGTGAATTCATCAGCAAAATTAGATAGATCAGATAGTTAGCGACTAGGAGAAATGTACATTATGTAACAAATATATGTTTATATTTGGGGAGATGTTTGGGATGACATTTGACGGTAATACAGTCCATGAAGTCATTTGAGAGTGAGAAGCAGACATTATTAGAAACAGACCATTTGGAGTGAATGAAAGTTGCAACTCCACCACCATTTTTCTCATTACAACATTGACGGTCTTGTCAAAATAAAATAAAGTCCTTTAGTGAGATAAGATTGTCATCATACAGTTCATGTAACCACGTTTCTTGTAATGTGATTATAGCAGTATTATGATAAGTGTCAGTGGACATCAAAGTTTGTAGGTACATTATCTTGTTTGGCAGAGAGCGGTAGTTTGTGTTCATTATGACAGGGACCGTAGTTAAGTGTATTGGTGTGCGTTTGAGAGCTCTCTGCCAACCACTACGATGTTTCCTCCTTGATTTCTTTGGAATATGAAAGTCATTTGGTCGTAAATGATTAATAAAGTTACGAGAGTAACTGATTCTGTTAGAATTCATATTTAGGTGATAAATAAATGTTAGTAAACGGTAGACTAGATGCAATATGCAGATATCATAGTAGCTGGCCAAAAAATCCGAACAGGCCGACTTCTGGTAGATGAAATGGATGAAGTGAATTTCAGTACACTATAGAGCGTATTGCTTTGCAAATAAATGACTAAACACTAATAAATAATAATAATAATTTTACCTTCACGTTCCCAGTGGAACATAGGGCTTCAAGCTAGGGGCTTGAAGTTTCTGTAGCAGTGTTTATTATTTTACAGGATGAGGTTGCTAGCCTCATGCCCAACCTTCCCTCTTTACCAGCATTATGGCTGGCTTAGTGAGGAAAGGAGTGCGTCAGTCGGGGATCGAACCCCGGACCGTGTGTATGGTCGGCGAGCGTCTTAACCACTGTGCACCGACGCACCGACTAAGCACTGCCTGTCGTAATTTCAAAATGCAAATCATTTGAGAGCGTAAGCACGAGTGATGAGAATTTTAGTCTCCAAATTTGTTTCTCCAAATTGAAACGTATTTGTCTAACATTCTTGTGCGGATATTTAGAGATTTGTGTGCGAGTCCTGCATTTAATCTCGGATGAAATGACTAGAAGACGCATGTATTTCGTGCTCAGTGACTCATTAATTGTGATTTTGTGGAAACTACTTGACGGGTATGAATGAAGCCCTACAGCAACTGTATAATTCCTCATCAATCGCAGATCAACTATTTGATACTGTAAGTAGTTGAGGAGTTTTTGCAAAGATTGATTTGGTGGATGCATACTTACAGGTCCTACTCTCAGGAGGGCGTCATTATCTGTTGTTCATTGAAGTGATTCCATTCGTAAAGAGGCGTTATTTCACAATGGGTGGGCAGTTATCAGTTATATCCCCCCTCTTTTATGTGTATAACTCTTGCATCCTTGTCCTATTGTATATATCAGTCGAGTGGACTCCAATTGGATCATGGGGCTTCAATAACACACCTCCAGTTTCTTCTGATTTCTGCTGTCCTCTTCAGCTGGGTCCACAAGTGACCACAATGTGTCATCTCCTCCATGTCACAGTTACACTGACAATCCACTGATTGCTTCCCACTTGGATTCCACTCGACTGTTGGTCTGTAATGCGCGTGATATCAGACTTTATCGTTACTAGTCCTTTCTGGCCACTCGATCATTTTTATTGAGGCTGTTGTTATTTATAAAGTGTTCCAACTAAATGTGCTTTCTGCTTTTCATTCATATTTCATCCTGGTGAGTTTGATATAACATTGCCTGTGCTGTCTATCACACCATGAACAGAAACAAAGGCCTGTTTCAATACTACACCTTACTTCTTGGTGTTAAGAAGGCGGAAGTCCTATTTCATGCGTTTGCTAGATACCATCCCAGCTGGCATTCTGGATGATTCCACTTACCTAACCTATGAGCTGATTATGGTAACTTCATCAGAGTAATTCACACAGAAATTATAGATTGTGCTCCAAAGAATGCATACCATGATCTACATCTGACAGTTGGAAAATATCTGTTAGTCTGTGAAGTATTCAGAGATTATCTTTGATGCAAACGGAACACCACCTTGTAGAGGACTTAAGAGTGAGCTCAGTGAGGACACTGAATGACAGAAAAGAAATCCGAGTGAATGAGAGAATATATAAACAGCATATTATACGAATACAGATAACGAGTTGTAAAGTAGATGGTTACTTGAAAATACAGTCAAAGTCGACTGGTACAAATTATCGTTGTAATCCACAGATCCGTTTCACTGATGTGGTCATGTCCAGTGATAGAAGATGTTAACTGGTTGCGGATTGCTTTCGGATGGGGATTAGACGTTCCAGAAAATTCAAAAGAATGCAACACAAGTATTCTCGGAGCAAGAGGACAGTAGGATAAGATTTTATTTTCATAAATCACACAGTGTTGCACTGTAATATTAACTGGTGACCACGTTTCGATCAGAAATGATTGCTCAAAGTCATATCAAATTCAACACACAACATTTTTGTTCAGCTTTATAATTCAGCCCTTTACTATATATCCTCGTGAATATAAATGTGATTCAAAAGAAGTAAGTGCCAAATTATGTGTCCACTCTTCGTTCTTTCCTGGAAATCATTAAATAATACTGAGGTTTACTGACACCTGTAGATCCAATTCGCCGACGTGATTCACAGTCGTAGTTCGTCCTCCTCTCCTCCCATGAGTACAATGAAGCCGGGCTGTTTGTTCGAATCACATCGTACTCAACAATTTCTCGAAGCTGGCTTGTTACACTGAATGATCGAATTCGGGCTCGCCTCCATTGACTTCGACCAGATGTAATGCTCATGATCGTTGTGTGTCCGTCAATGCTGCTAGACCTGAGCTTTGACCACACCACCAGCTCACTCCTTGGAACTGTCCACCTAACGCGAAAGCAGGACTGCTGTTAATACTGCTGCCAGAGAGTGAGGGCAGAATGCAGTACTCACGGATGTACAAGTGTGTATTTGTTGAGGATATTAGGAAGAAGAGAATACACAGATAAACAATCACACAACAAAGCAGCAAACGCATCATTGGAAAATGAAAATATGCAGATTTCAATACGCTTCTGGTCAGGAAAACCTCTTCCTATTGGTCTCATTTTCTATAAGTATGCTAAATTTGTTCTATCACCAAATTTTATAATCAGTATCAGACAACAGTGATATCTAATGTGTTAGACTATGAGACTGATACTGTCATTTTCACCCATGCTTATTACAATGATGAAGCAAACCTCACAAAATCCGAACTAAGTGAATTCTGAATTCGCCTGATATTCCGTGAAAAATATCACCATGTCGTCCTTCTCAGCATTGCTGCTCCACCACATGACAGGTTTCTTCTGAGCACACACACAACAATAATTATTTGATATTAGGCCGCATTATCGACGTATATTCTAGAGTTGGTTTGGCTTGGTTGTCAGCTTGAGCACAAGCCTGTGGAAGACGCTTCAGTGGCTGTCACACACATGTAGGATTTCTTCAGTGAAAAGAACTGATCACAACGCATTAAAATATGAGAGACATACGAAAGAACTGTATATGTTAACGGGGAACTGATGAGTGGACAAGTACAATTGCTAGACGCAACCATTCATCAAGACTGTTGGAACTGTCAATACTGTTATTCGTACTACTGTCCCCTGGAAATCCGATTGTCCACAACGTGGTTCAGTCACTTCAAGATATGCAGACTCATAATTTAATTTTTTTTAATTTTTCCTTCACGTTCCCAGTGGAACATAGGGCTTCAAGCTAGTGGCTTGAAGTTTCTGTAGCAGTGTTTAATTTTTACAGGATGGGGTTGCTAGCCTCATGCCCAACCTTTCCTCTTTACCAGCATTATTCCTGGCTCAGTGAGGTAAAGGAGTGCGCCGGCCGGGGATCGAACCCCGGACCATATGCATGGTCGGCGAGCGTCCAAACCGCTATACCACCGACGCAATGCAGACTCATAATCAGAGGGAAAATGGTTGCGATTCAATTGAACTGAAGAATTCGATTGATCCTGCACAAGAGCCTTTTCATTCCAATTTGTTGCCCACACACTGTTTTCGGGAACTTCCCAACATATTCATGACAGACGCTTCAGCAACAAAAGTGGGTGTCGCATAAATTCACTCTCTTATGTGTCTCGTTAAAGCATTATGCGCAAATGTGACAAGAGCCGCTTACTTGATCTACACAGCTCGAAGATTTCATACCGTGTTTCAGAACAAGAGACTTCTTCTCTAACACATCAAGAATCTACACCTTCGCCATCTGCATCAGAGACAGGCATTAGACATGCTTCACTCAACAAACAGTCTACAACAATTCGAAGTGATATTACGGAGGTGTGACTTCGATAGAAATGATTAGTAGTGCAGAATATTTTGGCCGTGCAGATACTGTCTCAGTTCTAATGACTGACTGGATCTCCTCGAACGAAGAAACAGGTGTCCGGATTTTCAACGCAGAGATCTAGGCTCCGATTTTCTTCATATTTCCAATACAGCAGATTGGATAGAGGAAGACGCAGAGAGTGTTATGATGCTTCATGATAAGCCACAAGGCTCATCTGAAACGTCTAGCTGGCATCTCTATCCAATCATCATCTCATCGAGATATTCCTTTGGTGACCTGTCGTTGTTGTCAGCATTATTTATCATATTCTAGTGTTAGTAGTAGAGAGATGGCAGTCTCCGCCTTCAGGAGACATTCATATGAAGGTGTTCTAGGAAACAAAGTAATAGGTGGCAGTCAGACTGCAGGAATTATGTAGGGAGAAAGGTACGGTTATCAGAGTGAAGTGGTTTGGACACAGTCAGAGAAGACCGTTGAGCTAAATCGCCTGCTTCTGGACCTCAGCTTTGACCACACCAACTGCTGACTACTTGGAATGACCCACCTGACCTACTGACCAGATTGCTCGTTCGATCCAAAACAATAAGCCCTATATCACACTCACAACTCAGCGGGATGATAATATAACAGAGTTAATTGCTGTTTTGAAGTATGCGATTTCATGTCAGTCCGAAGCAATTTTATGTAAACAGATGTATATAAGTATACACATAATCGATTCATATAGACAAGTGAATTCACAGGGAAAGAATTCCGGTTGTCAGGACACAATCAAGCATGACATCGTTTTACATAATCAACAGTCGATAAACTCGTGTTCTTAAGACAGTCGAAACAGTAGGTGTATAAAATAAGTCATCAGAGCATTGCCACTTTATTATTTGATTGTAAGGCAATCACCAATGTTAGGTGGTCGTGTGAGATTTCGTGGGTATGGAATCGACTCACTGAAAAACCTTGTTGAATTTCGGATCATGCCACAGCTAGTTTCATTGATATGGCTCCTGCCACCTAGCGGAGCACTAACGCGACCTAAAATGTACAAGTATGATGTGATTTTCCTTAACCAAGATGCGTCTCCAAGTATCTAATCTCCTCCGACTACACAACCATGCACGTAGAACAATCAAATTCCTCAACATTGCATTTCGTGAAAAACTACGCTTTCTATCGGCAACCGTGAAGCGCGAAGAAACACATGTAGCTATTCTCGTAAGTTCAATAAGGTTTCCTACTCCACTAGGTTGTATGCACTCCCCTGGTGAACAGCTGTGAGTAGATGAAGAATGAATAACTGAAATTCCTTGAAAGGTGATAGAAATTGCAATGCGTATGTCAGCAGTTCAATAAATTTTGAAGGCTCTAAGCCATGTACGGCACTTGGACTAGTAGCTGTACAAATTTGTGAATTGCTGAAGTTCGTTCACTGCGTAGGTAGCCGAAGACTTCTATGCGATTTCTAACAGGATATCCTGCTTCAAAGTGATGGAAGTGATACGGAGGAAGTGGAGACAGAATTCAGAGGAGCTGCGGCCAATCACGTTGGTGTGACGACAATCTGTGCTACCCATCAAATCAGCTTGAATGAACAGTACAAATAAAAGACCGTGGAGACGCCCCACTCTGTTGACAAACTGCACATTCAAGTGTTTAGAGCGCTTGGTGGTGTTACTCCAAACTAAGGCCTAACTATATTGGACGGACACCATGATGACCCTGGTGAATTTATCCACATAACTACATATCGTGATGTTTTCTGACCCATCCACTGCTATAGTTCACATGAGCCAAGCTGTGGATGAAGTCTGCAACGTCACTCGTGTGCTGAAACCATGTCACAGAGTGTTCACAATGACCTTATCTGATTGGCTGATCAAGAGAATTATGGTGTCTGTTCACTGAGTTGCTTCAATTTGGAGTAAGTGTGAGTGGAACAACTATGCGTCACCTTGACCCTTGTCTCTGGAATTATGATCTTACACCTAACCACGAAACCTAACCTGGCCTTCAATCTCAGCACTGGACATTGAAGCTGGGTAAGTCAGATCACCACAAAAGTCATCTTGAAGCGTAAGTCATCTTGCATTCACGACCAAATATGGGGTCAGTGTGATATCAAGCAGTGGTGGATAGGTTAGCTTGAGTTAAGCAAAACAAATCTGACGATGATTTGAGACAGTAAAATCTGATTCGTCGGGAAGTTGAAATTGAATGGAAGATCTGCAAGGTCGTATCGAAAATGATAGTCCATCTCATGGTACACAACACTGTACTATTGTGGTGGTGTGGTACATATAACGTGTTCCAAAGGGGTATTATTCTCAAATATTTCCACAGTTCCATGCTCCAGTAGAAAAGGGATTTTTTCCTTCACGTTACCAGTGGAAGATGGGGCTTCAAGCTAGTGGCTTGAAGATTCTGTAGCAGAGTTTAATTTTACAGGATGGGGATGCTAGCCTCATGCCCAACCGTTCCTCTTCACCAGCATTATTTCTGGCTTAGCGAGGTAAAGGAGTGCGTTGGCCGCCGGGGATCAAACCCCGGACCATGTGCATGGTCGGCTAGTGTCCCAACCGCTATGCCACCGACTCGGCAAAGGAATACCACATGTATTTGAACATTTCATTTGATGTCGTTTAATATCGACCAAAACCACTCGCTGAGTGAGCGGTTAGGGAATATATATCATGGTTAGATAACTTGTAAATATACCTTGCCCTCCATGTCGTGCATTTTGCTGTCACACTACGAAAGATATTAAACTTATTCTCAGGCGGTATTCGGTGATGCAGACGGTGCTCGAGCGACTATGCCAAGTTGTTCTGCCGTTTTGTTGAAAGAAGTGGTGCAATTAACCTTTGGTGTCTGTGTACATAGGACAGCAGAGAAGAGTTGGGTAACTCAACAAATATCTCAACCAAAAGAGCTGGTCATGAGCACAGACAATAGGATTGAGTGGGGGTATGTCTAGCGAGTCTACCGGAGGAAACTATCATATCGCATCTGAAAGGTGAAATTAGAGGAAATTAAATCACTTCATCATCGGAACTGAGTAAGATAGATGACAGTGGTTGGTAAAAATCTTTGAGAGGCCAGTCGAGATATATGTCCCCCTTCAATGGAATCAAATGTATGTATGCTGAGGTGAAATGACCGGAACATGTTTGAGTGTTATTAAGCATTTTGGACGAAGACAAAATAAGATATCCCCCTGGGGCGTAATGTTACAATTAGAGCGGATAGGATAAATGTGGACTCTGCAAATCACTGAGTGATCAACGACCTACTCAGGCTACTCATATTATTATATCCTTTAATTCCTAGAGGAACGTAGGGCTTCAGCTGCGCGTCTCCATTGCCTTCGGTTTTCTGCCAACTTTTTCACCCCGCTCCAAGTCTGCCTAAATGCTTTCATCTCCTCTTCACATCACCTCCTCCAAGTCATCCTTGCACTGACGACCGACTCGCCGCTTCTTTTTCGGATCACACTCGAGTGGTGGCTTGTTTAGTGATGTCACTTGATGCTTTCCTCAGCGTATGGCCAAACCATCTCTATTTCTTCCTGCCTGTTTGTTTCACAATCGGTTCCTGTTTGGTTCGCTCACAGAGATCCCTCACTATTGCTGATCCCTCCTTGCCATCTGACTTTGAGTATTGAGCGAAGACAACTGAAAATCAGGTTACTCAGGTGGCACACTAAACTACACAGATGGAGAAACTACAAGGATGGCTGTTAGCCAGTGAGAAATAATCTCTTCAAAACTCACGACAACTAGATTCAACTGAAAATACAATCAATTTGCATTTATCCCTCTCTACGTACGTGCAAAAAACGTGAACCAAGAGAAGAAGTTGAAGACAGCTGCAAGCCAACTATGGATGAGATCCCGAACGTTGACTTCAATGTCCTAATGGCTTAAGTTAATGCCATGTCGGCAGCAGACAAGACAGTTAGGGGATTTTCCGTTTGTCCAGATGATCTCGGTGAGAGGAGAATGGAGGACTGTTTGCAGACTTCCGCATACTCACTGATATGCTTATTAAAGACAACTTACTAAGGCACAGCAATAACGAAGAGGCAAAGCATGTTTCACCAGATAGACACACATGACAATCTCAAGAAATTCGAAAAGCACCAGACATATCACACAAAATCGAGACGATGTGGACTAAGACATATTACTGGTGCAATGAACCTGCAGAGACGAATTGAAAGCCTTCAATCAAGCCGCAGATTGACCATAATTCAACTTCAACATTCAGAAATTTAATGCTGATACCACAAATTAAACGTTCATCAGGGTAATATCACACGCACAGGGAAACATTACGTGGAAAGACTGTGTGTAGAAACACTGGAACTGTACGGAAAGTGCGTAGAGGAGAGTCTATGTATACCCCCACGACGCAGAAAGAGGCGTCATGCAGCGGCTGTCTGTGAACACTTGGAAACTGAACTGATAGAGGACTAAATGATGGTGATTGTGGGGAGATGAACCACCGATGTGGCAGTTGGTGATGATCTTAATTAGACACGGAGAATGAATGTAGCCAAGTATTTCGCGAAAAGTAAAGCACTCTCTTTCGACACTTTGGCAAATGAAATAGTACAGTTCACCTGTGAAAGTGAACCCAAAACAACGCATCAGATGTCCACTTCGAACTGCGAATAGACAAACGTGGAAGACACTGGTGAAATAAAGTTTAGGCAATTCAGATTCTATAATTGTTGTATCTTGAAGTATTGAATAACACTGTTGGGCATCGACAACATGCTATGTTATTGCCACTGAGACATCGTAGGTAACCGAGGGATAGAGAAGAAGCAATGACGGAAGGAGCAACCGAGTAGGAAGTACATTTTATTTACTATTTGTCAGGCTTCAGTTATTTACTGAATGATGAACCCGCTTCCGTGTGTCTGACTTAACAGTTCTATCGGTGAGTAAAGCAGTGTATACAATGAGATTGAAAGCAGAGAAGTGTTCAACAGTAAATAATAAGCATTTGTGAATAAGCATGTGATGGTCAATGAAAGTTTCATACGTGATACAGTTGTGTGTACAAAGTCGTTGTGCGACAGTTCAGAGAAAATCTGTTCTACATGAAGAGAAGTGAGATGAAAACTATTGAATCAAATAAGTATCCAGCTGTTAAAAATGTCGATTAACACTCGTGATGGTGAATACACATAGTTGTTAGTGAGACCAGACAGGTGATGAGATGATTTCAGAGAAGAAGAAGAAGAAGAATGGAAATACTTCCATGAAATCAGTGAGAAATGACATTTTAGTGTAATAGAAAACAGAGTGAAATGATTGTTGATTGAATACAATTCTGGCTTGATTAACGGCTGTCAATGATAATCCATGTGTAAAGAAGTTACGTGTAAACGCATCTGTTATATGAAATATCAAAATACAAATCCGAATTAACGGAAGGTATGTGGACAGTGAGTTCCACTCATTGAGGATAAAGGGTTATGAGAGAATTCAGTTAGAGTCACTTGCGGAGAGGATTAGTTTCACCTTCCACAAATCGGGCAGTTTAATTCACTGATACGATCTGTGAAGCATGCTTCAAGGAATTACACTCTACAGTATGTTCTGCATAAATGTTGTTCTTATAATTCATTGGACGACGATGGAGATTTCCAGTGATTTGCGGCGCATGTGATCAGATTATCGGTAAAGCAAACAAGCAGTTACGAAGAGAGAGCGGTGAAAGCAGACGTGAAGCAATACATGTATATGTCTTTCATGTGAAACATTTTTAGTGATTTAGTGGTTCTGATTAAAACAACGGCTACAGACAATGTGTCATTTTTATACGTACTATGAGGAACATTACAATACCATTACTCTCGACTAGGACAATTCAATAGGTTGAGACTCATTTGATTTCATTGGAGGCATTTCACTTCAAAAGTCTTCATGAATCATGTGGTCATATTCTGTGACGGAGTATTCTCCGAATCATTACACATATGATTTGATAGCTGCAGTTCGTGTTTGGTGAAGAAAGCATTAAAAGTAAAATTTGAAGTGTATTGAGAATGTACAGCATTAGGAATAAAGCCAATAAATAATAACTTTCATTACCCAGTGGCTTTTGAATTACTGAAAAACAACCGTAGTTACTACACTTCTTGAAATATGAATAAATCAGAAACTGAAATAAAAGCGAAGAACAGGCCGTCGTTACTTTTATTTTGGCTGCAAGGATTCTACGTGCTGGTGATACAGATACACCGGAAGAATTTTCCATCGGTGAGGAAGTTTGATGCTGAGTGGTGTCCACTAACGCTTCTCGTCTATAAATCCTTTTGATCAGGAGAGTAGAGGAAACAATTGAAATAACTGAAGGAAGCAGTACACTTAGGATAAATCTGCTGTATATAAAATTCACACTGTAATGAAACTGATCGCACATTCTGTTCGACGGAATTAGAGGTGAGATGCTTGTAGTCAATGTAATCGCAATGACAATTATGACTTGAATTATGATGACTTTTCCGGAATTCACAAGTGTCGACTGATGTGTTCTGGCGAGAAAAGCGCGGAAGAGATTTTCGAGACAGAGAAGAGTGAAACACCAATTAGAGGTATCCAATGAAAACAAAGTCAAAAATATGTGAATTCTACAGAACAATTCACCGAAGATAACACGCACGTCGTTTCCAGTCAGTGTGAGATGGGCTATTCTCACGCCTCCTGTAAGATGTATAACAAATCCAGAAATCACAATGAGTGACATATGAACCTTCGTAAATCGACGTAATAAAATGTGGGATGATTCTGGTTGTGATTCAGTTTGATCACCACTGGGATTTCCTTCCAGAGATTGACTATTCTGTCTTCTCTCTGAACAAGCGCACAGGTTAGCTAACCATAGTAAACCGATATAAGTGTTGACGAGTATGGCGACTATCGCGATGATTCCGATAGTCCATCCGAATATATTGGTAGTGTAATCCATGAGACGTGTAGTGAGACAGATCTGTTCTCATACAAAAGTCAATCTGCGTTCATGTAGGCCAGTGGACAAATTACCCAACTGATTTGTGTGAATTTCGTTGGAATGTATGAAATTCTCAGTAAAACAGAACGACGAAATTTTTTATATTGATATTAATAGACTAACAACCACTTCCAACATCCATCCTCCAAATTACAGTTTACAAGTAGAAAAAATGATCTCGAAACCTCGCCTGGTTAAGTGTAACATATAATTATTCCTTTTCCGCCTTTTAAAATGTGGTCAGTTTTTCGGAGTGAATAAAGAGCTTGTTACTATGACACTTTCTTCACTGACAGACTCTCATCGATCAAGTCTCGTGAGTAGCTATCATAATTAACGCCACGTATTATTCTGAATTTTATGGTATGTACCATTGATGTCACCTGTGTTTTGGACAAAGTAATAAGACTGAAAATCTGACGATCTGATATATGTTTGTGTATAGGGGATAGATTGATTCAATCGCTACATTAGAACATACCGAGACAGTTACTGGACTGACAAAGTCCCCACAGACTGTGTAAACTACGTGAGGCTATATTCGACTAATTCGATTTTGATTTCAACAGCTCCTGGTGAAGTCGTTGATATGCTGTCATCCTATTCATCTCCACCAAACAAGCAACTGGTTTCATATGGATTACATAAGCAAGTGCTTGACACATTCGTCAAAGTTCACGAGGCTCACCCATCTTTCCACAACTTGAAATACCTTTTCAGATACAGTTCATCATTGAAATAATCAATCGACTAGAATTGTAGCATCGAATCTCGTCTAATCACTATTGATGAATTCTGCATTATACTCTAAAATTCGTTAAGAAGCCGAAGTCAAGATCCTTATTTATATGATAAACTGAAAATTTCTACGCACACGGAGCATGTCAAAATAATCATCGGTGATTTAGATTACAAGTTGTCTGTATGATCAAATCTGTCGAGCAACTCAACCAACATCAGCTGAATCATCCAGTGGAATATATTGACCATATATCTGTATAAAACTGTAGGTGTGAGTGGAAATGTTAATCTTGGGGCCATAGAATCAGTGCGGTAATTAATGTAATAACGCAGGTTAGATTCGAAAAGCTAAAGCATCGCTAGTACTGGATCGAAGGTGAGCGTAACTTGACTGTTAACTCCCAGCTGAACTGTGCTACGACGAACAGCTTTCTATCAGGAGTGAGCAGATGGTCTTCGTCTAATGGTCTTAAGCTAAATCCTTCCAAATGTCAGACTATTAATTTCAGTTTGCAATGTAGAAGAAAGTTGAATGAAGCTGTTAACTGCTACGACCGTTGAAAAATTGATTATGATGGTGATATAGAAATCAAATCCGACGTAAAGTATCTTGGACTGATTCTTTCTTCTGACCTATCCTCGTCTTCCCAGGTCTAAGCGTCTGGCATTCTACATTAAGAAGTTAGCGCACTCAGACATAACTCAACCAAACCCTCCTCTTACAGTTTGTCAACTCGCCCATCATACCTATTCTTCTTTACTGTGCACTCTTACTATTTCCTGGATAGCTAAAAACGACTATGTCATGCTGCGTATAACACTGAAGACTAGCTGTCAGTAGGGTGAGTGTTGGCATCCCGTTGGGCAGTAACGTTGAAATTGTCATTAACAGTTTCTGGATTTCAGGCAACAAATTTGCTGCATTACGTTGGCTAACTCGGTAGCCTTTGCAGCCAGCCTCGTACAATATACGGACATTTCACGTTATCGTTCTTATTTTTGCTTTCATCTCAAGAAGAAATATTGGTTGGCTGACTGGCTTCCCGAAGTTCGATGGTAATATGTTTAAGTGGTAGAAGTGATTTTGCAAAGATTCATTTGGTGAATCCATACATACAGGTCCTACTCTCAGGGGCGCGTCATCAACTGTTGACCACAAAATCACATAAGGGTCCGTTTCAAAACTACACCTTACTTCTAGTCGTTAAGATGGTCGAGGTCCTATTTTATGCGTTTGATACCATCTCAGCTTACCTAACCTACAAGCTGATTATCGCGGCTTCGTCAGAGTGATTAACACAGAAATTATATATTTTGCTACCGAGAATGCCTACCATGAGCAACAACCAACGGCTGGAAAATTTCGGTTATCCCTTTAGTCTGTGAAGTATTTATGGGTTACCTCTGATGCAAACAGAGCGTCAACTTGTAGAAGACATAAGAGTGAGCTCAATGAAGATACGGAATATCAGAATAAAACTCCGAGTGAGTGAGTGAGAGTATATTGAAACAACATATTATACGAATACAGATAAGCAGTAATAAATTCGATGGTTACTTGAAAATACAGTCAAAGTAGACTGGAAAATTACGTGGATTTGAAATCAACCCAGTGAAGAACTTTGATTTACCTGAAGCCAGCTGCAAACGAAGCAGAGCGATTTACTCTCCTGTAAACTGGCCGAAATAAAATGCGTTTGAAAATGTCGTTGAAAATGATGTGATTCCCCGTAAATAAAATGCGTCTCCAAGTCTCTAATCTCCTCCAACTGCACAACCATGCACATGGAACAATCACATTTCTCAACACTGCATTTCGTGGAAAACTATGTTTCAAATCGGCAACTCTGAACCGCGAACGAACACAAGTAGCTATTCTCCTATGATCAATGTGGTTTCGTACACCACTAGGTTGTATGCATCCCTCTGTCGAACAGCTGTGAGTAGATGAAGAATGAATAAGTGGAATTCCTTGAAGGACAGTCGAAATTGTAATGCGTATTTGAGCAGTTCAACATATTTTGAAGGCTTGAAGCTAATTGCCTCACTTGAACTAGTAGCCATCTGCGTTCAAATGGTGCTGAGGCTCGTTCAGCGTATAGTTACCGGAATTCTCGATGCGATTTCTATTGGGAAATCCATCTTCATAGTGATGGAGAAGACAGAGAGGAAGTTTTGACAGAATTCAGGGGAAATGAGGGAAGTCAGATAAGAGTGATGACAATATATGTGTAATTTTTTGTACTGGTAGTATTAGTATTTCGAGATGACCGAATTACAAGAATCAAACCAAAACACAGAGAGGGGGGAATTCAGGAATTTGTATTTAACGGAATTATAATCCAATTAATATAAGAAATATATTAGCAATCAACAGTAAGTATTTACACAATACAGAGATAGAAATAGTAAATCACCACGCTATGAAATCCACCAAATCACCTGGAACCAACACTCCAAATAAAAGGCTGTGGAGACGCCCCACTCTGTTGACAAACTGCACATTCAAGTGTTTAGAGCGCTTGGTGGTGTTACTCCAAACTAAGGCCTAACTATATTGGACGGACACCATGATGACCCTGGTGAATTTATCCACATAACTACATATCGTGATGTTTTCTGACCCATCCACTGCTATAGTTCACATGAGCCAAGCTGTGGATGAAGTCTGCAACGTCACTCGTGTGCTGAAACCATGTCACAGAGTGTTCACAATGACCTTATCTGATTGGCTGATCAAGAGAATTATGGTGTCTGTTCACTGAGTTGCTTCAATTTGGAGTAAGTGTGAGTGGAACAACTATGCGTCACCTTGACCCTTGTCTCTGGAATTATGATCTTACACCTAACCACGAAACCTAACCTGGCCTTCAATCTCAGCACTGGACATTGAAGCTGGGTAAGTCAGATCACCACAAAAGTCATCTTGAAGCGTAAGTCATCTTGCATTCACGACCAAATATGGGGTCAGTGTGATATCAAGCAGTGGTGGATAGGTTAGCTTGAGTTAGGCAAAATAAATTTGACGATGATTTGAGACAGTAAAATCTGATTCGTCGGGAAGTTGAAATTGAATGGAAGATCTGCAAGGTCGTATCGAAAATGATAGTCCATCTCATGGTACACAACACTGTACTATTGTGGTGGTGTGGTACATATAACGTGTTCCAAAGGGGCATTATTCTCAAATATTTCCACAGTTCCATGCTCCAGTAGAAAAGGGATTTTTTCCTTCACGTTACCAGTGGAAGATGGGGCTTCAAGCTAGTGGCTTGAAGATTCTGTAGCAGAGTTTAATTTTACAGGATGGGGATGCTAGCCTCATGCCCAACCGTTCCTCTTCACCAGCGTTATTTCTGGCTTAGCGAGGTAAAGGAGTGCGTTGGCCGCCGGGGATCAAACCCCGGACCATGTGCATGGTCGGCTAGCGTCCCAAACGCTATGCCACCGACTCGGCAAAGGAATACCACATGTATTTAAACATTTCATTTGATGTCGTTTAATATCGACCAAAACCACTCGCTGAGTGAGCGGTTAGGGAATATATATCATGGTTAGATAACTTGTAAAATATACCTTGCCCTCCATGTCGTGCATTTTGCTGTCACACTACGAAAGATATTAAACTTATTCTCAGGCGGTATTCGGTGATGCAGACGGTGCTCGAGTGACTATGCCAAGTTAATCTGCCGTTTTGTTGAAAGAAGTGGTGCAATTAACCTTTGGTGTCTGTGTACATAGGACAGCAGAGAAGAGTTGGGTAACTCAACAAATATCTCAACCAAAATAGCTGGTCATGAGCACAGACAATAGGATTGAATGGGTGTGTGTCTAACGAGTCCTCCCGTGAAAAGCATCTTATCACCACTTCGCCATCTGAGAATAGATAAACCCACAAGACACTGGTGAAATATAGTGAAGGCAATTCATATTCTATAATTACTGTATTTCGAAGTTTGGAATGATATTGTAGGGTATCAACAACACACTACGATACGCGACTGACAATTCACACTCGTGATGATAAATACTCATAATTGTTAGCGAGACCAGACAGGTGATGAGATGATTTCAGAGAAGAAGAAGAAGAAGAATGGAAATACTTCCATGAAATCAGTGAGAAATGACATTTTAGTGTAATAGAAAACAGAGTGAAATGATTGTTGATTGAATACAATTCTGGCTTGATTAATGGCTGACAATGATAATCCATGTGGAAAGAAGTTACGTGTAAACACACGTATTATATGAAATATCAAAATACAAATCCGAGTTAACTGAGGGTGTGTCGATAGTGTGTTCCACTCATTGAGGATAAAGGTTTATGTCAGAATACAGTTAGAGTCACTTGCGGAGAGGATTAGTTTCACCCTCCACAAATCGGACAGTTTAATTCACTGATACGATCTGTGAAGCATGCTTCAAGGAATTTCACTCTACAGTATGTTCTGCATAAATGTTGTTCTTATAATTCATTGGACGACGATTGAGATTTCCAGTGATTTGCGAAGTATGTGATCAAATTATCGGTAAAGCAAACAAGCAGTTACGAAGAGAGAGCGGTGAAAGCAGACGTGAAGCAATACATGTATATGTCTTTCATGTGAAACATTTTTAGTGATTTAGTGGTTCTGATTAAAACAACGGCTACAGACAATGTGTCATTTTTATACGTACTATGAGGAACATTACAATACCATTACTCTCGACTAGGACAATTCAATAGGTTGAGACTCATTTGATTTCATTGGAGGCATTTCACTTCAAAAGTCTTCATGAATCATGTGGTCATATTCTGTGACGGAGTATTCTCCGAATCATTACACATATGATTTGATAGCTGCAGTTCGTGTTTGGTGAAGAAAGCATTAAAAGTAAAATTTGAAGTGTATTGAGAATGTACAGCATTAGGAATAAAGCCAATAAATAATAACTTTCATTACCCAGTGGCTTTTGAATTACTGAAAAACAACCGTAGTTACTACACTTCTTGAAATATGAATAAATCAGAAACTGAAATAAAAGCGAAGAACAGGCCGTCGTTACTTTTATTTTGGCTGCAAGGATTCTACGTGCTGGTGATACAGATACACCGGAAGAATTTTCCATCGGTGAGGAAGTTTGATGCTGAGTGGTGTCCACTAACGCTTCTCGTCTATAAATCCTTTTGATCAGGAGAGTAGAGGAAACAATTGAAATAACTGAAGGAAGCAGTACACTTAGGATAAATCTGCTGTATATAAAATTCACACTGTAATGAAACTGATCGCACATTCTGTTCGACGGAATTAGAGGTGAGATGCTTGTAGTCAATGTAATCGCAATGACAATTATGACTTGAATTATGATGACTTTTCCGGAATTCACAAGTGTCGACTGATGTGTTCTGGCGAGAAAAGCGCGGAAGAGATTTTCGAGACAGAGAAGAGTGAAACACCAATTAGAGGTATCCAATGAAAACAAAGTCAAAAATATGTGAATTCTACAGAACAATTCACCGAAGATAACACGCACGTCGTTTCCAGTCAGTGTGAGATGGGCTATTCTCACTCCTCCTGTAAGATGTATAACAAATCCAGAAATCACAATGAGTGACATATGAACCTTCGTAAATCGACGTAATGAAATGTGGGATGATTCTGGTTGTGATTCAGTTTGATCACCACTGGGATTTCCTTCCAGAGATTGACTATTCTGTCTTCTCTCTGAACAAGCGCACAGGTTAGCTAACCATAGTAAACCGATATAAGTGTTGACGAGTATGGCGACTATCGCGATGATTCCGATAGTCCATCCGAATATATTGGTAGTGTAATCCATGAGACGTGTAGTGAGACAGATCTGTTCTCATACAAAAGTCAATCTGCGTTCATGTAGGCCAGTGGACAAATTACCCAACTGATTTGTGTGAATTTCGTTGGAATGTATGAAATTCTCAGTAAAACAGGACGACGAAATTTTTTATATTGATATTAATAGACTAACAACCACTTCCAACATCCATCCTCCAAATTACAGTTTACAAGTAGAAAAAATGATCTCGGAACCTCGCCTGGTTAAGTGTAACATATAATTATTCCCTTCTCGCCTTCTTATAGGTTTTCTGAGTCAATAAATCACCTGTCTCTATAACACTTTCTTCACACTGGTTAGACATTTTTGGATTTGTTGGATTCATTTTCTGGACACGCAGATGGAGGGAGAGAGAGATATATAGAGAGATTGAGACAGATTGGAATGTCAGTGAAAAAACATAAACTGTGAAATCTTCAGTCACATCGACAGGTGTTCGAAATACATGCAGTGAATTAGTTACTTAGAGAACGGCCTTATTAGTGAGACACAGTTGATCGATGGAATTCTACTCAAAATGATCAGTTTCCAATCGCTCAAATCTCCAATGTGGTCACTGAACACCGTCTAGAATCTGCATTCATTGGTGTTTCGTCATTTATGACTTCGCACATTTTGCACAAACATTGTCAGAAGTAGAATAGTAGAATAATCAAGGCTGGTTGGTGTTGAGAAGAAAACTTGTCATTTCCAATGTGATTGACGTGAGTTGTGTTCAGCCATATGTATCTGCTAGTGGTAAAAGTATCTGGAAACCGCCAACAGAATATCGAAGTTTTCAGTCACAGATTATCCAGCCTTTCTCAACCATATCTGGTGAGAGTGAACAAAAGATGCAAAGATTGCAAGCATCACCCACACAATTCATTCCTCACCGAACTAACGACCGGTCGCATGACTCTACTTGGTACTCTAATCAAAGCTCAGTCCCTTCTTGAAGGATTCCTGTAAGTTTGATTGTATCGACACCGTTCATAAATTATTCTCAATGATGATGAGTGAATTGCTCTTTTCATTTCTCCGGCAGAGGTGGATAATTCCCCTACATTATTAGCCACACCACTCGTCACTCAACACTGGGTGTTAAGCCTCAGTGTTTCAGTCAAATTGTTTAGCTGAGGGCTCGTGGTCAAATGTCCACTCCAACCCTCGCACAATCTTGTGGCGCTTGGTTGTGTGCACACTATTCCTTGCTAGTTAAGCAGTCATTCTAGCATTACGATTTTCGTCGCCAAATACACTCTGTCTTCATCATAATCTTTAATCCAAGGGTGCTGTTCACAACAAAGTTATATAGGAGAATTGACTTCAAGCTTTATTTTTCCCAGATATCTGTATTATATTCATCTGATGTCTGGGTTTTTTGTTTTTTGTTAGTGCGAAGACAATATTTCTATATCTCTTTATTTGCTACACAAACAGACTTTATAGCAGACTGTTCCGACTGACTCTAATGTCAGAAAGAACAACCAAACTGTAAATCCATTATACATCAAATTATGTGTAATTTATATAATAACTTATCCATGCCTGTATAATAGGTATGTTCCTGCATAAACAGGGAGAAATATATTATTATTATTAAAACAATATTTAAACGTACCTATACAATTGGTGTATCCTACATAGCTAGGGAAAAAATGTACCTCATTATATTATCTTTACTAAATATGCTTATTAATCTTATGTGTAACTTACGAACTGATGATGCCTGTAAACTGGCGTCCCTCATGTAAAAAATGAGAATATATATGTAGTAATTTATTGTACTTGGAAATATTAATATACCGGGATGACGGAATTATAGGAATCTAATCAAAACCCAGAGAGGGCAGCAATCAGTAATTTGTATTTAGCGGAATTAGAATGCAATTCATATATGAAAATATTAACAATCAACAGTAAGTATTTAAACAATACAAAGATAGAAATAGTCAATCACCACAATATATTATTATTATTATCTGGCGACACTTAGTTGACTGCATCTTGTTGGTAGCTATAATACACATATGCTGCGGTGTTAAATTCTGTGTATCATACTGAATTTTATCGTGTACACCTCATCCGATACATATATACATTTATAGATATTCTGATGCGAAAAAATCAGCATAACAGCACAACTGGATTACATGGAATCTGATGAGTGACTGACACTGATTTGTGCCCTAGAAGACGAACTCCATGGTCAAAATGTAAGCGAAACATCGATTCTGATTTTGTCAACTGCAGCTGTAAATATTCATGGCTGATAGATTATGTTTATTGAGAGAGACAAGGAGCGATATTTCAAGAGTCAGCTTCTCCTTACCTCATCTCTAAATTGGACATTCGAGCCTCACGTGAGTTGAGGGTGTAGTCAGTGAATGTTGATTGATACATGCCAACAAGACAAAGCACAGTCTTTATATCTTGAGTTAATTAATAATCAGCTATGTGAAATGACTACATAAACTAATGCCATATCTAGTGATAGTGACGTCTGCATGGAGAACACAAATCCTGCCTTCTCACTCTGTCTTCTGTCGCTTTATCGAATGATGACGAAGGAGTTAGATACGTCATATACCTAGCTTTTTTGAAGCACATGAATGTTTTGAGCAAGATAGAGCGTTTTATTGAGTGGAGTTTAGTATCGAAGGAGCAGAGTATGGTGTTATATTTACTGCTTGGAAATGGTTGCCTGATGTCTGTGGTAGATAGGGCGATGTTTCTCAAGAAAACTAAGTACAGCGTAGTGGGATTTCAGGTAGGCCTTAGAATGGGTGAGGATATACGTTATGCGTGTTAAATTTTTGGCGCTTCAGGTTTTCTCGTCTTTCATTGGCTAGAACAGTGGCGGTCAATTGAATTTTCGATTTGTCCTTAGTAGGTGCTATGGTGTGCAGTTTTGTGTGGTTGTGTTATGCGTCGTTTGCAAGCAACTTTAACAAATATAGATGTAACATTTGAATATTCTAACATTGTTTCACAGTTTTTTTATACAGATACACTGCTGTTTTCGTTACAAACTCTCCTGAAACTGGTCAGGCATTATGGTGACTATCATTGACTACCATCCAGCGGGTCCCAAAGCATTTCTTCAGTTGTGGTTACACGTACAGTATCTCCTACTTCGATATTTCTCACTCACATAGTCTGGTATCCTGTGTTTCATGCGAATTAACTGTGACAAGCTGTGGCAATAATATGCTTTGTTAACGAGCCTTTTTTCTGGAATTTTATCGCAGGTAATCAGTGCGAGAGGAAGCAGCACATATGTGAGAAGCTGCAAACGCATTAGAAGACTTTCAAAAGGCATGGACCTTATATATTGCTAACCGTGATGAACTTCAGGAATATCGAAATCACCTCCAATGACTTTATAAGTGAAGTTTAATTTCCATGTGTAGCGTAAGGCTGCAGTCATTTCAGTTAGCAGTTCACTGTCCTAGTTTGGTGAGCGATAGATACAACCTAATAACAGAGCTCGCTGTTAATTGCTGTAGGGTGTCATCCATAATGGATCACATATATTTAGGTTGGGATCATCATATTACACAGCTCTGCAGCCAGATTTAACACAGACAATGCATCCTCCACCCAGTCCAACCGATCTGTTCTTTCTGAAAAATGAATACCCTTCGCAGTGAAAGAAGTCATCATTTGGTTCACTTGTGCACCGAGCTTCAGTAATCACTAGTGCTGTGGGTTGGCTTATAAATAGCAGGGACTGGATGCACATCATCTTGTTTACAGTTGATAAGGCACTAGTAAGAACTATGTGAGCACTATCTGGGTCATACCTTAAGATCTTAGCCAAGTCTTAAGTTAGCTGTTGATGAGATTCAATCACACTGTTCTCAGACGACTATGGAACGTCTGTGTCAGTAAAAGCGATGGGAAAGCAAGGAGTGCAGAGGAAGTCAGTGGTATTTTCATATTCCTGTAAGTTAGGGCAAAAAGCAGATTGACTTTCAGGTTTTGATGAAGAAGGGAATTTCCTGTGTCGTCCAAAGTGAGTTTCAGGCACTAATTAAGCATTGCTGTGTCGCAATCAACATAGTCATGGCAGACGATTCGGTAACAAGAGTGGGTGCCGCACAACTTCATTCTCTCATCTGTATCTCGGTGAAGCGTAACGCGCAGATGTGAAAAGAAGCTCTTACTTGATTTTCGCAGCTCAAAGACTCCATATCGCTTTTCACAACAGGAGATTTCCTCTCGAATAGATCACTAATCTCCACCTTCGACATTTGCATCAGAGACAGGCATTATACTTAACCCTACTAGCAGTCTACGACAATAGGAAGTGATATTACGGGGTTGTGACTTCGACGGGAAGTATTAATGGCACTAAAAATTTAGACCTTACAGGTACTGTCTCAAGTCTAATAACTGACCGGCTCTCCTCAAACGAGGAAACAGTTGTCTGGGTCCTCAACGCATGGAGGTACGCTCAGATTTTCCTCATATTCTCAATACAGCAGAGCGAATGGGGAAGACGAAGAGATATGATACTTCTTAACAGGCCGTAAGGCTCATTTGAAATGTTTAGCCATCACCTGTATCCAGTCATGATCTCATCGGGTTATTCCGTTGGCGTCAGCATTATTCATTATTTTCTAGTGTTTGTAATGAAGAGATGGCAGTCTACGCCTTGTGGTACAAATTAATACGTGGTGGTCAAACTGCAGGAGTTATATGGGGAAGAAGGAACGGTTATCAGAGTAGGGTGGATCAAACACATTCTTAGGAGACCATTGGGTGACGTCGTCTGCCAGACCATCGAGTGGGACCCAAATAGGAGACGGTGAGTTGCACTCCAAAAGGAGGCGTGTAGATGACGTAGAGGAGAGGGAGTCAGAAGGGGATGGAGACTATAGGCAGTTGCCGAGCCAGCTGAGGATGGCTGCGGAGAACAGGAAAAAATGGAGATGTGCTACTGAAGCCCAATTTTACACTTAAAGCTCAGGGGAATAACGATATTACGGTGTCAGTTGTTTTGGCGTATGCGATTTCATGTATGTTCGAAATAATTGTATATACACATATACGGGTGAATACCTAACCAATAACAACTTAGAAGTAACACTTAATACCTTCTACTAGACAATCAGTTCGGTAAGAGCCATAATCGCACCACTGAAATCTGCCCTAAAGACACCAACTCTATTCATAGACAGTAAAATGAGATTAAAACTAAGGGAACTGAAAAAGAAATTTTATTTATACAAAAAATTTAGTGCATCACACCAGATACATGAAACATTTAAAAATTTTGAGGAGAGACATAAAATGAAGGCACAATTCCAGGAAAATAAAACCCTAGAGGGCACCTCTAAAACTCAGAAACTCTGCAAGAACTTTCAAAAACGACTGGAGAAGGGTGAAGACAACAATATTAGCCAATTGGAACATGAAGGTATAATTATGATGATCCCCAGATCATTAGTGAACACCTGAGTGAGTGGTTCACCAATAACACCAAAACGCATCCATCCCCAATTCTCGACATAACCTGCAAAAATAACTACAAGTTAGATGAAATCAACTTTAATATACAAAACATAGCATCAGCGGTAAGGACATTGAAAGCTAACGGTAGGTGTGCATTTCACATAAAAATGGATAGATGGTGTAACACATGGAGATCTGAATTTAATTTCGAAAGTGTGTATGGCTCTGCATAGGCTGTTCCAACCCAGAACTCGACCTAGCAATCTAGGGTCACAAAATCCTCAGACTTAAATCTGTACTAGACCTAGGATTGAAATATTCTCACAATCTATCATTTTCTGAGCATATCTCGAAACAAGTATCGAAATCACGCAGGCTTATTGGTTTCCTACTCAGGAACTTCTACAGAAACGAATTCAGAAAACTACTGTACAAGGTTTTTGTGCGCCCACTCCTAGATTACTGCTCATTCATATTTAGTAGTACACGCATAGAAGACCAACTGAAAGTAGAAGGAGTACAGAGGTACTTCACGCTAAAATTACTCTAAACCGATAACGGCACAAACTACTCTACCAGATGTGAAATCCTAGGACTAGAAACATTATGGTTAAGACGAGTGCTACTAAATCTGGTACTCTTCTGTAAGCTTATTAACCACATGGTGTATACCCCTGCTAATTATACTCGGTTCTCAGAAGACACTGGATATAACCTTAGACACACCAAATGTACAGTGGCTATAGAGCAATGTAAAACAGCCACCAGGCAAAAGGTTTTCTTGATTAGGTACGCCCAAATATGGAACAAACTACCTGAGGAAATGTGACTAGCAAGCATATTGGCTTCCCTTGAAAAGGCACTTAATGACAAGCGAAGTGAGTTTGCAAGTGATACCAGTGCTAATTCCCATGTAAGAGTTTCACAAATCATAGGCCCATTTCATGTATGAACTTAGAGACTGTGCCTGTTGTTTGTTTTGCCTCTATTTATAATTCCAGACAAAAAAGCATGACAATAACACCGCGCGAACTTTGAAAAGGGAGTTAATTTTACACGCTCTTATTTATTATTCGCTTTTGTTATGTTGTATGCTCCAAAAGTCTACAGATTTAACTTTAAATCGGTTTATTCTGATCGAAGTTAGTGTACGTTTCAGATTTCAGTCTATCAAATTATAGGAAGTTGTGTTCTTATAACTTAATAGCTACATATATCTATCTTTGTGCACTCATAAGCTTTTATCACTGATTAATAAAGGTCATATTTGAAGTTGCATTAAATTTTTTCCTGGTTCGTTTTAAATAAAATGCCTATCAAAAGAAGCCGCTGCGGAAGGGCTATGTGCCAGTTTCCAGTGGATGAGAGAATGCAGTGTGATAACTACAAGAGACGGTTTCACAGTATCTGCACGAACCTTACTCCTGCAGCATACAAACGCCGCTGCAAACCTCTAGCAAACTGGTTGTGCAACGACTGCTGTAGTACAACTAAACTCCGTATTACAGAAGCCATTGCTACTCTCAGTGGGGCTTTAAAGCTCATGGACTGCAAGCGTCCTCTACCACAAAAGAATACCGACTATTGCTCAGATAACGATGACGTGACTAGCGTCATTGACAAAACAGCACATGTCCCCGATGCGACCTTGCCAATAAGTGAGTGCCCTACAACACAGAAGAACACCCACCACATTCCAAACACCTAGGCTGCCCCCACGATACCGGATAAGCCCTCAAGTGACAGTAATGGAAAGGCTGCCGCGAAGCTGAGGCGTACCAGGGGTCGAAAACCTGCAGCTCCAGTCGCTCAGGGACTGGCGGAACAAGCCTCATCCACACCGGTGAGCAGCAGACAGATAAACCCCATTACGATTAGCGAAGAGGACGCCAGTGAATGGTGCTATGTAGTCTCTCGCAAAAAGCGAGATAAGGATAACACTTTGGCTACACCGCCCAAGAAGGATAGAAACACAATTACGCCTCAGGGCAAGAAAGTCACGAAAAGCAAATCCGAACTCTCTGACAGGTCTCTCATTCTCCACGAAGTGGAGGAGTCACTGGCCTTCGATCATAAGGCCAGATTCGAGCATGACCTTAACTTGGTCAAGCCCCTTTTAGACAAGCTACTGCCACAAACAGTATCAGGCATTACTATACACAGCGTATACAGAATAGGCCAAAAGCATGAACCTACAGTAAGTGAGCCTGTACGTCTTCTCAAAGTCGTACTAAACTCTAAAGAAGAGAGGGATGCTATTCTAAGCAACTCTCATATTCTCAAAGGATCAGGGATATATAATAATAATAAGAAGAATATATTCTCATTTTGTACATGAGGGACGCCAGTTTACAGGCATCATCAATATGATAAATTACATATACGATTACAATCATACTTAATAACAATGTTTTAATAAAATACATATTTTTCCTACCTGTGTAGGACACACCAAATGTACAGGCATGGATAAGCATTATTTAAATTTCATAAATTTGGTTTATGGTTGAATTATATGGTTGCTGACGTTTTTGTCTTTGGTTTGTGGGAACAATATGATAATCAGTCATTCAATGGAGCACCTCATGAAATATAAGAATATTGCCTTCGCATTAACAAAAAAAACCAAGTATGTTTTGGATGGATTAAAAATACTTGGGAAAAAATAAATCTTGAAGTAATTCCACAATATAACTTAGGTGTGTACAAGTCCGAATCTCATTTTTGATTTATATCCAAATTGGGTAATAAGAAAGAATCGTGACGTTGTATTACAAATAGATACTTTTCCATTGGTATAAGAGTATATTCCACAAATGTAATCCAGGTTGCGTCGTGGGGAAAGTTAATTCGTTATTAACCAGGCAACTGAAAGATACGGGACCAATAATGTTTGCAGATCATTTGTCATTGTAAATGGTCAAATATCCACATTATTCATTCTCATTCAAAAAGTCAAATGGAAGCTGAAATGGTGAGAGAAAAAAGAAGACAAACAACAGCAACGCAAAAGAAAGCAAGGGGAGTCCTTAAGGAGTGATTAATAAATATATACATATATATACTGTTTAGTAACTATGGTTATTTTTGTTCACTAACTAACTAGTCCCGTTATGCTAACTTTTATATTATGTGTGAACTAATATTACTGTCCTGTGTAGAAATGTTTATCATCTAGTTCCAATAATATTAAAATTTATAATTGTAGTTTGTTGTAACTACACGTTTAAAGAACTTAAAATATCTATGTAGGGTGAAAAAGAAGGTGTAAGAGTCAGACGTAAAGTGCATTGTCATCTTTGAGCAGTCTGGTGACTGAGGAGATGAACACTGGAAGTGTGTTTGCATCGCGCACATTAGCTGGTAGTCTATTCCAAATGACTGAAAACTTATTTAAGAAGAAGTTGTACCGCACGTAAGTCTGACAGTGCTCCATAGCAGCTAGGTTGTGATGATTTCTAAGATTGTAACTGATGACAGCGGTAGGTTTAGTTATTGGCTCGGAGGAATGCAAGAGAAGATTAGTTAGCTTATAGTAAAAGATAAGGTTTAGCTTAAGGCGTCTTTTCCAGAGGGGTTCTAATCTTAGTCTTTCGCATCGCTCATGGTATTCCAGACCACTTTCTAAACCAAGAGTTCTTGAGGTAAACTGCCGTTGCACTCCCTCTAATTTAAGCTTGTCATTTTGTCTGAGTCCGCTAAGAATAAACGGGCAGTATTCTAAGATAGGTCGGACACATACTTTGTATAATAAAACCCTAGTTTCACAACAAAAGAAATTGCGTGTTATGCATCCTATCAGCCTTCGTGTTTTACGTCTGGCATAATCAGTCTGTTCAGCGAACGTTAGGTTACTAGAGTATCTAATACCGAGATCTACGACTGAGTTGAGCTTAGCTAGTTTTCGCCCATTTATTTCAAGAGTTAGATCAAGGTTACTGTTGCCGATACAAATCCAGCCGCATTTGTCAATGTTAAAGTTTAGACAGGATTCAGCACACCATGTTGCGAGACTACTTAGTTCAAGATGTATTTTAGTAACCATATCGCTTAATTCATGAGTGTAGCAGGAGTAGACGATAAAACAAGCAATAAAGGTTAATAAAGCAGGATTTAATGAATTCATCAAATTTCGGTAGAACTCGTCAGCTGAATACTCTACATACACGAATACATATACTTTTGAAATTACATTGGGAGATATAAGACTGATAAGTTGAATACTCTACATACACGAATATATATACTTTTGAAATTACATAGGGAGATATAAGACTGATAAGTAAACAAACTACATTGAATTAATCATGCAGAGAGACAGGTGCGAATATTTTCCAGGTCATGTTCAAATAGATAAGGGGAGAGAGAGAGTATGAGAGATCAAAATTAAGATAAATTGCATTACGCTTCAATTACATCACTTAGATAAACAATTAGTCATTAGGGAATATAACGAGAATTGCAAACAGACTAATATCAATAGTAATAGTTTTAATAACAATAATAAGTGTTTTTTCGCAGACTTATTCTTGTCACGCCTAGAAACCGGTACTTTGCAGCAATATATACAAGAAACAAATGCATACCTAAGATATGTTGATGACATTTTTATTGTCTGTGAAAGCAGATCAAAAGCGGAAGACATGTTAACAAAATTCAACTCATGCCATCCAAATCTCAATTTCACAGTAGAACACGAGGAAAACGATACTATTAAATTTCTAGACGTTCTTCTGACCAAAATGAATGATGGCACAATCGAAAGATCTATATTTAGAAAGTCCTCATGGACAGGACAGTACATGCATTTCAAGAGCTTTGTTCCAATCGAATACAAAAAGAACTTAGTCAGAACACTGTTCAATAGAGCACGGAAAATTTGTTCTGACAGTACTTTGAACATGAAATAAAATCTCTGAAGGATATTTTATGTAAGAATGGATATCCTGAGAAGTTCATTAATAAATACTCTAAAGAAACTACCCCTTGCAAAACAATTCAGACAGTTCCAAAGAAACCTGTCTATATCAATTTGCCATTCAAAGGAGATGACGTACAGGAAATAGTGAAACGAAGACTTGACAAAGCCATCAAGAGAACTTATTATGCTGCAAAACTTGTTATCCTTAACACCACCAAGCGAGTGCTTCAACAATCTGGGAAAGACCAGTCGCCAATCCTCGACACTTCAAACTGCATATATCAATTTGAGTGTGTTTGTGGCAGCAAATACATAGGTCGTACGGAAAGGCGATTGTCTACTCGCATGATGGAGCATTTGCCAAAATGGTTGAAAACAGCTGAGTGCAAAGTCCCAAAATCCTCAATAACAAAACATCTCGTGGATTACGGACATGATATCGACGCCGTCAAGTCATTCACCATCGTCAGCAAACAAAGAAACAAGAAGATGCTTGCAATTGCAGAGGCTTGTGCAATTCGAATTTACAAACCAGCCCTCTGTATACAAAAGGAGATGGTCGTCACTCTGAATCTACCATGGTAATACGCTTTACTTATTATTCTCTACTTGTTATTACTATTATTCTACCTCTTCTTCTTATTATTTTTGTTATTATTACTACCATTATTATTATTCTTGATTCATTTAAATCTATGCTTTATCCGTAAGATTATCTTAACTCACTTCAACACTATTATTATTATTGTTATTAAAACTATTACTATTGATATTAGTCTGTTTGCAATTCTCGTTATATTCCCTAATGACTAATTGTTTATCTAAGTGATGTAATTGAAGCGTAATGCAATTTATCTTAATTTTGATCTCTCATACTCTCCTCTCCCCTTATCTATTTGAACATGACCTGGAAAATATTCGCACCTGTCTCTCTGCATGATTAATTCAATGTAGTTTGTTTACTTATCAGTCTTATATCTCCCTATGTAATTTCAAAAGTATATATATTCGTGTACTTTGAGGTCGTCAGCATATAGGAATGGTTTACCTGAGGTGAAGCACTTGCAAATGCTGTTAATGTAGACTGTGAATAAAAGTGGACCTAGGACACTACCTTGCACGACCCCACTTGAGATCTGCCTAGGATGAGACAATACAGATCCAACTTTGGTTATTTGTACCCTGTTGCTTAGAAATGATTTTAACCAGTTCAGTAATGGGTTGCGAATTCCACAAGAGTACAGCTTCTCAAAGAGAATACTGTGAGATACCATGTCAAATGCCCTAGATATATCGAAGTAGAGAACAACGACTAGCTTACGTGCTTCGCGACTACTAGTGATGCAGTTGAAAAAGTCGAAGTGGCAAGTAACGCAGGATCTATTTTTGAGAAATCCGTGTTGAGACCTTGTAACAAGATCTTCCCTAATTAGGTAGTCTGACAATTGATCTTTTACAACTTTCTCCATGATTCGTGAGATAACTGGGGTTATATTTATGGGTCTGTAATTGCGGACGTTTGCCTTATCACCAGATTTGTAATGTGGAATTATGAAGCTAGTTTTCCACTCACTAGGGTAAGTGCCAGTGTCCATAGATATTGAGAAGAATTTAAGAAGTAACAGGGTATATCACACCCACTGTTTTTGAAAATTATCGAAGCGAGGCCATCCGGTCCCGTACTAGTGGAAGGTTTAAGGCTTTTAATTGCTTGTACTATTAACTGATTAGTGAACACAATGCTTTCAAGGGAAGAGATAGTAAGGGGGCGGTTTCACCAGGCATATGTGTTTCTAAACTAAAGTTTGCAAACCAATCACTGAAAGTTCACAGATAGTGGCAGGTTCATTGTAGATTACTTTGTCGTGAAGTAAGTATGGGATTTCCCTCGCCGACTGCATTCGTTTTTTAAGAAGTGCCGTTAAGTTATAAACTTTGGAGGTACTTTCAAGTGCCGTTAACTCTTCGTCGAGGTCCTTTTGAGAGCGTAGGCGCTTGATAGATTCAAGAGACTCGTGGATTGAGAGCAATAGTGATATGTCCTTAGTGGAATAGTACTGTTTCTTCAGCTTCCTTAACTTATTACGGTGTGCCCTTGGAATATATTCAGTTCGGTGTCTACTTAATTTCACTATTTTCTTTGGAGCAACTGTATCTAGACAAAGGGTAACATTCCTGTAAAACAGGGTTACTAAGGCCTCCAGGGAGTCAGTGGTAAAATAGTCATCCCATTGACAGAGTCGAATAAGTTCTTGGACTAATCCCCAGTCTGTATATTTGTAACTACGACATATTGTGCTTCCTGAATCTTGTTTGTTTCCTGTATTTAGTGGTGAGAAAGGCAGAGAGCAGAGTACCATTCTATGGTCACTACTGGAAAATCTATTACCAACATAGTGGAGACTGGGATTGTGTCATGACAAAAAACAAGGTCCAACATGTTGTCCCCACGAGTAGGTGTCTGGACGTGTTGTTGCCATCCATAACAGTCGATAGTGGCAAGTAATTCGTCGAAGCGTTGGGGGCCGGAACTAGTTAGCCAATTGACTTCTGGAAGATTGAAGTCCCCTGCAATTATTTTGTAATTAGCACTAAACAAGGGGGCGTGTGCAAACGATTTAGCTAATAACGCATCAGTTTCTTTTGTTGCGCTTAATGCTCGAATTCAATCGATCGTCTGTCTCCTCTAAGAGTCCTACTTGTGTCCACAGATTACATTCAACACTATATTCACATTAATCTAAGGGAGTCAATCGGCATACTGTATATACCCTTCATGAATATCATCTAATCAGAGTATTTCGCTTCTATGTGTACGTCAAGTTTCACTGAAAGACAACCAGACAAATGTGGAAAATAACAGAGTGGACAAAATAAACACTAACCACAAAGATAATTATCCTCTTACGACAACTTGACTTGATTATTTACGAAGACATTTGCCTGTGCACTTCACACAAAATATCCTCAGTGATTTCATCTTTCAAACGTTGACTGGAAATACCTATTCATCAAAATCACATGATCAGATATACTCCATACTGAATACTTCTCACGTCAGTTACATCGACAATGACAAGTTCTATTCATGACCCAGGATTTTACAACTCATGTCTTTCTACTAACACTTCGCCCACTACTTATCTCTCTACCTCCTTATCTCTCTCTCTCTCTCTGTATTCTCAAAATAGAAACCAACTAATTCTCGAAAATCTAACTCATGTTATCAAATTATCATAGAGACAGATTTTTCATCCACTCAAAACATCTGGCCATTTTTATCAAGGCGAATAACGAATAATTATCTGTTTCATGAAACCATCCAAGTTTTGAAGTGATTTTTTTCATTCGAAAGTATAATTTAGAGGAAGGACAACGAAAGTAGCTATTAGTCTACAAATATCAATATACAAGGAGTTGATTATTCTGTTTTACTCAGTCTTTCATACATTCCAACGAAATTCACACGAACCAGTCTGATACTTTGGTCACTTACCTGCATGAACGGAGATTGACATTCGTGTGAGAAGAGACCTGTCTCACTAGACGTCTTATGGATCACACTACCAATATATTCGGATGGGCTATCGGGATCATCGCGATAGTCGCCATGCTCGTCAACTCTTATATCAGTTTACTATGGATAGCCAATCTGTGTGCTAGTTCACAGAGAAGACAGAACAGTCAATCTATGGTAGAAAATCTCAGTGGTGATCAAAATGAATCACAACCAGAATCATCACACATTTCATTACGTCGATCCACAAAGGTTCACATGTCACTCATTGTAATTTCTGGAGTTGTTATGCATCTTACAGGAGGAGTGAGAATAGCCCACCTCGCTTTGACTGGAACCGACATACGTGTTATCTACGGTGAATGGTTCTGTAGAATTCACATATTTTTGTCTTTGTTCTCAGTGGATACCTCTAACTGGTGTTTCACTATTCTCCTTCTCGAAAATCTCTTCCCTGCTTTCCTCGTCAGAACACATCAATCGTCATTTGTGAATTCCGGAAACTTCATCATTATTCAAGTGATGATTGCCATTGCGATTGTGTTGCAAGCATCCCACCTCTAATTCCATCGAACAAAATGTGCAGTCAACCTTATTACAACGTAAATCTTGTATACAGCAGATTTATCCTGAGTATACTGCTTCCTTCAGTTATTTCAATTGTTTCATCTACTCTCTTGATTAAAATGATATATAGACGTGAAGTGTTATTGAACACTAGTCAGCGTCAAACTTCCTTACATATTCAAATTTCCTTCAGTGTGTCTGTACTACCAGCACGTAGGATCAATGCAGCAAAAATGAAAATATTGATGACCTGTTCTCATCTTTTGCTGAAGATACTCACTTATATATTTGCAATGAAAAGGAGTAATTATTGCTGCTTTCTGATAATTCAAAAACAGTTGGACACTGAGGACTGTTACTTCTTAGCTTTAATCCTAATGCACTGCATTCTACACACACTTCAAATTTTACTGTTGATGCTTTCTTCACCAAACATGAACTGCAGCTATCAAATCATATATGTGATGATTCGGAGAATACTGCACCTTAGAAACTGATCACTTAATTCAAGGAAGCTTTTAAAGTGAATGTCTCAGTTGGAATTCAATGTGTCTCAATCTATCGATGTGTACTAATCGAGAGTAATGATATTTTACAGTTCCTGTTAGAAGGTGATCAGATGATGCATTGTCTGTAGCCGTTGTTTTAATCAGAACCACTACATCACAATAAATGTTTCACATGAAAGACCTATACACGTATTGATTCACGACTGCTTCGCCGCTATCCGTTACTGCCTGTCTGCCGTACTGATAATCTGATCTCGCGAAACCTCCATCGTCGTCCAATGAATTATAAGAACAACCTATATGCAGAGCATACTGGAGAGTGAAATTCCTTGAAGCATGCTTCACAGATCGTATCAGTGAATTAGACTGTCCGATTTGTGGAAGGTGAAACTAATCCCCTTCCGCAAGTGACTCTAATTGTATTCTCTCATAACTCATTATCCTCAATGAGTGTAACACACTGTTTACATAACTTTCGTTAATTCGGATTTGTATTTTGATATTCATGTAATTGATGAGCCTACTATATGCCGTCTTGCAACTGAATTACTCCTGTCAGCCATTAATCAAACCAGTATTGTATACAATCAGCAATCATTTCGCTCTGTTTCCTATTACACTAAAATGTCATTTCTCACTGATTTCATGGAAGTATTTCCATTCTTCTTCTTCTTCTGTTCTGAAATAATCTCATTACCTGTCTGGTCTCACTAACAACTATGAGTATTCACCATCACGAGTGTTAATCGACATATTTAACAGCTGGATACTTATTTGACTCAATAGATTTCATTTCATCTCTCTTCACTTATAACGGATTTACTCTAATTTGTCGCACAACGACTTTGTACACACAACCGTATCACTTATGAAACATTCTTTCACCTACTTCTCTGCTTTCAATCTCATTGTATACACTGCTTTACTCATCGATAGAAGTGTTAAGTCACACACATGGAAGCGCATCCATCATTCAATGGATAAATGAAGCCTTTCACATCGTAGAGACGATACACTTCCTACTCGATTGAACCTTCTGTTATCCCTCAATTACTTACTATATCTCAGTGGCCATGACGTAGCGTGTTGTAGATGTCCTGCGGTGTCATTCCATACTTCAAAATACAGTAATTATAGAATCTGAATCGCCTTCAATTTATTTTACTAGTTTCTCCGGCGTTTATCTTTTCGCAGATGGCGAAGTGGTAATTTGATAGGATGTTGTTTGTTCACTTTCACAGGTGGACATTATTACTTGAGTTGGGAATGTGTTGGAAGAGTCTTTTGCCTTTCTCAAAACACTTGCATTCGTTCATTCGGCATATCCTATCCAGATTTTTATTGACTTCTACTTTGGATGCTCATCTCTGCACTGATTCATCTTTCTCCTCCTCGCCATCATCATCACCATTATTTCGTCCTCTGTAGGCTTCCATGTGTTCACAGGCACCTGTTGCATGACATGTCTTTCTTTTTCGTGGTGGTATACATAGACTCTTTTCTTCGCACTTTCCGTACAGTTCCAGTGTTTCTCCACACAGACTTCCTACGTAATGTTTCCTGATGCGTGAGACGTTACCCTGGTAACTGCAGTGAATGTTTAAACTGCAGCACCACCATTCAATTTCTCAATGTTGAAGTTGAATCGTAGTCAATCTGCAGCTTGCTTGATAGCTCTCACTTCAACTCTGCAGTTTTATTGCACTAGGTAGCGATCTCAGTCCGAAACCTCTCGATTTTGTGTGCTAGCTGGGTTCTTCTCGTGTTTCTTGAAATTGTGATATGTGTCGATCTTTTGAAACCTATTTTGCGTCTTTGATATTGCTGTGCTCATACAAGCTGCTTTTATTGAGCATATCGGTGAGGGTGGGAAGTCTGCAAACAGTCCTTCATTCTAATCCTCTCCTCTCACCTAGAGCCTATGGACAAACACCAAATCCTATTCCTGTGTTGGCTGTTCACGATATCGCATTAACATAACCCATTAGGGCTTTGATGTTGCCATTGTTGGTCCACAGTTGTCTTTACGACTTCAAGTTCTTTCTTGGTCTGCGTTATTTGTAGGTAAGTAGTATTGGATAATTACAAATTATTTGGATTTCCAGTTGAATGTAGTTGTCGTGATTTTTGATTGCATGGATATAGGCAATATAAAGAATAGAATTTTAGAATAATAACAGCTTTATTCCAAACGGTATTTGTGGTACAGGTATGGAATTTTCAGCGTGCATTACAGTATATTGCATCTTGTTACCTCATAAATTATATAAGATTTTTAAAATCAAAGATAAATAAATAAAAATAAAATAAATAAGTTATAAATGAATAAAATAAATAAAAATAAAAAAACGGCGTAGAATATTACATTTCAAACAATGCACCAGAGGATATGAAATATAAAGTTGATGTGTGATAGAAGATGAGAACAACAGTGTAATAGTAACGAGGAAAGGAAAACAAAAACTAATGAGACTATTTGTTAGAGTGCTGCAGTAAGTTGATTGTGTCATACCTAACGGATTTCTCATCACATAACAGCCGTGCCAGATATGGTATTGTGGAGTTTTTGTATTTGGTAGTCCTAGCATAAAGCCGCCTATAGCTGCTTCTATTTCTACCAGATGAAATGCAAGGAGATGGATGCGTGTAGATAGGATGCTCGGGGTTCGACAATATTGTATTCTCTAGTTTCTTACATGACATTATATGTCCACCCAGAATAGTGTTAACCAGTTGGTTTAACGATATCCCACTTGCCCTACTAACGGCTTTTAGTGCCGTTCTCAGCAAAGCAAAGTCTTTCTTAAATAGTCCAGGAAAGACTAATGGGGAGCAGTAAAGGAGGATGGGTAGAATAAAAGAATTTACAAACTGAGAAAGCAAAGACTGCTTTATGCCAGACTGCCTAAATTTCCTAATGTAGAACGTTAAGTGAAACATCTTTCTAGTTATTAGCAGGATGTGGGAAGACCAGGAAAGATCGGTGGAAAAACTCAGCCCAAGGTAATTGACATTAGACGTATTTTCAACCTCTGTGCCGTCAATGATAGTGGGGCCATGTGAGCTAACTAGTTGCTGTAGGTCACATTTACGTCTGAAAGTGAAACTGACTACCTGACATTTGGACTGATTAAGCTTAAGTCCATTTGAAGAGGACCACTGACTAATTTCCGACAGAAAGTTATTTAATTTGGAACAATCTGACTGAGAGTTGACAGGCATAGAAATAGAGAGGTCATCGGCATACTTAACAAAAGTGGCTACATCAGAATGAGGCAAGTCAAGTAAGAAAAACGAAAACAGAAAGGGAGAAAGAACAGCACCTTGAGGAACACCAGCTAAAGTAAGTGAGGTGGTGGAGGGCTTTCCATTTTAGACGGTGTACTGCTTCCTATCAGAAAAATAGGAATGCAACTACTTGTTTGTCCAGCTCTCAGACTGTGTTGCAGCAAGCTTACTTAGCAAGAGAGACCTGGGAACAGAGTCAAATGCAGATGTGTAATCAAGGAAGGCACAGCGAATGTATTTAGCTCCTTTATCTAAACTAGAGACTATGCTATGGTGGAGGACAGAAGCGGAATCTAACGTACACCTACTATGTTTATAAGCAAACTGGTTGGGGTCGTTGAAAGGTTTTAAAGAGGGATCAAGATTAAGTGAAATAAGTCTTTCCATAACTTTCAAAAAGGGTGAGGTAATCGCAATGGGTCTAAACTTAACATTAGGTCCACTTGTTGATTTAGGCACTGAGTAGGCTTGAGAGATTGAAGACACTTTAGGACATCATTCGTGTTAAAGCGTGAGAAGCAGTCATTGTTTACACTATTTGAGTTAGGAATCATAACATTTGCTGGGATACATATAAAGGATTCATTAAGCATGTTAACATCTACAGAAATATCATTCATCATTTGCTTACCATCTGTGATTTCCTTTAATAACTTCCACATGTTTGATGGGGATTTACATGAAAGAAACTTCTTGTTATAGAGAGCATTCAATCTTTGTAATTCAAGCTTAATCAAAGTGTTCATTCTCTTAACACCAGATTTGTTTTTCATTTTGAACAACCTTTATTTTCACGGCGGAGCTTTTTGGGTTGAGAAGAGGAGAAGCGATCGAATTTTAAGAAGATTGTCTCTTTTGGACAACAAACATCAAGACAGAAATTAAGATAATGTGTTATATTGGCAACTGTGTTATCAAGAGCTTGTTCAGTAAATAAGTCCCAGTTTGTGTCTCTTAACATGGACCTTAGATTCAGTATGTTGTTATGGGAATAAAATCTGTGTTGTGTTTTATTCTCAGGGTGTGAGAAGACCCTTTGTGCTGATTTCTATATACTTTGGGCAATATTCCTATGCTACAGTGATCTGAATTTAGTAGTGCGGCTCTTATTCGAAATTCAAATTTTACTGCGTCGTTTGTAAACACATAAATGATGACCACAGTAGGATGTATGGTGTTGTTAAAATTCATAAATCAGGATACCCTATTAGGCCTATAGTTGATTTTCGAAATTCACTTACCTATGAATTATCTAAATATTTAGCCATGGTATTAAATCCCCTAAAAATCCACTCAAAATCTAGACTAACTAATTCTTATGAACTAAAACACAGATTAGATAATTTAAAATTAGATAATGAAGAAAAAATGGTTAGTTTTGAAATTGTCAGTTTATATACACGTATACCAATAAATATGGCTATAGAGGCGGTCAGAAGCGAACTCATTTCTGACCAAGAACTCGAACTTAGGACAAAAGTGCCGATTGAGGACATAATGCTGGGAGTGCAGCTTTGCCTGACTTCTACAGTATTTAAATTCCAAGGGAAAATATACAAACAAACTGAGGGAGTTGCCATGGGATCACCAATATCCTCGGTTGTGGCAGATATATTCATGGATAGGTGGGAAAAGATAGCGATTGAAACGTTCACCCCCGCCCCAAAAGTATGGTGGAGATATGTAGATGACACATTAACTGTACTTAGAACTCAAGATATAGATAGATTTTTAGAGCACATCAACTCGAAGGTAGAGGCAATTCAATTCACTTATGAATTGGAAAGTCAGGAAGGGGAACTTCCAATGTTAGATTGCAACGTAAAAAGGAAAGAAGATGGGAAGCGAAACACTAGTGTTTACAGAAAACTCACACACTCAAACAGATATTTGGATTTCCGATCATCCCATCCTATGTCAGTAAAAATAGGATTAGTGAAATGTTTAAATGACAGAGCACAAAAACTAAGTAGTACCAAGGAAAATCTAAGACAGGAAGTGATACACATAAAAGAAGCCTCGAAACTTAGTAATTACCCGGATAAATTAGTCAAGAAATATGTAAGTAAATGTAAAAATAAAATAAAGAAGGATAACAGAGATAGTGATAATAATAATGATAACAATAATAATAATAACAATAATAATAATGGTAATAATAATAGTGATAATAATAATAATAATATTAATAACGACACCAACAATAAGGAATGAGCTCCTCGGTCTGTTGTTATCGTTTTTGGTACTCCATAGTTTGTCACCCGACGATCTAGAAAAACCAAAGTGACATTTTCTGCAGATATGTCGTTGAGCGGACAAGCAATAGCCCATCGTGTAAATCGATCAATAGCTGTAAGGATATGTGCAAAACCTCTGGAGGGTGGTAATGGTCCAACAATATCTATGTGCACGTGTTGAAATCATTTATCTGGTAAGTTGAACTGCTTTGGAGTTGTGGTGGTGTGATGATGTACTTCGGACCTTTGACATTGCAAGCATTGACGTGCTCAATCCCGAATATCGGAGTTCACCTTGGGCCAAACGAAATGCTCACTGATTAACTTAACCGTAGCATGTACTCCACGACGATACAGGGAATGTAGATGTTCAAACAAAGGTTTTCGACAGCTTAGTGGAACAAAAGGTTGATGAACGCCGGTGGAAACATTGCAGATGGTAGTTGTACCAGACAGAGGAATAGGTATATCCTGCAACTGCACAGACGGCGTTCGTCTACAAGTATGAAGTTCGGCGTCATTTTTCTGCAACTTGGCGATATTTTCTAAGCTAATGTCTATCGAAGATAGAAGCTGATTAACATCACATCGAGACAAAGAATCGGCTACAATATTGGAATCTCCTTTGATAAACTGGATGCCTGTTGAGAATTGTGATATGTAATCCAGTTGTCTGGCTTCTCTCGGAGAGTGTTTGTTGAACGAAGTAGTAAAAGCATAACAAAGAGGCTCGTGGTCAGTTAAGATAGTAAAATGTCGACCTTGTAATAAAAAGCTGAAATGTTTCACGGCTAGATTGATAGCTAACGGTTCTCTGCCAAAGGTACTGTAACGAGTTTGGGCAGGTTCCAACTTCTTGGCGAAGAAAGCAAGTGGAGTGATGTCATTATTGAACTTTTGTTGTGAAACTGCTCCCACTGCTGCCTGCGATGCATCTGTACATAGAATGAGTGAGGCTTATGGATTGATGTGAGACAACATTACAACGTTGGATAAGGCATCTTTTGCATTACTAAATGCTGCTTTTGCTTCTTCAGACCACTGAAATTTCTTCGGATTGCATCTAAGTAGGTCGATCAGTGGCTGAACTATTGAGTAACACGATGGGATAAGCCGTCGATAGAAATTGAACATCCCGAGAAAACGCCTAGGTTTCTTTAAGGAATCAGGTTCGGGAAAGTTCTTAATAGTTTCTATCCTACCTTCGTTAGGCCTAATGACTTCAGCAGTTATTCGATGTCCTAAGAATTCAATGGAAGGGGAACCAAAAATACATTTCTTCGGGTTGATAACAACTCCAAACTGTTCAAACCTTTAAAATAACACACTTAGGTGTTCCATGTGTTCTTCCATCGATGAGCAGCCTATTAAGACATCGTCGATGTATACAAAGACAAAATCAAGACCTTGGGTAACTTGTTCCATAAACCGCTGAAACTTTTGAGCAGCATTCTTTAGTCCATAAGGCATTCTCGAAAATTCGAATAACCTAAAAGGAGTGATGATTGCTGTTTTCGCAATGTCTTCCGGATTGACTGGTATTTGATGATTTGCCCTGACCAAGTCAACTTTATTGAAAATGGTATTTCCATGCAAGGTCAAAGAGAATTCGTGGAGATGAGGTATGGGATAATGGTCTGGGACCGTAGCATTATTCAAGGCGCGGTATTCTCCATATGATCGCCAGTCATGACCAGCTTTGAGTACCACATGCAGAGGTGAAGACCATGGACTGTTAGATGGTCGAATGATGCCTAGCTGCATAATATGTTCGAATTCTGACTTAGCTGCTGCTAGCTTATCAGGTAGTAACCGTCGTGGACGTGCCTCCACAGGTCGGCCTGTTGTGATGATCTTGTGAGTCACTGTATGAGGTATATCCTCGACGTTGTATGACGGTTTAAGGATTTTAGGAAAACGTTGTAATAAAGTAGAAAACATTTCACTCTCCGGTTTTTCTATGCAGATACTATGAACGGAATAATCGCATGTAATACCGTGGATGTTGAGTTGTGTGCTGTTGTCAATCAGTGTTTTCTTGTTGATATCAACTAAAAGATTGAAATGACTTAAGAAGTTTGCACCTAGTATGGCGTGACGTACGTCAACTACTATGAAGATCCATGTGAAACGTCGGCGTAGTCCCAAGTTTAAAATCACTGGCTGTTCGCCATACGTCTGTATGTTGGTTTGTTTGGCAGCATAGAGTGAAAATTTCTCCGGTGTTTTGGATGATCGCCTGGATTGTGAGGCGGGGAATAACACTGACTTCGGTGCCTGTATCTACCAGAAATAATGTGCCGGTAGTCAAATCCCTCATATGGAAAAGGCGACTGGGGTGATTGCCAGTAACAGCGGTCGCCGCTACTGTCTGGCTTGGGAGTTTCCCGGAGTTAAGTTACCACTGCTGTATATGCACGGTCGAACACACTTCAGGGCACAATAAATATTACGTCTTTGAGAAGGTGTTCTAGAACGTCGTCTAGATCTTGATCGCTGTTGTTTGGATACTGTATGTGACTGATTTCATTGTTATCGAAGCTCAGACACTTCCAGTCGTAAGTCTCACATTTGTGATGGTAACTGAGATAGGAAACAAAGCATTGGTGTGTCCTTTATAGATTTGGAAGGAACTGGTGGTACTGCCTGTGTAGGCACACTGTTTATGCCAGTATTCGATAGTACATCCAAGATATCATCTTCCATCTTTGCTAGTTCTTCAAGGTCAGTCGTCCTAGAAGATATCGTTAGGATTTGTGGAACATTTTGTGGTAAACTTTGTAAAAACATCTGACGTAGGATTAACTCATCTACTTCCTATGATTCGGCCAACTGACGCATATGCTTAAGTAGTTGAGATAGCTTTTTTGTACCCAACTCACACGCATTAAGTATTTGTTGTGTACGTTTCTCACCAGAAACGGTGGTTCGCTCGATAAGTGCAGCTATTAGTTTGTCATATTGATGATCTGTAGGTTTATTGTCTAAGACATCGATAACTTCTCAGAGTACTTCAGTGGGTATTGCTGTTAATACGCAACCGTACTTGGCAATCTGCAGTGTTATACACCGTGCTGCAAATAAATGTTCGATGACTGTGAACCAGACGCGTTGTTCGACCAGATCGAATTGAGGTAATCTTAAGCCAGCCAAGGCATTAACAGAAGAGTTCTGTATCTCTTCGCCTTTCTTAAGTTCTGCCGGAATAGTGGCACGTTTAGGTGAAGCCATTGTCAAAAATACTTGAATATAAAGATATACAAAATAGCAAACAATGCGATAACAAAAATGATAGTAATACGAATTTAAAAAGCCAAAATAGCCAAAAAATGTTCAGAACGAGTAAGCTATCGAAAAAGTTCAACACGGGCCAAAATATAGAAAAAAGTTCAAAACGGGCTCACCAAATTTTGTGGCCGACCTTAGACTCTGATAACTTAATATAGCAATTCCGAATAGAAATAAAAATACCAAATCGGTAGAGTTAGAGGAGGAATATATTTAAATTTGTTATTTGGGTTATTTTTTTACGAGTTGGTCACGGATTGACGTCAGTTGATATCAGATAACCATTGAAAACGAGGGAGTGCAGGACAGCTGCTGTTTCATCCTAGTTTTGGGAATCATCGGTAGTACGTGAATATATCAGAATAATATTCCGCTGGAACGTGTTGTGTATATCACACCACCACAATAGTACAGTGTTGGGCACCATGAGACGGACTATCAATTCCGATACCTGATTGCAGATCTTCCAGTCAATTTCAACTCCCCTACGAATCATATTTGAATGTCCGAAAGCATTCTCAAATTTATTTTGACCAACTCAAGTTAAGCTATCCACCACTGCGTTATATCACACTGACTCCATATTTGGTCATGAATGCAAGGTGAGTCTCACTTCAAGATGATTTTTGTGGTGATCTGACTTACCCCAGCTACGCTGTCTACAGCTGAGATTTACAGTTGCGTTAGGGTTTGGAATTGGATAGACAAGGGTTAATGTGGCGCATAGTTGTTCCACTGGCACTTACTGCATACTGAAGCAACTCGGTGAACAGACAACATAACTACCCTGGTCAGCCAATCAGATGAGCCCACAGTGAATACTCGGAGATATGAGTTGAGTACACGAGTGACGTTGCAGACTTTATCCACAGCTTGGCTGATGTTATGTACAAGGTTGGATGGGTCACGAAACAGCATGATGTGTAGTCCACTATAGTGTAGCTGTAGTTTGGAGTAACACCACTAAGCGCTCTAAACACTTGTATATGTAGTTTGTCAACAAGGTTGAGCGACTCCACAGTCTTTTATTTGAACTGTCAATTCAAGGTGATTTGGTGGCTGGTATAGTTTGTCGTCACCCCAATCTGATTGACCGAAGTTGCTCTGTATCTCCATGTTAGTCCACACTGTTTCAACTTCTCTTCACACGATCTCCTCCATTTCACCCGTACACTGACGTCCCACTCGCCGCTTCCCTTTCGGCCTGGTTCCACTCGAGAAATGGCCTGACGCGCTCGATGTCACTCAGTGGTCTCCTCAGTGAGCGAGTGTCCAATCCATCTCCACTTTTTTCCTGCATATTTGTTGTTGTTGGGCGATTGGTTCTTGTTGGTGATTCTTTCCGGCCCGGACATCTGATCTTCAGTATAGAGCCAGTGAAGACAGTTGTTGATAATGGTCTGATTCTTTGTGACTCGTCCGTCAAGTTTCTGATCCGTATAGAAGAACTAACTGACTTGACGTTTGTATTGAAAATCCGACTGAATGTTTTTGTTGATGCTGGCTGAGTGACGAAGATTTCCAGATTGTTTGTTTCAGGTTGATGAATGTGTTTCTCGCCTGCCTTCCCGATTCTCGCTCGATTCGACATCCTCGTCCGTTCCGACTTCCTGTAGTTGAGACAATGCTCCCTAGATGACTAACCTATTTCAAATCCCTCCTGTTAATTGTGACTGGCGCTGGATGTTTCTGCTGTTGTTGTTGTTGGTTGGTTATTTTCATATTTTCACTTGGAGTCCTGTCTTTGCCGACTGCTTCTTCGACCAGTTTGTCGGTTTTCGCTTGTAAGTTTTCGATTGTGTGTGACATCAAACATAAATCATCATTGACGCGCGAAATCCAGGTCCTCTAGGTTATTCGCGTCGGTCCAGGATATCCCTGTCTTCTCGTTTCCTACTGTCTGACGCATAATCCTATCCACCACAATTAGGTATATCATTGGTGATAGATAATAAGCACCCTTGTCTGACTCCTGTGTTTACTCCAAACGCCTCGCTGAGTTTACCGTTGTGGATCACTTGACATGTGCCGTTGTCGTACAGCTGTTGAATAAGTTTGATGAATATTTGGGGCACTGTACGCCGTAGTACTCGAGTAGTTTCCAAATTACCTCGCGGTCAACGCTGTCGAAGGCCTTCTCCAAGACTATAAAGTCGAGGTAGAGGTTTGATTGCCATTCCATGCTTTGTTCTGACAGTTGCAGGGAAAGTGTCCTTTGTGGTTGTGTCCTTCAGTTTCTGAGTGTTGAACTTGCATTGTGGCCTATCCCCAGCTATCCTCAAGGCTTTTAGTTTCACCTTGAAAGTCCCTTGTACTAGATAGTGGTCTGAACCCACATCTGCTCCTCTCCTCAACTTTGTGTCCAGTAGGCTCCGTCTCAACTTTCTTGAAATTGAGATGAAGTCGATTTGGTTTTCGGTGTTTGCATCTGGTGAAATCCATGTCGTCTTGTGTATATCCTTGTGTTTGAACACACTACCGCCAATCACCAAATCAGTGAAGGCTCAGAAGTCTGAGAAGAGTTCACCATTGTCGTTCATTTCGCCGAGGGCCTCACGACCCATGGTGAGTTCTCTTCCAAGAACTTAGGACATTGAATCAGTGTGGTGAAAACTGTCGGTGAGATAGCCGAAATGAATCTTAACGAGATAAATCACATACATACCACTAAATGTCACTGTTAGTTAAGTTATGCATCTTACAGGGGAGGCATATGGATGTCTCACCTCTCACTTTGACTTGAACTGACATGCGTGTTTTCACTGGATATCTCCAATTGCACTGCATTCCAAGTACACATGAAAGTGATCTACTGTTGACATCTCCATGAAAAATCACTTGTAATTGCGACATCATAAATGTAATGAGTCGGAGATTACTCTGTCGGGGAGACTGATCGGATTTATCATTCAACATTACAAATGAAAGCTGATGTGTTTTGAGTGGTGAAATGACGAATACTTGATATCGGCTGATCACTTCGAATCATAAAACTCAGGATCTCCTTACAATGAAACATTGTGGCAGTGGTATACTGGGATCATAAAGTTGTTAAACAAACATTATTGTATGCAATGGAGGATGGATGGAAGGCACAAATCAATACATCATTTCTATTCAAGTGTTGGTTTGTAGGGATTTGATTGGTTTCAGGATTTCATCATGAGCTGACATTTGTTAGAGAACCATTGGAAAACCTGGGAGTACTGGACAGCTGGCTCGTCCTCGTTTGGGACTCTTCTGTAGTACGCACCCACCGGGATTCGAACCCAGGAGCTTCCTGTTACAAGGCGATCTCGTATACCATTAAGCCACTGGGACCCGATCCAATGGTCCTTGAATTCTAACTTCTGCCAATTCACGACATAGCGCGACCGCTAGCCAATGTCTTCGGCGAGTATTTGTCCTAACACTCGACCAGCTGCACCCTACTGGTCACGTACTGCTGAAGAGTCCCAAACTAGGACGAAACAGCTGTCCAGTACTCCCAGGTTTTCCGATGGTTCTCTAACTAATGTCAGCTCATGATGAAATCCTGAAACCAATACATCATTTGTCTGTGTACTTCATTCAGTGATTTCGTCGAAATCTTGAAAGTGTAGAATTTCGGCGATGTGGTAGAATGAAACTCCATGTGAGCTAAGTTTATTTGATGTAATACAGCAGGTGATGCAGTATTGATAACTGGCTGGTGTTTCGAACACAATGGATTGCTCATAATCGTATCAATGTATTATTCACCCGATTTCACAATTGGCCTCACCAAATCCAACAACATTTTCTGCTTCGAAAATACTTCCTCACCTGGATAGACAGTTCAGTGGAGACTGATGGTTCCACTTCTCATTCTTATCAATTTTGTTTTACAACGGTAAATTCTACGTCTACGATCTCACCTCGCAAATGGAAGCTGCTGGCTTGAAACTTTGATGGCTTTGTACTGTGAGGAGTCTGGGACTGGTGCGAAACCACTGTTCAGTATTGACACGTTTCCCAGCGGTTCTTTAACTGATGTCATCTTATCCAGATATCCTTCAACCATTCCAGCGAAATCGCCCATAAAACCAATGTTTGAGAATTCCATGTTATCAAATTTCACATGAATTCACGTAACGATTTCATTTTTATGCTGTTCGCCTGCTCAGCCTATAACTGCACACCCCTTCCAACTCCTATACACGACATTGACTTTTTTGCCACTCGACATTTAACGCTGATTAAACTCACAAAAGTTTTAACTGCATTTCATACTACTACTATTATCAGTTCATGTTTTCGCATCTATGATTCAATTCCCACACCGGATTTGATTTCTTATAAAATCACCCATACATACATAAAATTCTACTGCTTGACAATAGATTCGTTGAACAGAGTCACTTCGATCAACATAATTTTCATGAATACTCTGCAGATTGTTGTTGACTGCAGATTGTGCCACTAGATTATCACTCTGGATTTAGTAATAAAGATGGTAGATTAATTCGCATATATTTAATTCTATGAAAATTATAATTAACTCTTGCACGAATCTGAATGAAAATCACGTCCTCCAGATACATGCAACAATTGACTTTCAGCTTTCTAGGGATGTTCGAAACAGCTTATTATACGGAATTTATAGGATGTGAAATTATTCCGCACCACACTCTTACCTACTACATAAGTCACACTCTATTTTCCAACGTTTTCAGTTAGTCAGAATACCACATAGCACAGACATGATTAGATTTGTAAGGGAAAACTTGACAGTGGTACTACAAAATATGTTTAGTAGGAATAATGACTGTAATAGCTGTAAATCAAAGTTATTACAGACTGTGGAACACTTATGTGGGCTCTTGTATTGAGAGAATAATAGGTGAGAAATATGCGAACACTATCGAAGTGGTTGAGACTTCATCAGTTTTTCTCTCGTAGGAACTAGTTTTGAGACTAATTTCACATCCATTACAAGCACATAAATGTTAAATATCTCGACATGTTTTCGCTTACTAACTTTGTTTGAACATCCGCACCTTTCCGGAATTCACGTGACTGGCAATCTTGACTAACCTGACAACTGGATGCATATATTAAGCATGGGAGCATGTGGTGAATTTCTGTTGGCTATTGAAAGTCGAATAAAATCAGAATGTATTTCATCTGACTAGACATCACAGTGAACATCACATTCGTCTGAATGCTTTTATCACTTCTGGTCATGATATGATTGAGGGTTATCGTTGATTTCCTTTGGTTGCAGGCCATGTTTAATCACCTAATTTTCCGTGAGGAAACTAGAATTCTCCAGTCCCACCGTGCTTAGTAGATAGTTCCTCTGATATGTGGTTCATGTGGCCTGAGCCACTTTACTTGTCAATCTGATGTTATCATGATACATGATGGTGATGTGAATACAGATGTGTCACCCGGTAATCAATCTTTTTGAAGTTAAATTTGGAAATTAGAAATATGAAGCATGGCGTCCAAGAAATGATTTGGTCGAATAATAGTGAGAGGAAATATATATTCACCTCGAATAGATGATGACGCAGTGAAATAAAGACTAGTGGGTGAGTTGTCAATTTAGAAGATGAGCCACCACTTCATCTTTTGGAAGACATCGGTCACATCCCTACATTTTGATGGCCATTGTCTCTGCAAACTTCGACAGTTTTGACCTTGCTCCTTCCTCTAGCATCTTGAAGGAATTCAACATCTCTACCTGATGTAAACAGGGTGACAAATCCATGTAGAATGCAATGACTCATCAATGGTCTGGGTTTCATAGTCGACATCTTCTGCAGGCTATCATCAACACCCGGTTTTCCTACAAACTGATGGTCAACCATAATCGATGAGCCACACGAAACTTAGACAGAGATCCGGGGTAGAAGAAGAAAGCATCGACCAAGAAATATGTGGAAGGAAATGGAGATGAATTTATTGCATGATGAAGAGGCAGTTGGGTGAGATTTCGTGCTAGGCTGACGAGTGGAAGGCTATTGAAAAGCGACATGTTGGTCGTTTGTTGCAGGAGGTCATGCAGGAGATCATGTGAGGTGGAAATGAAGGCCTTAAGACTGTCGTGGTGTCAGATAATAAGACAGCAGACAACATAGTGAAATGAAGACATTCTGCATACAGAGAAACTTTTGATCTTTGCAAGATGATGAGACTTGATATTCTGCTTGTCATGGACAGTGACATGATTTCGCCCCAGTCCTCACATACTCTTAAATCTCCTCTCACTGAAGGGCTTGATAAGGTTGTCTTTCTTCCAATCACTGGGAACCAATGTTCACTCACAGACCTATTGCGACAGTTGCGTCAGCGTTTCGGATGAGACTTATTGGCACTTTTGGTTTACTTCAATATCTTCGATTGTTTTCATCTGAACTGACCGATTCATGGATACCCACCTAGTCGTCTCACACAGTCTTTTGAGAATTCTTCTACCTGAGGCCTGCTCTGCTTGGCAGCGTCGTGGCCTCTTCACCGCTCCTTCGCACTCCTTTTTCGGAGCTATGTAGGCAGTATTCAACCTCACCTTCCATCCTTCGTCCATTTAGTGATTCGGTTTCCGTTTCTAACTTCCTGTTTTCTGTTAGCTTCGAGGCCTTCACAGACACCTGTTACTTGTCCGCCTTAAGACGGCTGACTACATAGGTTTCCTTCAACGTGAATTTAACGGAATCTGGTGTTCTTCCAAGCAGGTTTAACCGGTCAGATTTCCAATGTTTTGCAATCTCACCTGATTACTCATATGAAGTTTTAACTGTAGATTTCACCTTACAGCTTTTGTGTGTTTAAAATGAATGGGGGTAAATATCCAGCACAGTTGAAGGCTCTCAACATGACTTTGGAGCGTCTTTGCACCAGCTGATGTTCTGAGCCTACGTACGCTTCTTTTCTTTCTAGTTTGCATCCACCAGGAATCGTCACCGCGTTCATTAGATTCCGGTAAAATCTCTCTGATTTTTAATGTGTCCAAATGATGAGGCCACCTTTTTGACTATTGGATATAGTTGTGATTGTACACACTGATTCCAGTAGCCGAATCTATTAAGGCGCTCGAAATCAACTCTCAGAATGGGAGTTGAGTTCTCTATGTGTGTTGTCTGCTGTGTCTTTCAATTGCATTCATCCCAATTTCGCCAAATATCCGCAATATTTTCGACTAGTGTTCCTAGATATTTTCCGTAGGAAACGTTCTCTTTCTCCCCTTGAGCTGCACTGTTTGCAGGAAGATGGCATTGGATGAAAGTAACATTCGTTATCATTCAAATGAACTTGATGTGAAGGTTTAACAGATTTGTTCTCATCACATAAGAGGCCTCAATTCTGTTAGCGACATCATGAGAGCCACTCACACAATGTGCTCGTGGTGATCGACTCTCCAGTCATTATTTTGAAGAGAGACCACTCACATTCTATCTTCTGTCACAGATTCCTGGCAGTCTTCTCCAGTCTGAGTAGTCTAGTTAGCCAGCTTCAGTCACTGTCCGCAAATTCCATTTCTCCATGTTTATTTTCTACTTTCATGGAAAGAAGATACATTGACTGACTGACTTCTCGAAAGCTCTCACCAGTCAGCGTGATTTCCACTCCTGAATTCCAGTGAAGAACACTTTTGCCTTCATATCACTTGTGTGCATCGAAGTTTCTGCAACGACTAAATCCATCAGAGGGAGAAGAATGGCTAGTGCTACGCTCAACCTTCCCTTATTTACTGCCCATAGCACCGGCTAGAAAATCATTGCAATAGCAAACTAGGTGAAGTAACTAGTAATTATCCATCAGCTTGATTCTATTATATCTTGAAATCCTGACTCAACACATATACCATTTCCACATAATTGGTGATCAGAAATGACCACAGACTCGTTAGCTGATCGGTCATGTGAAGACTCAGAAATTCAACATACTTCCTTCAATTCATTGGATGATATCGAGGATACTTTCACCATCGTATGGAATCGGACTGGTGTTACTGGCGGAGATGATTTCATATCGCCTCACCAAGGTGTTGTAACGGGACTTCCATTCTCGACATCGATGACTATATATACATGACTGATCGCTTGACTGCCATTCACACACTGAGAAAGGGAGAGGAGACTGAGTGAGAAGGCGGGATTTGTGTTCTACATGCGGACGTCACTATCGCTAGAGATTACAGTAATTCATGTAGTCACTTCATATTGCCGATGTGCGTCGGTTGCACAGCGGTTATGACTCTTGCCGACCATACACTAGGTCCAGATTTTGATCATTTCAGCCGACTCACACCTAATAACTATGGTCGGCCTATAAAATTTGGGATACCGAGATCACATACTGAACATTCCATACTTGTACCAAAAATATACGGTGTGAAATCACAATGTAATCAAAGATAAATAAATAAATAATTAGCTTAGGATATAAAGAATGTGTTTTGTCCTGTTTGAATGTGCAATCAACATCCGCTGACTATACCTTCAACTCACGTGAGGCTCGAATGTCTGATTTACAGGGGAGGTGAGGATAAGCTGACTCATCAAATATCGCTCCCTGTCTTCTTCCCTAAACACAATATATCAGTCGTGAATATTTACAGCCACAGTTTCGGAAATCAGAATGGATGTTGCACTTACACTTTTGACCACGAAATTCGTCTCCCAAGGCGCGAATCACCGACGATCACTCATCAGATTCCATGTAATCCAGTCGTGGTGTTTTGCTGATTGGATTGTTTTAGAATATTTGAATGTATATATATATATATATATATATATATATATATATATATATATATATATATATATATATAGAATGAAGTATACGTGATAAAATTCGGAATAAAGTAATTCAGCATTTGTTATCATATGTGTTTGAAAGCTGCCTGCGAGATGCAGTGAATTAAGTGTTGCCATATAAAGAGAGTTTAGGTTCTGGGTAGGTTGACGCTCACGGATAGTACGATGTGTAGAAACGTGGGATCCTATGCCTGCAACCTATATACTATTTTTGTTTTGATTATACCTTGATGCCACACCATATTTTCGGTACAAGTATGGAATTTTCAGCATGTGATATCAGTAGCCCAAATTTTGCAGGCTGACTATAGTTATCAGGTGTGCATCTGCGGGGGATCGAACATCAGACCATGTACATGGTCGGCGAGAGTCCCAACCACTATTCCACCGACGGTGTGGTTCAGAGTCAAAGCGAAACACCAAATTCCTCAAGCAAAATACGAAGTATATTTAGTGACAAAAATCGTAGTTTGAGGACGACTCCTTAAGAAGCTAGGAATAGTGTGCGCACAACCGAACGTCTGCATCCGGTGCTCAGTGATGAATGATGTGGCTAATAATCTTGGACAGTCAACAACCGCTACAGGAGAAATCGAAGATTGATTCCTTCGTCATCATGAGACATATCTGTGAAAGGTGTCAATACAATGAAACTTGCCAGACATTTTCAAGGAGAGGCTGATCTTTGATTGGACACTAAGTAGTGTCATGCGTCAGATGGTTAGTTTGGTGAGGACTGAATTGTGTGAGTGATGTTTGCAATATGGCCACCATGTAAGCTGACTGTGCATCACAGTGCACTCCGAATCGTTGATATCAGATGGTTGGAGACAATCAGTCACAGAAAGCTTTGCTTCACTCAGGTTTCGTGGTAGTCGCCACTCGCCAGTCATCAAGACATATCAGCGTAGTGGCCAATCAAACTGTCTACGTAATACAATCCTAGAGGAAGGGAATCGTTAGGCTGAATAGCTCAGTGTCAACATCCCTTAGTGCAGCACTGCATGACGTGGGTTTCACAATTTCACAATGGGCATGAATCCCTTGAAGATTGCAGATACGCCCTGCTGACTGAATGGAGATTGCTAACAAGCATGAAACCTAGGTGAAGCGAGGCATCCTCCAAACATCTAATAATAAGAGCATCGGCTATTGTTCACTGTCATCACACATCGTTGAGAAAGAGTAGACGTTGTAGTGTGTGACTGACACCTTCGATATTCTGTGTGTGGTTTCCGGAATATTTTTACCACTGACAGATAAATATGCAGTAGAAGGTGACTCACGTCAACCACATTGAAAATGACAAGTTTTCTTCTCATCACTAACCAACCGTGATTATTCTTCTATTCTACTTCCGACAATGTTTGTTCAAAATGTGCGAAATCGTCAATGACGAACCAACAATTGATACAGTTTCTAGACAATGTTCAATGAACGCATTAGAGATGTTCTAGCGGATTGAGAAATGATCACTTTGAATAGAATACGGTTGAACAACTATGGCACACTAAGAAGGCCGTTCTCTAAATATTTCACTGCATATATTTCGAAAATCTGTCGATGTGATTGGAGATTTCACAGTTCATGTCTTTTGACATACATTAGTATCTCTCTCCCTCCATGTGTGTGATCAGGAAATGAATCCAACCAATCCACAGATGTCTAACCACTGTGAAGAAAGTGTTATAGAGGCAGGTGGTTTTTTCACTCAGAAAAAGACCTATCCAATTATTAGAAGGCGAGAAAGGAATAATTATGTGTTTCACTAAACCAGACGAAGTTTCGAGATCACCTTTTCTACTTGTAAAGTATAATTTGGAGGATTGATGTCGAAAGTGGCTGTTAGTCAATAAATATCACTATACATTATATCATTATGTATAAAGGGAAAGATAATCAATCCATCTTCATAGAGACATAACTGAGAATAATTTCCATCGGGTGGAATACTTCTTCAACTGTGTCGTCAGTCTTACCAGGTAGGCATACACACAAATTCTGATACACGTCTGTCCCCTCTAAGAGTCCTACTTGTGTCCACAGATTACATTCAACACTATATTCACATTAATCGAAGTAAGTCAATCGGCATACTGTATATACCCTTCATGAATATCATCTAATCAGAGTATTTCGCTTCTATGTGTACGTCACGTTTCATTGAAAGACAACCAGACACATGTGGAAACTAACTGACAGGACAAAATAAACACTAACCACAAAGATAATTATCCTCTTACGACAACTTGACTCGATTATTTACGAAGACATTTACCTGTGCACTTCACACAATATATCCTCAGTGATTTCATCTTTCACACGTTGACTGGAAATACCTATTCATCAAAATCACATGATCAGATATACTCCACACTGAATACTTCTCACGTCAGTTACATCGACAATGACAAGTTCCATTCATGACCCAGGATTTTACAACTCATGTCTTTCTACTAACACTTCGCCCACTACTTATCTCTCTACCTCCTTATCTCTCTCTCTCTCTCTCTGTATTCTCAAAATAAAAACCAACTAATTTTCGAAAATCTAATTCATGTTATCAAATTATCATAGAGACAGATTTTTCATCCACTCAAAACATCTGGCCATTTTTATCAAGGCGAATAACGAATAATTATCTGTTTCATGAAACCATCCAAGTTTTGAAGTCATTTTTTTCATTCGAAAGTATAATTTAGGGGAAGGACAACGAAAGTAGCTATTAGTCTACAAATATCAATATACAAGGAGTTGATTATTCTGTTTTACTCAGTCTTTCATACATTCCAACGAAATTCACACGAACCAGTCTGATACTTTGGCCACTTACCTGCATGGACGGAGATTGACATTTGTGTGAGAAGAGACCTGTCTCACTAGACGTCTTATGGATCACACTACCAATATATTCGGATGGGCTATCGGGATCATCGTGATAGTCGCCATACTCGTCAACTCTTATATCAGTTTACTATGGATAGCCAATCTGTGTGCTAGTTCACAGAGAAGACAGAACAGTCAATCTATGGTAGAAAATCTCAGTGGTGATCAAAATGAATCACAACCAGAATCATCACACATTTCATTACGTCGATCCACAAAGGTTCACATGTCACTGATTGTAATTTCTGGAGTTGTTATGCATCTTACAGGAGGAGTGAGAATAGCACATCTCACTTTGACTGGAACCGACATGCGTGTTATCTAAGGTGAATGGTTCTGTCGAATTCACATATTTTTGTCTTTGATCTCAAAAGACACCTCTTATTGGTGTTTCGCTCTACACAACCTTGAAAATCTCTTCCCCGTTTTCCTCGTCAGAACACATCAATCGACATTTGTGAATTCCGAAAACTTCATCATAATTCAAGTGATGATTGCCATTGCGATTGTGTTGCAAGCATCCCACCTCTAATTCCATCGAATAAAATGTGCAGTCAACCTTATTACAACGTAAATCTTGTATACAACTGATTTATCCTGAGTATACTGCTTCCTTCAGTTATTTCAATTGCTTCCTCTACTCCCTTGATTAATTTGATATATAGACAGGGGCGGTGGTAATCATCACTCAGCGTCAAACTTCCCCCCTTGTTGACAATTCCTCGGGTATGTCTATGTCACATGCACGTAGTATGACCGCAGCCAAAATGAAAATATTGATGGCATGTTCTCATCTTTTGCTTAAGATACTCACTTATATATTTGCAATGAAAAGGAGTAATTACTGCTGCTTTCTGATAATTCAAAAACAGTTGGACACTGAAGACTGTTACTTCTTAGCTTTAATCCTAATGCACTGCATTCTACATACACTTCAAATTTTACTGTTGATGCTTTCTTCACCAAACATGAACTGCAGCTATCAAATCATATATGTGATGATTCGGAGAATACTCCATCTTAGAAACTGATCACTGAATTCAAAAAAGCTTTCAAACTGAATGCCTCCTATGAAATCCAATGAGTCTCAATTTATCGATATGAACTAGTCCAGAGTAATGATATTGTATAGTTCCTGTTAGAAAGTGAACAAATGACATATGTCACAGCTCATACAATTTTGTTTATTATACTTGTTAATACTTGTTTTATGACTCATGATTGGACAAAGTTTTTAAAAACAAGAGATGTTCCTTTTATATACATAAACCTGTGTTATGTTAATTTCGATTAATTTCCCTGGAGAACTTCGGACCGAAATTGCCGAACGCAGGAAACGTTGGAATTACTCATTTCAATATCGCTGAGACTTTACAAATATAATGTTTTACAAATGTCTACGTCTCATTCGGCGCCTAAATATTTTGGAATTATTCTGTCAAATCTTGACGACAGTTGCTTTGAACAAATGACACATTGTCTGTAGCCGTTGTTTTAATCAGAACCACTACATCACTATAAATGCTTTACATGAGAGACATATAAACGTACTGCTTCACGTCTGCTTTCACCGCTTTCCGTAACTACTTGTTTGCAATACTGATAATCAAATCACATACTTTGAGAATCGCTGGAAACCCTCATTATCGTCCAATGAATTATAAGAACAATCTTTATGCAGAACATAGTGTAGAGTGAAATTCCTTGAAGCATGCTTCACAGATCGTATCTGTGAATTAAATTGCCCGATTTGTGGAAGGTGAAACTAATCCCCTTCCGCAAGTGACTCTAATTGTATTCTCTCATAACTCATTATCCTCAATGAGTGCAACACACTGTTCGCATACCTTCCGTTAACTCGGATTTGTATTTTGATATTTCATATAACAGATGCGTTTACACGTAACTTCTTTACACATGGATTATCATTGTCAGCCATTAATCAAACCAGAATTGTATACAATCAACAAGCATTTCACTCTATTTCCTATTACACTAAAATGTCATTTCTCATTGATTTCATGGAAGTATTTCCATTCTTCTTCTTCTGTTCTGAAATCATCTCATCACCTGTCTGGTCTCACTAACAACTATGAGTATTCATCATCACAAGTGTGAGTTGACATAATTGACAGTTTGATACTTATTTGATTCAATAGTTTTCATCTCACTTCTCTTCATATAGAACAGATTTTCTCTGAACTGTCGCACAACGACTTTGTACACACAACTGTATCACGTATGAAACATTCATTGACCATCACATGCTTATTGACAAATGCTTATTATTTACTGTTGAACACTTCTCTGCTTTCAATCTCATGGTATACACTGCTTCGCTCACCGATAGAACTATTAAGTCAGACACACGGAAGCGGGTTCATCATTCAATAAATAACTGAAGCCTGACAAATAGTAAATAAAATGTACTTCCTACTCGGTTGCCCCTTCCGTCATTGCTTCTTCTCTATCCCTCAGTTACCTACGATATCTCAGTGGCCATATCGTAGTGTGTTGGTGATGCCCAACAGTGTCATTCAAAGCCTAAAAATACAGTAATTATAGAATCTGAATTGCCCTTACTATAATTCACCAGTGTCTTTGGCGTTTATCTATTCGCAGATGGCGAAGTGGTCATTTGATAGGATGTTCTGGGTTCACTTTCACAGGCGGAGAGTACTATTTGAGTGGCGATTGTATCGAAAACGAGTCTCTTGACTATCGAACAACACTTGACTTCATTTTTTCGCCGTGTCTAATCAATATCATTACTGAATTCTATTTTGGTTGTTGATCTCTGCACTGATTCATCTTCCTCCTCCTCCTCACCATCATTATCATTTTGTCCTCTATCAGCTTTCATGTGTTCACGGACAGCCACTACTTGATGTGCCTTTCCTAGTTGAGGATGTATACACAGACTCTCCTCTACGCACCTTCCCTACACTTTCAGTGTCTCTCCACACAAGCTTCCCAGATAGTAATGTTCGGTACGTGAGACGTTTCCCTGATGACTGCAGTGAATGTTTATACTGCAGCTTCGTCATTCAACTTGTGGATGTTGAAATTGAATTGTGGTCAATCTGCAGCTTGAATATCGGCTTCCAATTTGACTCTGCATGTTCATTGCACTAGGTATAGTTCTCAGTACAAATTGTCTCGATTTCGTGTGTTAGCCGGCTGATTCTCGATTTTCTTGAGATTGAGATGTGTGTTTGTGTGTGTGTCCAGTGAAACCTATGTCGCCTCTTTGGTACTCCTGTGTCTATACAAGCTGCCTTAATTCAGCTCGTCGGTGAGGAAGTCAGGGAACGTTTGCAAAAAGTCCTCCATTCTACTCCTCTCCTCTCAACTAGACAGCACATGGACACACCGAGAATCGTCTCCCCGTGTTGACTGCTCCCGATATGACATTATCATAACCCATGAGGGCTTTGACTTCGTCACTCCGCATCTTATCCTTTGTTGGCTGTCAGTTGTCTTCGGGAGTTCAACTTCTTCTCTTGGTCCGCGTTGTCCTCGACTATGTAGCGTTGGATAAATACAAATTCCTTGGATTTTCAGTTGAATCTAGATGTTTTGAGTTTTGGAGAGACTGTTTGTTAATAGCTAAGAGCCGTCAGAACATATTTGTTTCCCACCTGAGTAGCCTGAGTATGCCACTGACCAATCAATAATCTTCAGACTCCATGTTTAGTCTGTCCGCTCTTACTGATCCCTCATGTCGTCTGCGTCTCAATAGCCTTGCAACACTGAAATATGGTGACGACATTTCAAGTCTTCACACATACATTTGCTTCTATCTAAGGAAGACAAATATCTCGAATAGCACATGCCATATAAATATATATTTCTTTATTTAATATATATATATATATACTTTGTCACATAACAGCTGAAAAACAACAACCTACCTATGGCACCTCTTCAAAATATCACTTGAATTAGGATCGAATTCAGTGTTATCAAGTGCTTGTCGGTTCATCGTCATTCGAATAGGCGACGGATCAGAGAAAAACTACCATGTATAACAAGATAGAATGCGTTTCCACTCCTCATTTACACATTCTGACTGGTGAAATAGACGGAATACACTTTCCTTACCATGCTTTATCACTGCTCTCTTTAAAAGATGTCGTATTCGACTTCATAAATTACGAAATCACTCTTATTTATTATTGAGTGCGGAGATGTTCTCATCCTTGCCAGTATAATAATAGTCATAGTGAACGGTATCGAGTGAGATTGAATGTCCTTGTGGGTAGGTGAATGCTGGAATCAGCTCATTTCGGTTTCAGTTGACACTGACTGTTTCTAGATCCCCTCAAATAAATCGATATGACAGCTGGACAGCTTCGCAGAACACAGATGCAGTGTGTATGTGAATTTACTCAAGGCTCCATTCAACTTTCAAATAATAATCATAATTTGTGGAAACATATCTAGTTGTCAATCAATGTCTCAAAAGTTACACAATTGTATGTGCATAACTGATGTAACTCAAATCTATAAAATACTCACTGCAACAGATGATTTGAATTGGAAATAGAAGTTAAGGTGTGAAACTGAATAACTCTTGTGATTGTTAACTCGTTTCCATGACATGATAATTACAACTAATGAGTATACGAGAAACAGAAGATGTACTCATATGGCTTCGTTCAGGCAGGATTAGTCGAATCGAATCAACACAAAACACGTGAAATCACGAGATGACGGAATGCTCTCACAGGATACACATAATATTACATTAAATGATAAGGGAAGACAAGGCAGTTTATAAAAGTAAAGGCGTTCAACGAACAGTTACTCTTTTCGGTGATTTCACTAACAAGCTGTACACTCGCATGTATTAAGTAAAACTGTGTCAGCGACGAAATGAATATTTCCAATCATTTATCACTAGAATTAGTCATATTAGTTGACAAATTACGTTACGTAGACAGCGTCAATCGGGTAGAAACTAAAACAAGATTAAATAATCAAGTTGAATGGCGTAATCTAAATGACTGGTTTGTGTAAAGCTCAGATGATAGTGTGACAGTTTATTTTAAAAAATGCAGTAATGAGTTATATGAATTAATTGGTTACTTGGTTACCCTGCTACAATTTCTTGGTATAATCCACAAGTGTTCACTTCTAGAGTTGTGTTCACTGTTGGAAGGTGTGCACCTGTCGTGGGACAGTCTTTGGATGGTGAAAGAGGTTCCTGCAAAATCCAAAGTATACAACACGGTTAGCAGTGGAACAAGTAGACATTATAGATTATTGGGAAGACGAAGCGACCAGCAGCGCACTATTACCCAGATTGTAGTAGCAAATAATCTATACTCAAAAATGAACAGCATGAAACAAAAGTCGTGTACGATGTTTCTTATTTCATCATCTTACAAAGGAATATAAAATCGTATTCCTATAGACTCCACGCAGATTTCAGGTTTTAGCATGGGAATTGCCATTCCTTCTGCTGTTTAGCATGTAGTTGGATTTGTACTCTTTGTGTTTCACTTGGTGTCCAGGATCAATCAGGTGTTCTAGGATAGAGCTGTGTGTAAAGGAAGATCACTTTTCTCCTTTATAAAACCATGACTGTGGGTAAGTGTTCGACGACACGTTTGGATAGGAAGCGCTGAGTACGGCCGACATACCTAGCTCCACAGTTGGAGCAGGTGAATTAGTAGATAGATGCACTTTGATGAGGCAAACAGTGGCGAGTTTGCCTTCACGTCCATGTGAATCATTTGTTTTGTAGCGAAGGTTATTCTGAGTTCAACCATGAAGAAGTTTTCCTTCAGTGAGCAAGACAAGCTGTTTCTGCAGTTCGGTCTCCATTGTATTGTAGATTCAGGTGGAGAAGTATTTTCGAAGCATAAAATGTGGCTGGATTTGGTGAAACAAAATGTAAAGGCACTGATAGTGTCGTGAGAGCAGGTCGCTAGCCAAATGGTAGACATTAATTTACGTCAATTTATATGTCACTAATATTGGCCGTGAGAAAATATGAACAAGACTGATTCAACAACCAATTACAGCAGACTTAACGTGGGCAAATACGATTCGCAGATATATGGTTTAACGTTTTGAGAAACCGGTCACGAGCAGTACGGAATAACCTTGAGCAAGAAACAGCCAATCAGGAGACTCTGCTTGTCTGCTTGAATAAGCTGTAATAATGTACACGAAATATATATAAATACGTGCTGATTTCCATAATAAACGATCTGTTGCGTGGCCCTTGTCTTCGGTTGTTGCAATAGGATTATCAGCAATGAATTGTGCTCTAGATACCACCCAGTCATCAATACTGCATCACGCGCTGTATCACATCAAATAATCTCAGCTCGTATGAAAATACGTCCAACCACATCACCAGAATTCTAAACTTTCAAGATTCTCATGAAATTGCTGAATGCAGGACAGACATATGATGTACTGATGTATGCCAATTCACTCTTCATTGCATAGAATACCGCTTGTTTGACTACTTTATGATCCCAGGATATCACTGTCACAACGTAATAGTGTAAGGAGATCGTGAGTTTTATGATTCGAAGTGATCAGCTGATATATGCTGTTTATCACTCCACTACTCAATACACATCAGGTTTCATTTGTAATGTTGAATTATAAACTGTTCCTTGGTAAGGAATGTTGTAATAGGGGACGTCATCTGATCAGTCTCTCTGAAAGAGTAATCTCTGAATCACTATATTTAGGATGTCATGGTTATAAATGATGTTTCATGAAGATGTCAATAGTAGATCACTTTTAAGTGTACATGGAATGCAGTGAAATTAGAAGTATTCACTGAAAACTTTTATGTCAGTTTCAGTCAAAGTAAGGAGAGATATCCTCCCTCAACCCCCTGTAAGATGCATAAAAAACCCAAAAATCACAATGAGCAATACGTCAACTTTTGTGGATAAAGTTGTTGATGTATTTCATGAATCTTCTACAGATACCTTTCGAAAATCACAGGCAGTTCTTACCACCGATTCAATGTCCTATGTTCATGGTCTGCAAATCGACAGGTTAGCTATCATACATAGTAAACTCATATTTGAAAGTTGAAGAGTATTTCTAATAACGTGAACCTCCCGATAATTCTACCAAATTTCATTGCTTATATAACCCATGGTACTTCCAATTACACTGATCTATTGTATAGACATAGGAAAGTGGACTAAAACCGCTATTGCTCCAGAAACAAATTCTCCTGCATTCAACTAAACTCTCAATAAGACAGTCAAATCAATACTTCTTACACTTATTTATACAGAACAATATTCACCTCACACTTCCCAATGCAACACACCCCACCTAATTCCCATCACCGCCAATTTATACTTATAACTGAATATTGCAGGCATTATAATGAATCACTTTCATTTGAGTATTGTGAATTTTCGCCTTGGAATGACTTCTCCAGTCATTACATAGAATAAACCGCCTGGCTCTATGAGACTCTCTTTTAATCGGTTATGCCTACAACGGTTGGTTGAACTCAGTGTTCAGATACACCAGACAACTTTTATGCTATTGTAACAACAGAAGACAAGGGCCAGGCAACAGATCGTTTTATTATGAAAATCAACACGTATTTATACATATTTCAACTACATTATTATAGACAAGCGCAGTCATCTGATTGGTTGTTTTTAGGTAGACAAACGCAGGCTTCTGATTGGTTGTTTCGGGATTCCTTGACAAATAGAGTTCTCTATCTGCGAATCACATTTTGCCACGTTAACTTTGCTGTGATTGGTTGTTGACTCAGCCTTGTTCATATTTTCTCACGGCCCATATTAGTGACCTAGACCTTAACGTAGATTAGTGCCAACCAATCGGCTAGCAGCCTGCTCTCACCACACTATCATATTCGGTAGAACGCCTTCCAAGCGATCCTTTCGAATCTCCAATGAATTCATTGAACACCACTCACAAACTGTATACTCCTTTCTCACCTCCTATTTCAATCCTTCACAAACAATGTCAGGTGGTGAAATAATCATTCTGAGTGATTTATAATGATGCATATCAATCAATAGTACATGCTATCATTCCGTTCTGATTAAAATCTACTTGTAATCAACTTCTGATACACGAAACCGATGAGGTGAATTTGAGTGCAGTATAGACAGTATTGTTTTAGAAATGATTGATGACTGCCTGTCGTAATTTCAAAATATAAATCTGTTGAGAGTGGAAACGTGAGTGATAAGGATTTTTGTCTACCAATATTTTTTTCAAATTGAAATGGAATGGCCGTATTATCCTTGTTAGGGTGTACAGCATTTCGTGTGTGAGTGCTGCATTCAGTCTGGGGTGAAATGACTAGAAGATGGAGGTATTTTTAGTTCGCCGACTCGTTAACTGTGATTTCGTTGGAATTTTCTGACAGGTTTGAAAGAAGCCCTACAACAACTCCATAATTCATCACCAGTCCCAGATGACCTATTTGGTACTGTAAAAGAGAGAAGAGATTTTGCAGTGGTTGATTTGGAAGGGGTATATGTGCAGTGCCTACTCTCATGGGCGCGTCATCAACTGATGAACACAAACTCGGATAAAGGGCTTTTTCAATACTACACCATACTTCTAGTTTTTCAGAAGGTGGAAGTCCTATTTCATGCGTTTCCTAGATACCATTTCAGCTGAAATTCTCAAAGATGCCTCCTCACCTAAACTACATGCTGATTATCTCAGCCTTCTCAGAGTGATTCACGCAGAAATTATAGATTGTGCTCCGAAGAATGCATAACATGATCTACATCCGAAAGCTGGAAAATATCTGTTCTCCCTTTAGTCTGTGAAGTGTTCAGAGATTATCTTTGATGAAAAACAAGCACCACCTTGTGGAGGACCTTAGAGTGAGCTCAGTGAGCATATGGAATGCCAGAGTAGAAATCCCAGTGAATGAGAGAATATCGAAACAGCATATTATAAGAATACAGATAACGAGTTGCAAAGTAGATGGTTACTTGAAAATACAGTCAGAGTCGACTGGTACTCACTATCATTGTAATGCAAAAAACTGTCCTACTGACTGGGTCGTCTACACTGACAGAATGTGTTTACCAATTGTGGAATAGTATTCGGATGAAAATGAGGTGTTCCGGAGAATTCGAAAGAATGAAAAGCGTGTATTCGCGAAGCGAGAGGACCGTAGAAACCAGTGAGAAGACGACGTGATGGACAACACAACAATATTTCCATTCCGACGCCGAAGATATATATATATATATATGTATGAATATATATCATTGACAACGAGGTGGATTAAGCAAACACTGTGTCCATTTCTGGCATTTAGCGAACACTTTATCCATAGATTTATTATGGATAAGATTTTATTTCGATGAATCACACAGTGTTCCACTGTAATATTAACTGATGACGTTTTGATCAGAAATCATCGCTCATAATCATATCGAGTCATTCACACAAAGTTTCTGTGCAGATTTATAATTTACGACTCCACTACATATCCTCGAGAATATAAAGGTGGTTCAGTGGATGTAGACACCGAATTATATGCCTACTCTTCGTTCTTTTCTTTAAACCATTGGCTAATACTGAGGCTTACTTCCACCTTTGTATCAAATACGCCAACGTGATACACTGTCATCATCCATGGATCTACTCTCAAGAGTACAATGAAGCCGTGCTGTTTGTCCGAGTAACATCACGCTCGCTCAAAATTTCACGAAGCCGGCTTGTTACACTGAATGATCGAATTTGGGCTCACCTCCATTGACTTCAGCTAGAAGCAACGTTTATGATCGTTGTGTGGCGAACACTGCCGCTAGACCTGAGCTTTGACTTCGGCACTTACATCGAAGGCAGACACTTCACTCAACAAAAAATCTACAAAAATTGGAAGCGATATTATTGGGGTGTGGCTCCGGCGAAAAGTATTGGTCGCGCAAATTTTAGCCGTACAGTTATCTGGGTTCTAAACTCAGAGATCTAGGCTCAGATTTTCCTAATATTCTCAATACAGCAGGTTGGATAAAGGAAGACACAGAGAGCTATGATACATCATAATGAGCCACAAGGTTCATCTGAAAAGTCTAGCTGGCATCACTATCCAATCATGATCTCATCGAGTTATTCCTTTGGTGGCCTGTTGTTGTTGTCAGCATTATTCTGTTGTTAGTAGTAGAGAGATGTCAATCTCCGCCTTCGGGAGATATTCATACGGAGACCTTGTGGAAATCACTTAGTTCGTAATGGTCATAATACGGGAATCTCTCTAGACGAAAGGGACGGTTATCAAAGTGTGGTGGTTTGGACACACTCTGAGGAGACCGTTGAGTGACATTGCCTGCCAGGCCATCGAGTGAAACACAGATAGGGAACGGTGAGTTGCACTCCCGAAGGAGACGTGGAGATGACGTAGAGAAGATGGAGTGAGGAATAGATGAGAGATAATTGGCAGTCGCCGAGCCAGCTGAGGAGAGCTGTAGAGAACAGGATAGAATGAAAATGTGCTGTCGAAGCCCTTTTCCACCCCCAAAACTCAGGGAAATAATGATAATACAGCATGTTTTGCTGTTTTGAAGTATGCGATTTCATGTTAGTTCAAAACAATATTATACAAATAAATGTTTATAAATACACATATAATACATAGATATATGCAAGTGAATTTACATGGAAAGTATCCCAGCTGTCAGGACACCATAAAGAATGACATAATTTCATATAATACGAAGCCGGTAAACTCGTGTTCTTTCGACTATCGAAACAGTGGTTATATAAAAGAATTTATCAGAATATTGCCATTTTATTACCTGACTGTAAAGCCATCATCAAGGTTTAGTTGGCATCTCAGATTTTTCGGATATGAAACTGAACAACCCTGTTTAACATATAGCCACTCGCCATCAAATCAGAGCAGTTTAATCTACAGTCATCTGGCCAAACATTAATGCGTTTGAATATGTCGTTGAAAATGATATGATTTTCCTTAATTAAGATGCGTCTCCAAGTCTCTGATCTCCACCTACCACACAACCATTTTTTTTTCATTTTTGATTACAGCTTGATTCCACACCGTATTTTTGGTACAAGTATGGAATTTTCAGCGTGGATATCGGTAGCCCAAATTTCGCAGGCCGACCATAGATATCAGGTGTTCATCGGCGTTGGCTCGAACCGCGGACCGTATGCATGGTCGGAAGTAGAACAATGATTTTTCTCGAAATTCCATTTCGTGAAAAACTATGTTTTCTATCGGCAACCGTGAACTGCGAACAAACACACGTAGCATTTCTCCTATGTTCAATGTGGTTTCCTACTCCACTAGGTTGTATGCACTCCCCTGGTGAACAGTTGTGAGTAGATGAAGAATGAATAACTGAAAGTCCTTGAAAGGTGATAGAAATTGCAATGCATATTTAAGCATTACAATAAATTGTGAAGGCTCAAAGCTATATACGAAACTTGAACCATAAGCCATCTAAATTTGGGAGTTGCTGAAGCTTGTCCACTGTGTAGGTATAAGAAGACTTTTATGCGATTTCTAACAGGATATCCTGCTTCAAAGTGATGGAAGTGATACGGAGGAAGTGTCGACAGAATACAGAGCAGCTGCGGCCGATCAAATTGGAGTGAAGACAATCTGTGCCAGTCACCAAATAACCTTGAATCAACACTCCAAATAAAAGACTGTGAAGGCGCCTCACTTTGTTGAAAAACTGCATATTGAAGTGTTTGGAGCGCTCAGTGGTGTTACTCCAGACTATGGCCTAACTATGGTAGACGGACGTCACGATTACCCTGATGAATTCATCGAGATAACCGCATTCCGTTCTGTTAAGTGACCCATTCACTGCTGTAATTCATATTACTTAATTCGTGTATGAAGTCTTCGACGTCACTCGTGTTCTAAAACCTTGTCTACAAGCGTTCCCATTGGTTTCATCTGTTTGGCTGACCAAGGTACTTATGGTGTGTCCAGCGAGTTGCTTCAGTTTGGAGTGACTGTGAGTGGAACAACTAGGCACCACATTAACCCTTGTCTCTGAAATTACACTTCCACACCTAACTCCGAACACTTACCTGAGCGTCAACCTCAACCGAGGACATTGAAGCTGGGTAAGTCATATCAATCCTGCGCCTTCAACGAACTAGTGATTGGTGGCAGCGTATACAAACACAAAGATATCCACAAGGATACATGGGAGTCACCAGATGGGAGGACCGAAAACCAAATTGATTTCATCTCAATCTCAAGAAAGTGGAGGCACAGCCTACTGGGCACAAAAGTAAGAAGAGGAGAAGACGTTGGCTCAGACCACTATCTCACACAAGGGACAATCCAAATCAAATTAAAAGCTTTCAGGCAAACGGGAGCTGCAGATAGACCACAAGCCAAGTTCAACACTCAAAAACTGAAGGACCAAGCTACAAAGGACATCTTCATTGCAAACACAAGGGAAAAAGCCGAGACACAAATCAACACTAGCGAAGAGGTCGGCGTCGGAAAGCACTGGAACAACTTGAAAACGGTGTGGAGTCAAACCTGCATGGAAGTTCTAGGTAGAAAGAAGAGACAGGACAAACAGTGGACCACTGCGGACACTTGGAAACTAAAAGAAGAGAGAAGGACAGTGAAACAAAATATTATCTAGTGCACCGAAGAGTAAGAAAAACAGGAGTTGAATACAGGCTACATTACGCTGAACAAAAGAGTGAAGAAGACAAAAGAAAATATTACGAAGCCATGGAAAGTGAAGCAGAACAAGCTGCAGGGAAAGGAGAGCTCACCACAGAAGCCATGTGAGGACATCTTCTCTTTCTCGTACACTCATCAGTTGTAATTATCATGTCATGGAAACGAGTTAACAATCACAAGAGTTATTCAGTTTCACACCTTAACTTCTATTTCCAATTCAAATCATCTGTTGCGGTGAGTATTTTATAGATTTGAGTCACATCAGTTATGCACATACAATTGTGTAACTTTTGAGACATTGATTGACAACTAGATATGTTTCCACAAATTATGATTATTATTTGAAAGTTGAATGGAGCCTTGAGTAAATTCACATACACTCTGCATCTGTGTTCTGCTAAACTGTCCAGCTGTCATATCGATTTATTTGAGGGGATCTAGAAACAGTCAGTGTCAACTGAAACCGAAATGAGCTGATTCCAGCATTCACCTACCCACAAGGACAGTCAATCTCACTCGATACCGTTCACTATGACTATTATTATACTGGCAAGGATGAGAACATCTCCGCATTCGATAATAAATAGGAGTGATTTCGTAATTTGTGAAGTCGAATACGACATCTTTTAAAGAGAGCAGTGATAAAGCATGGTAAGGAAAGTGTATTCCGTCTATTTCACCAGTCAGAATGTGTAAATGAGGAGTGGAAACGCATACTATCTTGTAATACATGGTAGTTTTTCACTGATCCATCGCCTATTCGAATGGCGATGAACCGACAGGCACTTGATAACACTGAATTCGATCCTAATTCAAGTGATATTTTGAAGAGGTGCCATAGTTAGGTTGTTGTTTTTCAGCTGTTATGTGACAAAGTATATATATATATATATATTAAATAAAGAAATATATATTTATATGGCATGTGCTATTCGAGATATTTGTCTTCCTTAGATAGAAGCAAATGTATGTGTGAAGACTTGAAATGTCCTCGCAATTTTACAGTGTTGCAAGGCTATTGGGACGCAGACGACATGAGGGATCAGTGAGAGCGGACAGACTAAACGTGGAGTCTGAAGATTATTGATTGGTCAGTGGCATACTCAGGCTATTCAGGTGGGAAACAAATATGTTCTGACGGCTCTTAGCTATTAACAAACAGTCTCTGCAAAACTCAAAACAACTAGATTCAACTGAAAATCCAAGGAGTTTGTATTTATCCAACGCTACATAGTCGAGGACAACGCGGATCAAGAGAAGAAGTTGAACTCCCGAAGACAACTGACAGCCAACAAAGGATAAGATGCGGAGTGACGAAGTCAAAGCCCTCATGGGTTATGATAATGTCATATCGGGAGCAGTCAACACGGGGAGACGATTCTCGGTGTGTCCATGTGCTCTCTAGTTGAGAGGAGAGGAGTAGAATGGAGGACTGTTTGCAAACTTTCCCTGACTTCCTCACCGACGAGCTGAATTAAGGCAGCTTGTATAGACACAGGAGTACCAAAGAGGCGACATAGGTTTCACTGGACACACACACAAACACACATCTCAATCTCAAGAAAATCGAGAACCAGCCGGCTAACACACGAAATCGAGACAATTTGTACTGAGAACTATACCTAGTGCAATGAACCTGCAGAGTCGAATTGAAAGCCGATATTCAAGCTGCAGATTGACCACAATTCAATTTCAACATCCACAAGTTGAATGACGAAGCTGCAGTATAAACATTCACTGCAGTCATCAGGGAAACGTCTCACGTACCGAACATTACTATCTGAGAAGCTTGTGTGGAGAGACACTGAAAGTGTAGGGAAGGTGCGTAGAGGAGAGTCTGTGTATACATCCTCAACTAGGAAAGGCACATCAAGTAGTGGCTGTCCGTGAACACATGAAAGCTGATAGAGGACAAAATGATAATGATGGTGAGGAGGAGGAGGAAGATGAATCAGTGCAGAGATCAACAACCAAAATATAATTCAGTAATGATATTGATTAGACACGGCGAAAAAATGAAGTCAAGTGTTGTTCGAAAGTCAAGAGACTCGTTTTCGATACAATCGCCACTCAAATAGTACTCTCCGCCTGTGAAAGTGAACCCAGAACATCCTATCAAATGACCACTTCGCCATCTGCGAATAGATAAACGCCAAAGACACTGGTGAATTATAGTAAGGGCAATTCAGATTCTATAATTACTGTATTTTTAGGCTTTGAATGACACTGTTGGGCATCACCAACACACTACGATATGGCCACTGAGATATCGTAGGTAACTGAGGGATAGAGAAGAAGCAATGACGGAAGGGGCAACCGAGTAGGAAGTACATTTTATTTACTATTTGTCAGGCTTCAGTTATTTATTGAATGATGAACCCGCTTCCGTGTGTCTGACTTAATAGTTCTATCGGTGAGCGAAGCAGTGTATACAATGAGATTGGAAGCAGAGAAGTGTTCAACAGTAAATAATAAGCATTTGTCAATAAGCATGTGATGGTCAATGAAAGTTTCATACGTGATACGGTTGTGTGTACAAAGTCGTTGTGCGACAGTTCAGAGAAAATCTGTTCTATATGAAGAGAAGTGAGATGAAAACTATTGAATCAAATAAGTATCAAACTGTCAATTATGTCCACTCACACTTGTGATGATGAATACTCATAGTTGTTAGTGAGATCAGACAGGTGATGAGATGATTTCAGAACAGAAGAAGAAGAAGTATGGAAATACTTCCATGAAATCAATGAGAAATGACATTTTAGTATAATAGAAAACAGAGTGAAATGATTGTTGATTGTATACAATTCTGGTTTGATTAATGGCTGACAATGATAATCCATGTGTAAAGAAGTTACGTGTAAACGCATCTGTTATATGAAATATCAAAATACAAATCCGAGTTAACGGAAGGTATGCGAACAGTGTGTTGCACTCATTGAGGATAATGAGTTATGAGAGAATACAATTAGAGTCACTTGCGGAAGGGGATTAGTTTCACCTTCCACAAATCGGGCAATTTAATTCACAGATACGATCTGTGAAGCATGCTTCAAGGAATTTCACTCTACACTATGTTCTGCATAAAGATTGTTCTTATAATTCATTGGACGATAATGAGGGTTTCCAGCGATTCTCAAAGTATGTGATTTGATTATCAGTATTGCAAACAAGTAGTTACGGAAAGCGGTGAAAGCAGACGTGAAGCAGTACGTTTATATGTCTCTCATGTAAAGCATTTATAGTGATGTAGTGGTTCTGATTAAAACAACGGCTACAGACAATGTGTCATTTGTTCAAAGCAACTGTCGTCAAGATTTGACAGAATAATTCCAAAATATTTAGGCGCCGAATGAGACGTAGACATTTGTAAAACATTATATTTGTAAAGTCTCAGCGATATTGAAATGAGTAATTCCAACGTTTCCTGCGTTCGGCAATTTCGGTCCGAAGTTCTCCAGGGAAATTAATCGAAATTAACATAACACAGGTTTATGTATATAAAAGGAACATCTCTTGTTTTTAAAAACTTTGTCCAATCATGAGTCATAAAACAAGTATTAACAAGTATAATAAACAAAATTGTATGAGCTGTGACATATGTCATTTGTTCACTTTCTAACAGGAACTATACAATATCATTACTCTGGACTAGTTCATATCGATAAATTGAGACTCATTGGATTTCATAGGAGGCATTCAGTTTGAAAGCTTTTTTGAATTCAGTGATCAGTTTCTCAGATGGAGTATTCTCCGAATCATCACATATATGATTTGATAGCTGCAGTTCATGTTTGGTGAAGAAAGCATCAACAGTAAAATTTGAAGTGTATGTAAAATGCAGTGCATTAGGATTAAAGCTAAGAAGTAACAGTCTTCAGTGTCCAACTGTTTTTGAGTTATCAGAAATCAGCAGTAATTACTCCTTTTCAACGAAAATAAATAAGTGAGTATCTTCAGCAAAAGATGAGAACAGGCCATCAATATTTTCATTTTGGCTGGGGTCATTCTACGTGCAGGTGACACAGACATACCCGAGGAATTGTCAACAAGGGGGGGGAGTTTGACGCTGAGTGATGATTACCACCGCCCCTGTCTATATATCAAATTAATCAAGGGAGTAGAGGAAGCAATTGAAATAACTGAAGGAAGCAGTATACCCAGGATAAATCTGCTGTATACAAGATTTACGTTGTAATAAGGTTGACTGCACATTTTGTTCGATGGAATTAGAGGTGGGATGCTTGCAACACAATCGCAATGGCAATCATCACTTGAATTATGATGAAGTTTTCGGAATTCACAAATGTCGATTGATGTGTTCTGAGGAGAAAAATAGGAAGCAGATTATCGAGGCAGAGAATAGTGAAACACCAGTTAGAGGTATCCACTAAGAACAAAGACAAAAATATGTGAATTCGACAGAACCATTCGCCAAAGATAACACGTATGTCGTTTCCAGTCACTTTGAGGTGGGCTATTCTCACTCCCACTGTAAGATGCATAACAACTCCAGAAATTACAATCAGTGACATGTGAACCTTTGTGGATCGACGTAATGAAATGTGTGATGATTCTGGTTGTGATTCATTTTGATCACCACTGAGATTTTCTACCATAGATTGACTGTTCTGTCTTCTCTGTGAACTAGCACACAGATTGGCTATCCATAGTAAACTGATATAAGAGTTGACGAGTATGGCGACTATCACGATGATCCAGATAGCCCATCCGAATATATTGGTAATGTGATCCATAAGACGTCTAGTGAGACAGGTCTCTTCTCACACGAATGTCAATCTCCGTTCGTGCAGGTAAGTGGCCAAAGTATCAAACTGGTTCGTGTGAATTTCGTTGGAATGTATGAAAGACTGAGTAAAACAGAATAATCAACTCCTTGTATATTGATATTTGTAGACTAATAGCTACTTTCGTTGTCCTTCCCCTAAATTATACTTTCGAATGAAAAAAATGACTTCAAAACTTGGATAGTTTCATGAAACAGATAATTATTCGTTATTCGCCTTGATAAAAATGGCCAGATGTTTTGAGTGGATAAACAATCTGTCTCTATGATAATTTGATAACATGAATTAGATTTTCGAAAATTAGTTGGTTTTTATTTTGAGAATACAGAGAGAAAGAGATAAGGAGGTAGAGAGATAAGTAGTGGGCGAAGTGTTAGTAGAAAGACACGAATTGTAAAATCCTGGGTCATGAATGGAACTTGTCATTGTCGATGTAACTGACGTGAGAAGTATTCAGTGTGGAGTATATCTGATCATGTGATTTTGATGAACAGGTATCTTCAGTCAACATGTGAAAGATGAAATCACTGAGGATATTTTGTGTGAAGTGCACAGGCCAATGTCTTCGTAAATAATCGAGTCAAGTTGTCGTAAGAGGATAATTATCTTTGTGGTTAGTGTTTATTTTGTCCTGTCTGTTAGTTTCCACATTTGTCTGCTTGTCTTTCAATGAAACTTGACGTACACATAGAAGCGGAATACTCTGATTAGATGATATTCATGAAGGGTATATACAGTATGCCGATTGACTTACTTCGATTAATGTGAATATAGTGTTGAATGTAATCTGTGGACACAAGTAGGACTCTTAGAGGGGACAGACGTGTATCAGAATTGGTGTATATGCCTACCTGGTAAGACTGACGGCACAGTTGAAGAAGTATTCCACCCGGTGGAAATTATTCTCAGTTATGTCTCTATGACGATGGATTGATTATCTTTCCCTTTACACATAATGATATAATGTATAGTGATATTTATTGACTAACAGCCACTTTCGACATCCATCCTCCAAATTATACTTTACAAGTAGAAAAGGTGATCTCGAAACCTCGTCTGGTTTAGCGAAACACATAATTATTCATTTCTCGCCTTCTAATAATTGGATAGGTTTTTTTCTGAGTGAATAAACCACCTGTCTTTATAACACTTACTTCACAGTGGTTAGACATCTGTGGATTGGTTGGATTTATTTCCAAGTGAAACAGATAGATAGATAGATAGATAGATAGATAGATAGATAGATAGATAGATAGATAGATAGATAGATAGATAGATAGATAGATAGATAGATAGATAGATAGATAGATAGATAGATAGATAGATAGATAGATAGATAGATAGATAGATAGATAGATAGATAGATAGATAGATAGATAGATAGATAGATAGATAGATAGATAGATAGATAGATAGATAGATAGATAGATAGATAGATAGATAGATAGATAGATAGATAGATAGATAGATAGATAGATAGATAGATAGATAGATAGATAGATAGATAGATAGATAGATAGATAGATAGATAGATAGATAGATAGATAGATAGATAGATAGATAGATAGATAGATAGATAGATAGATAGATAGATAGATAGATAGATAGATAGATAGATAGATAGATAGATAGATAGATAGATAGATAGATAGATAGATAGATAGATAGATAGATAGATAGATAGATAGATAGATAGATAGATAGATAGATAGATAGATAGATAGATAGATAGATAGATAGATAGATAGATAGATAGATAGATAGATAGATAGATAGATAGATAGATAGATAGATAGATAGATAGATAGATAGATAGATAGATAGATAGATAGATAGATAGATAGATAGATAGATAGATAGATAGATAGATAGATAGATAGATAGATAGATAGATAGATAGATAGATAGATAGATAGATAGATAGATAGATAGATAGATAGATAGATAGATAGATAGATAGATAGATAGATAGATAGATAGATAGATAGATAGATAGATAGATAGATAGATAGATAGATAGATAGATAGATAGATAGATAGATAGATAGATAGATAGATAGATAGATAGATAGATAGATAGATAGATAGATAGATAGATAGATAGATAGATAGATAGATAGATAGATAGATAGATAGATAGATAGATAGATAGATAGATAGATAGATAGATAGATAGATAGATAGATAGATAGATAGATAGATAGATAGATAGATAGATAGATAGATAGATAGATAGATAGATAGATAGATAGATAGATAGATAGATAGATAGATAGATAGATAGATAGATAGATAGATAGATAGATAGATAGATAGATAGATAGATAGATAGATAGATAGATAGATAGATAGATAGATAGATAGATAGATAGATAGATAGATAGATAGATAGATAGATAGATAGATAGATAGATAGATAGATAGATAGATAGATAGATAGATAGATAGATAGATAGATAGATAGATAGATAGATAGATAGATAGATAGATAGATAGATAGATAGATAGATAGATAGATAGATAGATAGATAGATAGATAGATAGATAGATAGATAGATAGATAGATAGATAGATAGATAGATAGATAGATAGATAGATAGATAGATAGATAGATAGATAGATAGATAGATAGATAGATAGATAGATAGATAGATAGATAGATAGATAGATAGATAGATAGATAGATAGATAGATAGATAGATAGATAGATAGATAGATAGATAGATAGATAGATAGATAGATAGATAGATAGATAGATAGATAGATAGATAGATAGATAGATAGATAGATAGATAGATAGATAGATAGATAGATAGATAGATAGATAGATAGATAGATAGATAGATAGATAGATAGATAGATAGATAGATAGATAGATAGATAGATAGATAGATAGATAGATAGATAGATAGATAGATAGATAGATAGATAGATAGATAGATAGATAGATAGATAGATAGATAGATAGATAGATAGATAGATAGATAGATAGATAGATAGATAGATAGATAGATAGATAGATAGATAGATAGATAGATAGATAGATAGATAGATAGATAGATAGATAGATAGATAGATAGATAGATAGATAGATAGATAGATAGATAGATAGATAGATAGATAGATAGATAGATAGATAGATAGATAGATAGATAGATAGATAGATAGATAGATAGATAGATAGATAGATAGATAGATAGATAGATAGATAGATAGATAGATAGATAGATAGATAGATAGATAGATAGATAGATAGATAGATAGATAGATAGATAGATAGATAGATAGATAGATAGATAGATAGATAGATAGATAGATAGATAGATAGATAGATAGATAGATAGATAGATAGATAGATAGATAGATAGATAGATAGATAGATAGATAGATAGATAGATAGATAGATAGATAGATAGATAGATAGATAGATAGATAGATAGATAGATAGATAGATAGATAGATAGATAGATAGATAGATAGATAGATAGATAGATAGATAGATAGATAGATAGATAGATAGATAGATAGATAGATAGATAGATAGATAGATAGATAGATAGATAGATAGATAGATAGATAGATAGATAGATAGATAGATAGATAGATAGATAGATAGATAGATAGATAGATAGATAGATAGATAGATAGATAGATAGATAGATAGATAGATAGATAGATAGATAGATAGATAGATAGATAGATAGATAGATAGATAGATAGATAGATAGATAGATAGATAGATAGATAGATAGATAGATAGATAGATAGATAGATAGATAGATAGATAGATAGATAGATAGATAGATAGATAGATAGATAGATAGATAGATAGATAGATAGATAGATAGATAGATAGATAGATAGATAGATAGATAGATAGATAGATAGATAGATAGATAGATAGATAGATAGATAGATAGATAGATAGATAGATAGATAGATAGATAGATAGATAGATAGATAGATAGATAGATAGATAGATAGATAGATAGATAGATAGATAGATAGATAGATAGATAGATAGATAGATAGATAGATAGATAGATAGATAGATAGATAGATAGATAGATAGATAGATAGATAGATAGATAGATAGATAGATAGATAGATAGATAGATAGATAGATAGATAGATAGATAGATAGATAGATAGATAGATAGATAGATAGATAGATAGATAGATAGATAGATAGATAGATAGATAGATAGATAGATAGATAGATAGATAGATAGATAGATAGATAGATAGATAGATAGATAGATAGATAGATAGATAGATAGATAGATAGATAGATAGATAGATAGATAGATAGATAGATAGATAGATAGATAGATAGATAGATAGATAGATAGATAGATAGATAGATAGATAGATAGATAGATAGATAGATAGATAGATAGATAGATAGATAGATAGATAGATAGATAGATAGATAGATAGATAGATAGATAGATAGATAGATAGATAGATAGATAGATAGATAGATAGATAGATAGATAGATAGAAATATAGTCAGATTAATATATGTAGGTACAAATGTCCGTTGAAACACATGAATTATTATATCCCTATTCATATCGATAGATGATCGAATTACATGCAGTGAAATATTCACACAACTGCCTAATTAGCCTGCCACTGCCACATTTGGTCGACTACCTCATAATTAAGAAAGGGATTATTTTCGAATCCGCTCAAATCGTTGTTGAGCTCATTGAACACTCTCTAGAAACTGTATCGATTGCTGATTTGTCATTGGTGGTTTTGCACGTTTTGCACAAACATTGTCAGAAGTAGGATGGTAGAAGAAAACTTGTCATTTCCGATGTGATTGATGTGAGGCATTTTCAGCTATAGATATCGGTCAGTAGTTCATTCCATCATGTAGTTTTGATGGACGTTGACTTGCATGCATCTAGTGGGAGTTGTAATCAGAGTAATTATTTTTGAGTAGAGCATTGAGTTTACTATTTTGTTGCGCTTGTCGCCAGTGTGGATTTTGTTCTATCTCTTATTCTCCACATTAGTTTTGTAGGCGTTTATATAAATAATTTCAAGCCATTGGAAGTTAGTAGTGTGAACAACGATGTCTGGACGGACGAGGTTAAAACGTGAAACGGGTGTGATAAATAATCTGTGTGGACTACGTTGCGCTCACTCGCTTATAAGCGTCAGCACTGTGTGCATGAAGGCGCCCAAATTCGAATATCGTGATTAAAGTCAGAGCAGGCAAGTTTGGCTCTTCTCATTTTTGACAATCAACCTGATACTGTGATTTGACTTTGGTCTCAATGGAATAAGTACTTTGGTGTTACAGGATAAAACTTGCTTCTGAATGCAGCGTATCCTGTAAAACCGTTAATATCCTTCAATTTCTAGGCAGGTGAACCCATGCATGCCATCGTCTTTCCTATCCTCAGACCATTTCTCATAGGTCTGTGATCAATAAAAACGGTAAATTGGAGTTTTCAACGAAGTATTGGAAGGACCTGATGCCAGCATAGATGACAAGTAGTTTTCGACCACAAGTGCTATGTTGCCCCTCACATGTAACATATAAATTTTCTGGAAAAGAAAGCAAAATGAATTTTCAAAGACGCCAGCTTTAAAGACCCTCAGCTCAAAGACCCTGAAGCTGATGTCTCTGTCGGAAGCCTGACTGCTTCAACTCAGAATAATACGTGCGCCTTTAGAAACTGAATTTCCTATTAAAACACCCATTCAAATTACCGACCAATGACCGACAGTATTGAAGAAGACCAGTGGCGTTTGTGAACCTTCATTTTCGAAAGAGTGGCATAGTCAAGTGTTCAGACGAATGGAGCGGCATTCATTATTCAATAGATGAACAAAGCCTCACAAATCATACAGAACATCCTACTTGGTTGCTCTTTCCATTCTTCTGAGTTTCTTAATCACTTACGATATCCGAGTGGTCATATAGTACCATATTGTACAGGTCCAAAACACCAATTGATTAGACAATATCAGGAGACAGATTGGTAATTGAAGGCTTTGTATTTCTCCAGTAACAATAAAATAGAATTACAAGGGAGCTACAGTCGCCATTGTGGCCCTTCGGGAAAGCAGAGATCTGTTCGAATTAATTAATCATTTGTTGCTCGTTCGATGTTTGCAAACACTGACATTCCCAGACAAAAAAGGGATTCCATCCATTTTCCCCATTACGATCAATGTACATTGACCTGATTTTCAATCGGGAAATATAGGTCACCCAGGACGTGACTGGAGAGCATTGAGAGAGGAAAACGCACCTCAAGCGTATGACCATTGAACCGGTGCATGTTAATACTCTCCAAGGACAACATTAGCAACCAGGATGTAGGTCAATGCGGTCACATGTAGCTGGGATTATTCTTCAAATTGAGGGTTTTCTTGGCAATTTGTAACATGCACTCTATCTGCCGTTTCTACTCCTGCAGAAGCGAACATGACTAAAAAGTAGTCTTTAGTGTTACTGTCTTCACGGCAAATCCTTGCTTCTCTAGCACCAACACCAGTCCTTACTACTCGCCACTAATTTTGCTCAAGGTTAGAATAAAAGTGATGCAATCAAGTGACGTCTTGTACTTCGGCGTCGGAAATCTCAGTCCTAGACTAGAACACTGACACTGCAGGGGGGTTAGTATGATGACTTATCCTTGCCCATGTGAATACTGGAGGCGCTTGTCTCTGTATCATACCAGTTTCATCCCTGGCTTCCCGAGAGTATCTGATCTCATTCGATGATTTTGGCTGTATCATTACACTATCCCTTCATGGATGCAGAAGACTAGAAATGACCTCAGAAGCAAGCACGATGAAAGTCTGACGGAATTTGTGCAACAGAACATAATACAAAAGACTATGATGTGAAAAATTCAGTTCATACAAACACTTCACACACATATACAGACAGTACACATAATTTTGTGGACCATTTTTGATGTACTACTTTTGAAGAGTTGAAGGAATTACGACAGCACATCCACAGACTCTCTGAGATTGACTATTCTATGTTGACAAGCACTTATGTATCTTAAATCTGAAAATTGAGTAAACATAGTTTTCGTATATGCTTTTGTGGTGATTGACTATTTCTATCTTTGTATTGTTTAAATACTTACTGTTGATTGTTAATATGTTTCTTATATGAACTGCATAATAATTCCGCTAAATACAAATTCCTGATTGCTGCCCTCTCTGAGTTTTGGTTGGATTCGTGTAATTCCGTCATCTCGAAATATTAATACTTCAATTACAATAAATTACTACAAATTGGCGTCGCGATGGAACTAAATAACCTGGGAAAATTCCCCATTAATGGGTCTCCGCGGGAGATTGCTGATTATTTGGATTGCTTCGATGCGTGATGCATTTCAAAGAATGTTCGGGATGACAAAATACCAGCACATTTCATTACTACTATTAGACCAGATGCGTATAGCCTGGTGAAGAATCTGGCGTTTCCAGATAAACCCATTTCTCTGTCATATGACCAGATCCGTGAACTTCTGATACATCACTTTCATATAACTACTTTTGAGACCAGAGAGAGGGCTCAGTTCAACAAACTGGTACGTTCTCCCAACCAGAAGATTCGAGACTTTATTCTGCAACTCCAAATACAAGCTTCAAAGTGTAATTCTGGAGATCAGCTGCATACTCATCTACGTGATCGTCTAATTGCTGGAATCAATATTCCTAAGTTAGAGAAAGAGTTAATTCAGATTCCTTCTTGTATCTTTCAAACTGCTAAAGATTTATGTATTACATATGAAGATGTCAATAATGAATACTCTGCTCCCACTACGTCAGTATCTGATGTTATGCTTTCTAAAGTCGAAAATACAAGTGTTCATGGAAAGCAATCCAAACTACCGTCCACAGGTAATAGAATGCAGCCAGAGATCAAAAACATTAAACCGTGTTTATCCTGTGAAAAGTTACATCTACAAAACACTTTCCATTTTCGGGGTGCTAAGTGTCACAAATGTGGTAAAGTTGGACACATCAAGACTGTTTGCAGAAGTTCGAATACTTATGTTGCTCAACATTCTTATAATTCTCCAAATTGGTCTAGTAAAATGGAGTCAATGTGTCTTTCAACCTTTCAAAATACTCAAGCTAATCCAATGAAAACCTCCACTACAAGTTCGGCAACTCAAGTGTCAACTGTTTTCAAAAATGAGGTAGCTGAGTTACAATGTGAACTGTCGAAAACACGAAAAGACCTGAATGAGATGAGAGAGCAACTGATTAAAATTGATGAATTACTGCATATGCATAGACTGTGTCTGTCGAATGCAGAGCATACAAGTACCCGTGAAAGTCCTGCAAAACTATTCAAATCCCGAATTCTCAGAAAGCATCTGATGTCCACGACTTCTGATGTACATTATTACAGAGGGAATGATTATAGACCTTCTATTGGTATCATACTACAAAGAATGGGAAATCGAATGGTGAAGATATTAGACATCGAAGATAATTCAGTTCATAACGGACACTTGGATCAAGTGAGAATAAATGAGGTAGGTCGTTCCGATTATGATTATAGTGACTCCGCTACTAATCCCGACTTTGTAGATAATTCAGATATAAGTCTAGATGATACTGATGGAAATGATGTCACCGAATCAGTTAGAAGATCGCAGAGACTGGCAAGCAAACCGCGATATCATTATAAATACGCAAGGAGACATTCAACGTGTGGCGGATGTGGTGATTGACTATTTCTATCTTTGTATTGTTTAAATACTTACTGTTGATTGTTAATATGTTTCTTATATGAATTGCATTATAATTCCGCTAAATACAAATTCCTGACTTCTGCCCTCTCTGTGTTTTGTTTGGATTCGTGTAATTCGGCCATCTCGAAATACTAATATTCCTATTACAATAAATTACTACAGGTTTACAATTTTCACTAATTTATCATTACTGGCAAGCACGCTTTCGACTCTTCCTAAAGGTCAGATACTTGTATAAGTCGTATCTGCCAGAGGCACAATAACATCAAACTAAAGGCTGACAAATAATTTTTTCTTTCTTTAATTTCTTAATGGAAAATAAGGCTTCAAGCTTTAAGTTTCGGTAGCACTGGTGTTTATCTTTAATGGATGAGGTTGCTAGTCTCATACGCAACCTTTCCTCTTCAACAGTTTTATTACTGGTTTAGCGATGTAAAGGAGTGCGTCATTCGAGGATTGAACCTCAGACCACATGAGTTGTTGGCAAACATTCTACCGCTCTGCCACCAACGCATACATAACCTTCGCTTCTTATCTCCTTTTTTTTGATGTCAATACATTCCCTGACCCATCATCTCCGAAATGTCTTCCAGATATCTGACTTGCCTTAATCTATAAATCATAAGTGTGGCCTCTTATTTCGAACCTTCAATATCTAGGTCTCCTTGTGAGAATAGCAACCTGTTTAGAGTCAGTACATCAAAATTCTTAACATCGTGTCAGTGCCCATTGTTCAATGCCTGTTCATACACGTATTTGAGGATCTGTTGGCCACAAAATGGGCTTGGCTGTTGACCGGTTACCTGTGTTATCGTAAAATTAGTCCAGAAAGTTGCATCACATGTAGTGTAATCCAACTTCTTGGGCAAAATCACAAGAAGCTGACCAGAAAGCAAGGCAACAGTAAGCTATAATATTCGAATTGAAACAGTCTTATAGATGCGACAATAGATTTCCCTACTACGAGGCGAACACCTATATTGCCTTATAAAATATTTCTGATGTGTAAAGCAGCCACATATCGAATTTCAGTGGTGTTGGAAGGAACATGTAAGTAGGCCATTGCATGATGTTTTGGTGGACTAAGTGGGCGCGTGGTGAAACTCTAAAGCGGCTACATCTTCCACTCTTCAATGCACCTCTCTTAATCAACATCCCTTGCACCAGATGCAAAGTTATCACGGTCAACTTTGCATAACAAGCCTAATATGAATCCAGTCGGCAGCATATCAACAGATAAAACTCCTACACCGGGTGCTCTATCTTCTGCAGTTATTTACTTCAAAACATCTGGACTCTAGCTTCACGTATTGGCTTGGACAGTCAAGATCAGCCGTCAATGTGGGGGAAAGGATTCTGCAATCTGATAGTTCATAGGGATTGTTTTGCCTCTTCTAGTGGGTTTGTGAGAACCCTGTTATAAAAACCAGCTAGAACTATAAATCTAATGTTGGCACCACTTGTAAAACTCTTCAGGTGGGTGTGATAGCAATGACTGGTCCACTATTCGTCTACTAATGTGCTATCCAGTTGCTCGGGTCCCAGTGGCTCTGTGGTAAACGAGCTGCTGGCCTTGTAACCAGAAGGTCCTGGGTTCGAATCCGGTGGATGCGTACTGCTGAAGAGTCTCAAATTAGGACGAAACAGCTGTCCAGTACTTCCAGGTTTTCCAATGGTTCTCTAACCAATGTCAGCTCATGATGAAATCCTGTAAACCAATCAAATCCCTACAACCCAACACTTGAATGATGAACATTATCGTTTGTTGAATGAAATAGGATTGGAGTAGGCTTAATCGAAAGCTTATGAGACATGATCTGCAGTTTGTAGTGAAAAAGGGAGAAAAAAGCACCTGGCAGTCGTAATACTGTTCCATTGTAACAAGGGCCAGGCAACGGATCGTTTATTAAGGAAATCAACACGTATATATATATATATTTTCATGTTCATTATTATTGGTTATTCAAGCAAACAAACAGTCTTCTGGTTGGTTGCTTCTCACAGAAAGTTGACATTGCATCTCTTTGTGACTGTTTCTTGAATGTCAGGTCATCTATATGTTAACTGTATCTGTCTACGCAAAGTCTTCTGTGATTGGTTGTTGAATCAGTCTTGTTCATATTTTCTCACGACCAATATTTGCGACATGAACATTGACGTAAATAATTGTCTACCAATTTGGCTAGCAGCCTGATCTCACCACACCATTGCACAGCTCAGTAGTACTAAGGTCGGCCTCAGTTTCCAACGGGTTACGTATGCTGAGGAGAATTAGGAGTGTTACTGTGGAACACAAGAGTATTCGGTAGTTAAATCATATACCGGTGACTCGATGTACACAAAGACAAAATACATCCACCTTACATTAAAATCACAATTTATATATGTCTTCTCTATTGTGCCACTTTTGTAATACATAATGCGCTTCTTCGTCGTCTTTTTATGTTCTCCGGGCTGTTTCACAAGCATCCGTCACCTCTTCTCTTCGTCACTAAATTCACTACTTGGCAATTTGACATTCCTACAGATGACATACAGACTTATGTCTCGGTTCATATACTACTTGTAGATCTTTTCAGCAGCACACGCTACGCTCGGCTTCCAGTCAGCCGGTCTTGATCTGAGTCACTACAACCTCCTTAGTGCTACGAACCCTAGTTATGTCTTGTTGTCGGCAACCTTACCCCTCTGCATCTATCTCCAGAGTTTACCCATTGACAGGTTTCTGTTTATCCCCTATTTCAGTACTAAAACCGGGACCAAGTCTGTTGGTGTATGGTGTCTTTAAATTTGGAAGAAGTTTCCGTGAACATAGTTCGCGTTCAACTCTGCAGTTACCTACCATACACTTTACTTGGCCTCCCCTCTAAAAAGTTATGCATTCCTGGACGGTATTGTTTTTCAGGCTTCTTCATGGCTAGATGCTATAAACCTGATGTAAAATCCTCGCCACAAAAACAAGGACACTGATCTGTCAGAATCGTCCTTGAAACACCGTGGTATGCAGCTATGTGTCAAACCAATTTATCAACCAGAGGCTACTATGAGTAAATTCTGGATACAGCCGGAGGCTTTCTATCGTGAAGTGTCCTTTTTTTGATGTGGTTTTGTTCTCTGAGCTGGATGGTTAGTTTGCGAAGCTTTCATCACCTTACTGGGTGACATCTTCAGCGCATACTTCAATTTGAAGTGAGCTTTTAGATTTCTCCACGAGTTTATTAATCATCTCTCCTGGTGACCTTGGACGTGATTGGTTGTTTGTGTGTGTTTTCACACCTTCCAGGTTACTTGTATTGGAGCCGGTTGTTTCTTTGACTTGAACTTTGATCCTTTGTGTATGAAGTTTCTTTCTTATTGGTTGATAAATTTTGTCTATCTCGATGTGTCTATTGATTGATGATCCACTGGAATGCCAAGCTTCTAAAAATTCTCTAGCATTCTTGTTATTTCCTTTGTCTAATATTTGAACGTTGTCCCAGTCGAACTGATGTCCGTAGTTGTCTGTGTGTAGTGAAATGAGGGAGTGGATATCATGTCTTTTGACGGCTAGCTTATGTTCATGGATACGAAGACGAAGGGGACGTCCACTTTGGCCGATGTAGTGTTTTTCGCAGTTGTTACAGTTTATTTTGTAGATGATGTTGGTTTTGTCTTCTTTCGCTGTTGAGTCTTTTGGTTGACATAGAATTGAGTGCAGCGACTTTGTTGGTTTGTGTACGACGTCAATTCCTAAAGGTTTGAAGAGTCTTGTAGTGATTTCTGAGATATCCTTTATATATGGTAAGACGATTTTCTTTGAGCTTTCCTTGGTGGCTTTTGCTTTGGTAGGTTGGCTTGAGGGTATATGTCTCTTGATGAAATTCCGTGGATATCCATTCTTTTGGAAGACGTCCATGAGATAATTTTCTTCAAAGAAAAAAATTATCTCATGGACGTCTTTCTCATCACTAGGAGGTTTTCATTCTCACTAACAGCTTGCGGAAATAGTCTCACTACATTTGTAGACCACATGTGGAATGAATTCAAGTGGTAAAAGAACATTACTATGATCATGGTAAAGAAAGGGGTTTGACAAAACGTCTTTGAGAGATATAAGACTGATAAGTAAACAAACTACATTGATTTAATGAATTCATCAAATTTCGGTAGAACTCGTCAGCTGCTGAATACTCTACATACACGGATATATATATATACTTTTGAAATTACATTGGGAGATATAAGACTGATAAGTAAACAAACTACATTGATTTAATGAATTCATCAAATTTCGGTAGAAAACCTCTTTGGATAGATTCCACGTAACTTCACCTTCGCCGTCTTCATTGTTGTCATCATCTTATTCTTAATTTTTTAGACAACACCTGACCTACAATTTTAAAAATCTTTATACCAGTTCACTTATTTAATAATCTTGAAAAGTTTTGTAATTCATCCACCTCAACTCTACCCCCTTGGTACATCATTTTAGTTATCTTTATTCTTATCATAGATGCAATATTGACTGAACAATTTCTAGTACCTCTTAATGCCTTTTTCTGTAATATAATTACAACCGTAAAGCTTGAAAATGAAGCCATTGTAAAGAGGTATTTTTTCGTTGAACAAAAAACTATTTTTCCTCATGAGTTAATGAGCATATATATTTCGCGATAAACTGATAAGTTTATAAGAAGTGTAAGCACGATCGGTTATGTTATAAATTACAATCCTGAAGTATCACAAATTATTACTTTTTCAAAAGTTTCAGTTATTCAATTATTGTGCAAGCAATCAGAAGAGGTTATGATAAATGTTAAACTGTAAACCGTTGCCAGCCTGTAGACGGCCGTAGATCATTTGATCAGCTGATGGATATTGGCGTTAGTTTTGGAAAAGACGTCAAGGTTAGGTCACTTTTCGTTGTTATACACACTCTTTTACATATATTCCAGCTGAAAGTTGATGAAATACGGCGTATTTAGCAGAAATAAGCAATGGTGGTGTCCTTATCCGGCCGTAGCTTACAGGCAGTTTGCAGTTTGTTGGAAAAACGTACTTTTCCGTTCAGAATATGTCGAATTACTTGAAGACACTTGTTAGTTATAACGACCATCTCGTGAATGTTTTTTGCATTTTAATGGATTACACGTGGACATGATGAGGTGGGATAGCTCGTTTCGGTAATTATATCATTTACTTCGTTTTGTAATTTTCGTAATGCTGATGAGGCTCCTCCACATGTATTTCTTAAAGAGAAATCTGCAGAAATACTTAGAAATTATATGCGCATAGTATTTCCTTATTTTATGACATAAACTTGACGTTTGCAGGCAGATGCAATATCGATTTTGTATTATTGAAAAATGTTTACTGACGTAATTATATACAATTCAACTAATTATTTCATTTCAAACATATTTCATGGTTAATTATTGTGTTTACACTGATAACAATGTCTACATCTGTATAATTCTTATGTTCTTTTTCAGATAATATCTACTTTCGGGAATTTCATGGATCTGGGTGATAAAGAAAAAGATGCCTGCACTGTTGTCGATTTTGTATTACATCTTAATTCATTAATAAATGTATTCCTTGTTATTCGTTTGTTTATTCTACTTGATAAGACCGAATATTAGCCTTGCGTAATTTGTGAGGTAGAGTATATAAGGCTATCTTTGAAATACTAAGTAGGAGTAGATATTCGGAGAAGCCTTTTGGTAAAACATTATGTTGTAGTCAAATAAAGTAAATATGTCTAAATCGTGGAGGAGGTATTGCGATTACAAAGCGTTTCGAGTTATCTATCGTCTTAGCAGAATACATATACTGATTCGCGATTCATAGTTACAAAGTGAGAGTAAATCTATCTGAGATAATAATAATGTATTTCATACAAATTTACATGAAAATGCATGCCTTTTTTTACAGGCACGATCAAGGAAGATATAGTCTCAAATCTCAGATTGTCTACAAGTTAATCATATTTCAACTGTTAAATATTTGATACATATATATAATTACACTGATTGTCTGAACTAGGCCGTATAGTTATTGAATTGTACAATTGTCCTCCAGGTTGAGCGGGAAAATCGACTTCGTTTCGTTTTCATCCCGTGGTTGTCGGCATACGATAACCAACCAATATTGAGGTAAGTACAACTTTTACAAGGGATTCAAAGCTGTTTTAGAAAAGTAAAAGTGCCAAGGTGAATCAATAAAGTGTAATGAAATAGGTAAGTGCAAGTATCATTAATAAATGCATGAATAAAGGAAACTCCCTAGGCTGACAACGTTCATTTGCAATGTATAATGCTACACGTATATCTTGTACTATCATGATGTCCACTTTTGGTTTTACTTGTGATTTCTGCATGCCGCAGTGTACCATATGCAGAGACTATACCTATGCTTTTAGATGTATAACTCAGTGCAACTTCGGTTATCGTAATAATTGAAAACAGAATGCCTAGGGTTCTCAGCCAAAGAACACTATACGTCGCTATCTGCTCATATAATCAGGCAAACAAAAGTTTTCCAGACGCCGCATTTACTCATAACAGTTTACCCTCAACTTCTAACTTAGCACGTGCTACTTATGTTACTGGATCACAATCGCATTACAGATTCATTGAAAAATTGTTTATTAGACAAAAATCAGATTTCAAATGTACAGATAATTCAGATGAGTAGTCCTCTGTTACCGTCAGTAAGTTCCATCTGCGTACACGGTACATGTATGTTTTTCCATAAGTCTGAAAAGGTTTAAGAAAAGCATAATTAACTTGGGTATTACATGTATGATCTGAATAGAAAAATTTTCCTGATAAGCATTTACAAGTAATCACTTTACAAACAATATATACATGAAACCAAATAGTTTTCACTAAACTTAAAGGACTTTGCGATTTGTAGCTGGTCGATATCTAGTAGGTCCGTCGAAGCATCATGAAATGATAAAATTATTTAACGACAAGTTATGCAATAGTTTCCAAAGCTTGTACAAATATTTTAGCAAAAATGACAACCACTTTATGACAAATAATAGGTCTTGACAGCAATAATAATAACATTCATGTTCATAGTGACTATAAAAACAATAATAGGTATTATTATCGCAACGAATTCATCATTAACTTAGATAGACTACTAGTAATAATACAATCATATCAAATAAATGTATCACTTAATCTTAAGAAGCAGGTGTTTACTTACTTGCACTGTATTCTCTCAATACTGATGTGCTCAACCAGCTTATTCCAACTGAATTCAAGATTAATTCTGAAAGTGACTGAAGATCCAGCTTGTCACATAAAAACATGTAGCTTACATATATTACACTGCTTACTGAGACATCTGGTACCTGCTTTCCGATCTTCGTGACAAGAACACAGTTCATCTAGGTTTACCTACATATACAAAAGTATACGTATATGCTGCATCAACCATGCCGTTTTTATCATGATTAACCAGACCACTGTGTATATTATACTTATTTAAGGATCTCTGAAAATAATGGTCAAGCGATAATTGAAGTTGCGTGAAGTTATTACCTCTTCAGGACATTGTTTGCATTCTTGACACTCCTGAGAAGTCCTTAGATCGTAATTTGGCATGAATTCATTGAATTCAGCAAATAAGATTTCAGATTCAGATTTATTGGTTGAGGATAGAAGGCTTGCAGCCTATGTTAATCCTTTTCTAGTAGATTTCTGTGGTTGTCCAAACCCTTCTTGAACGAATCAGTTGAGGTTGCAGACACCACTTCTTCTGGGAGTCGGTTCCAAGAGTTTATGACTCGATGTGAGAACCAGTACTCAACAGCAATATGATTTCTCCTTGGCTTTTGAACTTTCCTGCTATGTCCTCTAAGGTGTTCCAACCTGGTGGGAAGGAAAAGAGAGAATAGGTCAGGTCCGTAGTCATTATTTAAAATTTTAAACATTGTGATTAAATCTCCTCTCTGCCTACGGTATGACAGTGAGAAGAGGTTTAAACTGTCTGATCTTTCCTCGTATGAAAAGTTAGCTATGCCGTGAACCATACGTGTTGCCTTCCTTTGAACACTTTCTAGAATGTGTGAATCCCCTTTTAGACAAGGACTGGTGGCCTGGATGCAGTTTTCCAGTCTTGACCTAACCAGAGATGTGTATAAGGAGGTGAACATATCTCTGGTAATTCTTGTAAAGGCTCTGTGAATCGCCCATAAGGACCTGAAACTACGTGCAGCCACCGCGCGACAGTGTGCTGTAGTTTTAAGTCGTGGCTAACTATGACACCTAAGTCCAAGTGAGTCTGAACTGATGGAAGTGTTATTCCCTCTAATTCGTGGGGGCTTGTGCTTGATTGTCCAATGCGCATGGTTGCACATTTTGCTTTTTTTTTTTTTTTTTTTTTTTTTTTTTTTTTTTTTTACAATTTGTTGAGGTCCTCTTGCAACTTGAACGTATCACTGTTGTTCTTCAGCTCTCTCCAAATTTTTAAGTCATCTGCGTATAGGACCATAGGGGAGTCGGTGAGCAGAGGTAACTCATTGATATACAGAATAAAAAGGAGAGGACCGAGAACCGTGCCTTGTGGCACTCCGCTACTTACTGCTGTCCAGGAGGAGAGTTTTGAGTTGATCCTAACCCTCTGCCTCCTATCTATGAGGAATTCCCTGAGCCAGTCTAGTAGTCTGCCTTTGATACCAAGACTTTCCAATTTCATGAGTAGTCTTTTGTGAGGTACTTTATCAAAGGCTTTACTGAAGTCTATGAAGACGACGTCAACGGGTCTTCTGTTGTCCTTTGATTTGACCCAGCTTTCTCTTGCAGTCAGGAGATTTGACAGGCATGAGAGGTTCCTCCGGAAGCCATGCTGTGCTCCAGATAACAAGCTGCTATTTTCCAGATAAGCCATGATGCTTTTCTTGATAATTCTTTCCAGTGTCTTGATTAAAGTGCTGGTGAGACTGATAGGCCTGTAATTTGAAGGGCTTTGTCTTGATCCTCCTTTGTGTATGGGGGTTACTATGGCGTCTTTCCAATCACGTGGCAACACTCCATTTAGGAGAGATAGCTTGAAGATCGTGGTCAAGGGGCCGGCTATGTGGGCTGATAGCTCCTTGAGAAGCCTTGGATGAAGATTGTCAGGACCCATTGATTTCCCTGCATCTAGTTTCATTAAGAAGTTGAGCACGATGCCTTGGTCGATGTCAACGGAATCTATCCCATGTTCTTCTGATGCAGCCAGAGCTGATCCTATAGGCAGTGATGACTCCTGAGTGAAGACTTGGGAGAAGTAGTTTGCCATTGCTTCTGCTTTTTCTTGATCTTCTTCGATTGTATCTTTGTCAATAATCAGGTTGTGCCTTTGCATTTTGAGCCAGGTGTGTCTCGAACTTCATCCTTGATTGGCGGATTTCTGCGATAGCTTTATTTCTAGCAGTATTATATAATTCCCTGGTCTCAGAAGTCTCAAGTGTTGCAAACAGGTTCCAACATTTGCGTTTACGTCTGAGTAACTTACGAATCTCCCGGTTTATCCAAGGGGGGAATGTTTCCGACCCTTTGGAACAGACCAAGGGATGAAGGGTACAGTTACTTGGGCGTAAAGTTGCTTAAATTGGTTCCATGCGGCTTCTACTTGGGACTCTGGATTGATGTACCAGTTTACTGAGTTGGCTGCTGAGACGATCGCATTTATGTCAGCTTTCCAAACGTTTGGTCGAGCTGGGGTTTTGGCCCTTGCTGCCGTTGCTGTGAACTTGAAAGTGAGCACAGCATGGTCACTTCTTCCTAACGGAGGAAGATGTTGTATGAGATCCACATCCTCACCGTGTGAGAACACTAGGTCCAGAGTTGACGAGGAGTGCTGTGAGTCATAGCGCGTGGGCTTAATGATATGTTGGACTAGGGCTAGCGATATACTAGATTCTAGCAGTTTATGATCAAAGGAGTTGACTAAGATGGAGTTGTTAGGCTCGACCAGTCAACTGTTGGGGCGTTGAAGTCACCGACTACGAGACTTCGACATTTTGAAGTCCAGGAGCCTAGCTTCTCTATTAGGAAGTCGTCTGCACTGCAGTCAGGACTGCGGTACACAGCAATGAGGTCAATGTCTTGGCCTATGCATTTAAGTCTGCAGCGTAGAAGTTCGCACGACTCACTTTCGTGGGCGAGTGCTTCGATACTACGCACGGTTAAGCCTTTCTTGAGGTAGATGACTACGCCACCTCCTTTGCGGTTTAGTCGGTCTACCCTGTGCACTTCGAAGTTTGGCAGGTTAACTTCGTTGTCAGTGACATCGGGTGTGAGCCATGTCTCTGTGATAATAATTACATCCGGGTTTCCGGTTTCTATCATGTTTGCCAGCTCAGTCCTTTTATTTAACAGGCTGCGGGCGTTTGTGTAGCAGACTGTTAATTCAGATTGGTGCTTCCCCGGCCCACCCACAGAGGTTTCGGGATCATTAAACTGCGAACTCGGACAACCCGAAAACCCTTAATCTTAAGGTTCTTCTCACCGTTCCGGCGTCGCTCACTTAATTCTAGTGCCGCAGCCTGTCTTTTGACACGGTCTGCTAGGCTTAAGTCAGCGCGGACATATATCCCTGATCCTTTGAGAATATGAGAGTTGCTTAGAATAGCATCCCTCTCTGCTTTAGAGTTTAGTACGACTTTGAGGAGACGTACAGGTTCACTTACTGTAGGGTCAGGCTTTTGACCTATTCTGTATACGCTGTGTATAGTAATGCCTGATACTGTTTGTGGCAGTAGCTTGTCTAAAAGGGGCTTGACCAAGTTAAGGTCATGCTCGAATCTGGCCTTAGGGTCGAGGGCCAGTGACTCCTCCACTTTGTGGAGAATGAGAGACCTGTCAGAGAGATCGGGTTTGCTTTCCGTGACTTTCTTGCCCTGAGGCGTAAGTGTGTTTCTATCCTTCTTGGGCGGTGTGGCCGAAGTGTTATCCTTATCTCGCTTTTTGCGAGAGACTACGGTGCGCCATTCATTGGCGTCCTCCTCGCTAATCGTAATGGGGTTTGTCTGTCTGCTGCTCACCGGTGTGGATGAGGCTTGTTCCGCCAGTCCCTGGGCGACTGGAGCTGCAGGTTTTCGACCCCTGGTACGCCTCTTCTTCACGGCAGTCTTTCCATTACTGTCACTGGAGGGCTCATCCAGTATCGTGGGGGCGACCTGGGTGTCTGTAATGTGGTGGGTGTTCTTCTGTGCTGTAGAGCACTCACTTATTGGCAAGGTCGCATCGGGGACATGTGCTGTTTTGTCAATGACGCTAGTCACGTCATCGTTATCTGAGCAATAGTCGGTATTCTTCTGTGGTGGAGGACGCTTGCAGTCCATGAGCTTTAAAGCCCCACTAAGAGTAGCTATGGCTTCTGTAATACGGAGTTTAGTTGTACTACAGCAGTCGTTGCACAACCAGTTCGCTAGAGGTTTGCAGCAGCGTTTGTATGCTGCTGGAGTAAGGTTCGTGCACATACTGTGAAACCATCTCTTGCAGTTATCACACTGCATTCCCTCATCCACTGGAAACTGGCACATAGCCCTTCCGCAGCGGTTTCTTTTGATAGGCATTTTATTTAAAACGAACCAGGAAAAATTAAATACAACTTCAAATATATATAACCTTCATAAATCAGTGATAAAAGCTAATGAGTGCACAAAGATAGATATATGTAGCTATTATGTTATAAGAACACAACTTCCTATAATTTATAGACTGAAATCTGAAACGTAAACTAACTTCGATCAGAATAAACTGATTTAAAGTTAAATCTGTGGACTTTTGAAGCGTATAACACAACAAAATCCAATTATAAACAAGAGCGTGAAAATTAACTCCCTTTTCAAAGTTCGCGCGGTTCTAAAATCCACTGGTATATCATTTTTTTCCTGAGCTGTAATAATTTGTGTTGTCAGTTATCTCTCCAATTTGATAAAACGCTCACGGAAATTCAGAAATTAACCAAGCAGCAAAATGATGTTTGAAATTACCTCAACTCGAATGACAAACTGGCCAATCACAAGCGAGCAAATCGCTTGTTTATCTCATTCGCGGTCACTCAAAATTACGGCCGTCTACAGGCTGCCTAAACCGTTTACTAAGGTCACCATAAAAGTTGAGCGACAACCTAAACTTCGTTCGGTTTCACGCTAATAGTTATGGTCAACTAGTGAACAACATATATTTGAATGAGTGCTATGCTGCCACGTGATTAAGAGCTATTTTTGGAAGAGGAGAACGTCCTGAGAAACTGCAAAACGATATGAAATACATTAATGGATAATACATCATTAGAAGTACATTTACAGGAAATATACAAGAAGGCGCTAGAGAATCCATAGAATGACAGTATACATTTGCAATGTTTAATGCTAACCATTTTGGTCTAAGCATAGTAACTATGAGGTTTTCGATGAAAATGTAGCCTTGCTCAAACATCAGTGTTCTTGTGTTTTTCATCAAAGCAACCAGTGAGTATGAACAGAAAGTAAGTTTTGGCTTGATTATATGCCTAGGTAGTTAAGATAAAATGGGGGCATAATAGTGCGTAGATAAAAAGATTATCGTGAGGCAAGTAAGTGATATTTCAGTGAGAAGTGAATTCAGAGGTTCGAATGGTTAGGACCTGTTGGACAAGCTGACCTGTGAAATGTCTCACGAATTTATGTAGGGTCCATGAGGTAGCATCTTTACATGAAGCTGAACAAGCTTATCGATGTTAGGAGAAAATCTATATTTTAAAATTCAGTTCCGTGCAAACTTCATCGTTTCTTGTTTAGGATCTAGACTCATGACTGATTCTCGAGCTGTTAGAAATGCGTGTTGCCTTTCTGTGCATTGGAGCGATTCACATTCGTGACCACTACTATATCTGCTGATCAGCAAGCGCCACCCCCCCTCCTTTTTTGATATTAAGCTCTAAGATGATTTTGGCAATAACTGCAGTTGAAGCATTGCATTGTTTTGATCCCGTCCTAATCATGCAGTATGCTGCACATTAATACCTTTCACGACAAGTGCTTCCCATTAGGTCACCAGATACATCGATATCTGAGGATATCCTTAGCAGTATCAACTTTATATATGTATACATGTATATAAGCAGGTAATTATATTATAAACGACTAGGAAATTAGGTTTCCTTAAAAATTTATAAAGTATAGAATTAGTTAGTGGCGCGGTGAAGAAGCCTGTAGCTGCAAAATGGTAAGCCACTGTTGAATATAGTGTCACAGAAAAGAGTTACAGTCTCAGAAGACAGCCCTGACTCCACAGGTTTACGAGGTATTACTAGTCATAGTGAAGGTATAAAACATCTAAGGATTTGTGAGGAAGAACCCAAATCATCCACTGCTGTTATTAAAGAGTTTAAAAATGATGAAATTGACGGTAAATTGAATATTTGTCATAATGATCATGATAGTGCACATTTGTCTTTGGTTGATCATGATGAGATGAGGGGAATGCCTACTACTGCCAAGTTGAACAAAGGTTCTGTACAACTTGAACGTGAAGTAGAATTAAATGCAGATGCAGTTGCAGAAGGCATGGACACTTGTCAGACCGTCAGTGTAATCGATCAGCGTGTAGCCCACCTATCATCAGATGCTAGCGCTAAACCCGAGCTGATAGTAAAAGAGAGCAGTGATGGTAATCTTGCAGTTAGACAAATTTCTAAAGGCCGAACAACAACACCTTTTGATCTACTGCTAAATTCATCAACTGGTATCAATCAGTCGTCGATGGTGTTACATCCACGATGAAAAAGACGCCAGTGAACTCAAGTGCCTTGTGCAATCACTATGATAGTATTGGTGCATTTGAAAAGACGAAAGATATTGCTCAGTTTAGTGAGGATAAGCCAACTGTGTACGGGAGGGTAGTTGTAAGCGCAATATCGCTTGAAATTAAGTCACGCGTAGATAAAGGCTATCCCGGTCCAGAACAAACAAGAAGCCGGTCACTGTTTCTACGGTACTATTAATAAACAAATCAATAATTATATATACAACAAACCTTAACGGTTTCAAGAGTACAAAGCACAACGCTTAACAGAAAGCAAGGTACCGCTATCAGAGCGGAATAACGTTAAAGCCAAAATTGCGAACTAGCCGGAACCAGACACGACCGTTCAGGTAAGCAGTCAGTAGAAGAATGAACCCAAGTAAGGCATGGCATAAAACAGAGAGCGTTTAAGAGAGATAGATCGAGCATAGGCACAAAGATAGAATTTAATTGGCTACTTAACCAGGCAGGAAAATACAGATGAAAATCAATAAATAAGATAAACTCGACAGAATAGTACAAAGTTAGACATGGGTCAGCAAAAATAACAGTCCCCAAAATACTCTGATTGGGCCATGAGTTCAACTGTCTGACTAAACGGATCGAGGTAAAAACACATACACACAGTTCATTAAACAAGCAGGGATAGACACGTTAGGCATGGATAATTGGGTTGCAACAACGCTAGGCTGATCCGGGACAGGTTGACTCGATTCGGGGATGGGAATAGAATTGATCTTACACCGGCCTCCAAAATCTGACTAGGATTTTATGAATCAAGTTACACAAAATAACCCTCGTGCCCGGCTCTCTTACAAATGACTTCCCTCTAGTAGGCATATCTTACGTATATCGCGCTTCACCTCGCCGTTTCTCGTTCTTATTGTAACCGTTCTGGCAAGTTCGTCCGCGGATTGCTCGCTTTTTTTTTTTTTTTTTGGCCAACGCCTAGCCAACCATCTTGCCACCACCGAAATCGTAATGCTCCTCGATCGTCTACTGGCACCTTCACTTGCATAAACATATCAGCTATGTCCGCGACTACAGCAACAGGCTTTTCTCGAAAGCGCAACTGAACACCAACAAGCTCGGCAATCGTATCAGGTTCTTGATATAGCTTATCGTTCAAAGAATAACCTCTAAAGGTTGCGGCGCAATCTTTAACTCTTCTCAGTTTATCTGGCTTTTTCGCATTCACTACGGGATGATGTGGAAGATGCCACCTCGAACGATAGTTCGCTGCTAGCTGCTCTGGGGGTGCCGGAAGGGCATAACCATTTTTTGCCATCGTATTTATCCTATCCACATATCGTGCTAAAAGATTCTTGTCACGCGGTAACCTCTGTTTCAGACTGAGTAACGGATTTATGGCGACTACATAATTATTGTCCGTTACCTTTTTTGGATCTTTCCATGGCAAGAGAATGATGTAATGCTCCTTTTCTAAGACGGTGCTTTGAGTAACCAACTCGCTTGCCTTACGATCTTCGATAGAAAAAGAGTCTTCGTTTTCTTCAGTATCCTTAAGCTCAGCTTGATGTAGACTTCTGATGTCGTCTTTGACACTGTCTTCGCTGATTCGAGCGTAATTGACAGTGCCTCTTTTCGTATTTCCATGAGTTTTCCGTTCGTCGTCCTCGGCTAACTTCACATGCAGCTCGGCCATTTTGACATCATGTCTAGCCTTTAGCAACTTTTTCTTTAACTCTAACTCCTCTCGAAGCTGTTTATCTTTTAGCTGCGCCCTTTGTAGCAACGACTTAGCACTAGTTACTCGCGATAATGATAATTTCGAACTACTGACATGAGAGCCGGGGCACGAAAGATGATCAACATGATCATTTATACGAACGGGGACTTGCCGACTCTCCGACTGCTGCTCCGAAATTTGATTCCCTGATCTGGTTTGCATTGTTCCAAAGACAGTGTATTTTCAACAACGTTGTGTGCTGCCAATTCACCACAGTTTCTTCTCGATGAACGCTCAGTGCTGACCAGTTCAGTACAGGATTTTCTATTTGACGTTAAATACTGACCAGTTCAGTAAAGTCTCGATCCGTTTAGCGTAAAGTACTACGTTAAGTACTCCGTTAAGTACTGATCAGTTCAGTATGGGATTTTCTTCAATGACAATTCCTCTTTCGTTAAGCACTGAAGCGCAATATCGCTTGAAATTAAGTCACGCGTAGATAAAGGCTATCCCGGTCCAGAACAAACAAGAAGCCGGTCACTGTTTCTACGGTACTATTAATAAACAAATCAATAATTATATATACAACAAACCTTAACGGTTTCAAGAGTACAAAGCACAACGCTTAACAGAAAGCAAGGTACCGCTATCAGAGCGGAATAACGTTAAAGCCAAAATTGCGAACTAGCCGGAACCAGACACGACCGTTCAGGTAAGCAGTCAGTAGAAGAATGAACCCAAGTAAGGCATGGCATAAAACAGAGAGCGTTTAAGAGAGATAGATCGAGCATAGGCACAAAGATAGAATTTAATTGGCTACTTAACCAGGCAGGAAAATACAGATGAAAATCAATAAATAAGATAAACTCGACAGAATAGTACAAAGTTAGACATGGGTCAGCAAAAATAACAGTTCACAAAATACTCTGATTGGGCCATGAGTTCAACTGTCTGACTAAACGGATCGAGGTAAAAACACATACACACAGTTCATTAAACAAGCAGGGATAGACACGTTAGGCATGGATAATTGGGTTGCAACAACGCTAGGCTGATCCGGGACAGGTTGACTCGATTCGGGGATGGGAATAGAATTGATCTTACACCGGCCTCCAAAATCTGACTAGGATTTTATGAATCAAGTTACACAAAATAACCCTCGTGCCCGGCTCTCTTACAAATGACTTCCCTCTAGTAGGCATATCTTACGTATATCGCGCTTCACCTCACCGTTTCTCGTTCTTATTGTAACCGTTCTGGCAAGTTCGTCCGCGGATTGCTCGCTTTTTTTTGGCCAACGCCTAGCCAACCATCTTGCCACCACCGAAATCGTAATGCTCCTCGATCGTCTACTGGCACCTTCACTTGCATAAACATATCAGCTATGTCCGCGACTACAGCAACAGGCTTTTCTCGAAAGCGCAACTGAACACCAACAAGCTCGGCAATCGTATCAGGTTCTTGATATAGCTTATCGTTCAAAGAATAACCTCTAAAGGTTGCGGCGCAATCTTTAACTCTTCTCAGTTTATCTGGCTTTTTCGCATTCACTACGGGATGATGTGGAAGATGCCACCTCGAACGATAGTTCGCTGCTAGCTGCTCTGGGGGTGCCGGAAGGGCATAACCATTTTTTGCCATCGTATTTATCCTATCCACATATCGTGCTAAAAGATTCTTGTCACGCGGTAACCTCTGTTTCAGACTGAGTAACGGATTTATGGCGACTACATAATTATTGTCCGTTACCTTTTTTGGATCTTTCCATGGCAAGAGAATGATGTAATGCTCCTTTTCTAAGACGGTGCTTTGAGTAACCAACTCGCTTGCCTTACGATCTTCGATAGAAAAAGAGTCTTCGTTTTCTTCAGTATCCTTAAGCTCAGCTTGATGTAGACTTCTGATGTCGTCTTTGACACTGTCTTCGCTGATTCGAGCGTAATTGACAGTGCCTCTTTTCGTATTTCCATGAGTTTTCCGTTCGTCGTCCTCGGCTAACTTCACATGCAGCTCGGCCATTTTGACATCATGTCTAGCCTTTAGCAACTTTTTCTTTAACTCTAACTCCTCTCGAAGCTGTTTATCTTTTAGCTGCGCCCTTTGTAGCAACGACTTAGCACTAGTTACTCGCGATAATGATAATTTCGAACTACTGACATGAGAGCCGGGGCACGAAAGATGATCAACATGATCATTTATACGAACGGGGACTTGCCGACTCTCCGACTGCTGCTCCGAAATTTGATTCCCTGATCTGGTTTGCATTGTTCCAAAGACAGTGTATTTTCAACAACGTTGTGTGCTGCCAATTCACCACAGTTTCTTCTCGATGAACGCTCAGTGCTGACCAGTTCAGTACAGGATTTTCTATTTGACGTTAAATACTGACCAGTTCAGTAAAGTCTCGATCCGTTTAGCGTAAAGTACTACGTTAAGTACTCCGTTAAGTACTGATCAGTTCAGTATGGGATTTTCTTCAATGACAATTCCTCTTTCGTTAAGCACTGAAGCGCAATATCGCTTGAAATTAAGTCACGCGTAGATAAAGGCTATCCCGGTCCAGAACAAACAAGAAGCCGGTCACTGTTTCTACGGTACTATTAATAAACAAATCAATAATTATATATACAACAAACCTTAACGGTTTCAAGAGTACAAAGCACAACGCTTAACAGAAAGCAAGGTACCGCTATCAGAGCGGAATAACGTTAAAGCCAAAATTGCGAACTAGCCGGAACCAGACACGACCGTTCAGGTAAGCAGTCAGTAGAAGAATGAACCCAAGTAAGGCATGGCATAAAACAGAGAGCGTTTAAGAGAGATAGATCGAGCATAGGCACAGAGATAGAATTTAATTGGCTACTTAACCAGGTAGGAAAATACAGATGAAAATCAATAAATAAGATAAACTCGACAGAATAGTACAAAGTTAGACATGGGTCAGCAAAAATAACAGTTCACAAAATACTCTGATTGGGCCATGAGTTCAACTGTCTGACTAAACGGATCGAGGTAAAAACACATACACACAGTTCATTAAACAAGCAGGGATAGACACGTTAGGCATGGATAATTGGGTTGCAACAACGCTAGGCTGATCCGGGACAGGTTGACTCGATTCGGGGATGGGAATAGAATTGATCTTACACCGGCCTCCAAAATCTGACTAGGATTTTATGAATCAAGTTACACAAAATAACCCTCGTGCCCGGCTCTCTTACAAATGACTTCCCTCTAGTAGGCATATCTTACGTATATCGCGCTTCACCTCACCGTTTCTCGTTCTTATTGTAACCGTTCTGGCAAGTTCGTCCGCGGATTGCTCGCGGCCAACGCCTAGCCAACCATCTTGCCACCACCGAAAACGTAATGCTCCTCGATCGTCTACTGGCACCTTCACTTGCATAAAGGAAGGCCACTGAATGCTGGCTATTTCTTATGTATTTGTGCCCAGTTGTATTACATGACCTATTACCCTCTCCTCTATATGCAAACTTCCTCAGATTGTTCATGAGTGTCTACATTTTATGTCATCCTCGTTACCACATTAAATTGAGCGACACCGTAAAACAACAACTCAGGCAGTATGTACTATGTTTCGACAGCCTCTACCCTGATGAGTTGGTTTACAATGTGCATGCTCTTTAGCATTTAGCCTAGGACGTCTCTGAACACGGTTGTCTGGATACCTTTTCAGCCTTCCCGTATGAGTCACATTTGTGCCAAATCAAGGAAAGGGTGAGGAGTGGCTTCAGGGTAGCAAAACAAGTAGCCTCTCGAGAAGTCGAAAGATGCGTGTGTCAATGGAGTTGAAGATTGAACGATCAATTCATGGTTGTTTGCTTAAAATCAACTTCCCCAATTTTCGCGGAGGCATCAATACGACAGTCATCGTCTCATCGGTCGCTGTTCAGAAAGAAGAGTGAAACATCGTCAGAAGTAATCTTATGATTTATTATTGTAATATTTGTTTACAGACCTTAGTTCGTTTATTCCTTTTATATGTTGGTGTAACAATAAAGAAATAACAAGCAGCAGATCGGTGTTTTGGATTTTGCGTCCGTTATTACTAAGCGTTTCTGAAACTCAAAGGAACAGCGTGGGCCCGAGCGTAGCGAGAGCTGGGCATTAACGGTTTATGAGACGAGACTGACAGTTTCTGACGATAGAAACAGATCTGGCGGATTGAAACAGTTGGTGAAAGTTTGGATAGTCGCCGTTCATTTTTCCTGGTGCCGGTCAAGTCCTCTTTGAACAAGCAATATCTGGAACATTTTGGAATTGGGTCAAGTTCAACAATGCCTGGGTCAAAGAAGGGACGAGTGTCTTGGATACAAACAGGAAAGTAAGTCATTGTGACTTGTCTGTTAATTGTAACGATGTGTCTGATGTTAAGCATGACATGGTTGATGTTACTGTTTCGCCGTTCAGGAATAGTAGGAAGATCAAACTCCCTAAATTAGAACCACGTTGTTTTGATGGAAACCCAGCTGATTATTTACAATTTGCAAAGGAGTTTGAGATCATGCTGAGTGGTATTTTATTAAATGATGAATTGAAGTTAATGTATTTGATGAGGTATTGCACTGGAGATGCTGCAAGAGCTATACAGTGCTGTACGTTTATGAAGTCAAAAGAGGGCTACTACGAGGCTATGAGCATATTACGTCAAAGGTTTGGAAGACCTTCGATGAATGCAGGTAGCCAAATTTCTGAAAGTTGAGCAACAACTGCTTTTGATCCACTGCTAATTTCATCAACTGATATCAAACAGTCGTCGTTGGTGCTGTCATCCACAATGAAACAGACACCCATGAACTCAAGCATCTTGTGCAATGACTATGGTAGTATCAGTTTGTTTGAAGAGACGAAAGATATTGGTCAAATTAGTGAGGATAAGCCAAGTGTAAACGAGAGAGTAATTGTTAAATTGACTTGCATGAATAAATGCATTTCTAGTTTCAAGTTACTATTTGAATGTTATTATCTTTGGTGTAAATTACTCTGTTTCTACACTTGGTTGATGAGATATGTCGTGTGTTTGTTGGTCATCTATATTCTACGATACAATGACATGAGCGTGTTACCGTTCAGATTTGAGGATATAGCTGATAGAAGAAAGTCAGCAAATGAACTCTGCGACGATTTTCCAACTTAGAGCGTCAACCTGAGAAGGGTTGTAGGCGTACTGCTGTAAGTCCTACAATTCTTCAAAGGGTAGTGCATCAATGAGCGGTCCAATGTGCTTGGTGTGTACATATGTTCATATTGCATATACTGAATTGATATCATCTGTCATCTAGCTGTTGGTAATTCTGTTTGTGTCCGGACGACTTCCACTTGGATCATCAACCTGAGAAGGAATGTAGGCGTACTGCTGTAAGTCCTACAGTTCTTCAAGGGTAGTTTGTCGTGCTAGAATCCACAACATTTGATGTAGTGATTGTACATATGTTTGTGTTAAATAGTTGTGTGAGTTCCAATTGATGTAATTGTTGGTTAATCTTGTTTGTGTCCGTACATTCCACAAATTACAATCGTCAACCTGAGAAGGGTTGTAGGCGTACTGGTGTAAGTCCTGCAATTCTTCAAAGGAATTCCACCAAGAGATGATTGGCGAGGTTGTTTGTACTATTTGTATATACGTGTGGTGTGTCATATCAATTGGTGTATTTTGGATTCATTGTGTTTACTTGTTGTTTTCGTGTCTTGTTGTTATTGCGTAAATTTGTTAAAATTTTCGTCGTGATTATTTCTGAAGTTGTTTCGAGTCTTCTACATCCATGAATGAATAGATTGATGTAAGAGACAGCAGATGGGTCGTATACGCTGGGGAGGCTAGGCTATTGCTGAGAATGAAATGCACACGGAGATAACTGTTAGCTGCGGTCCGACACGCCGGGGAGAAAGAGTGTAAACGACTGAGGCTCGCATGCGTCACCGCTATTAGAACTGAGGCAGAATGAGTCACAAGCGATTGCAGTGGTAATTGGTAGTGAGTAGATAAGAGGATGTGCGTAGAGTATCGTGAGGTGGTGCTACGGTCACGTTGCATTCTGCAAGAGTCATTCTAACAAGTGGTGATTGTGTTGCAAGAGGATGCCTTTAACTGGAATGTGTAAGTCGTCATTGATGTGTGAGATTGTGCTGTGAGTATGCTTGTGGTGTGTTGGCTTTTCTGTTTGTTTTCCATTTCAGCTCTGTCCATGTGACCCAGGTTCTCGCAATGGCATTCAAGTTAACGTGTATTGGTCATGATGGAAAAAAGGAATAGATCCTTTTTTGCCGGGGAGTGTCAATGGAGTTGAAGATTGAACGATCGATTCATGATTGTTTGCTCAAAACCAACTTCCCCATATATTCACGGAGGCATAAATACGACAGTCATCGTCTCATCGGTCGCTGTTCAGAAAGAAGTCAGCAGTAAACCATCAGAAGTAATATTGTGATTTATTGTTGTAATATTTGTTCACAGACCTTAGTTCAAATATTGTTTTTATATGTTGGTGTAACAATAAAGGATCCTCGAGTCACCAATTGGTGTTTTGGTTTTTTCGTCCGTTATTGCTAAGCGTTTCTGAAAACTCCAAGGAACAGCGTGGGCCCGAGCGTAGCAAGAGCTAGGCATTAACGGTTTATGAGACGTGGCTGACAGACCCACTTCAACACCCTTGGTAATCTTAAAACTATAAATAAACTAGCAGGTGTGGATGCATAAAGATTTAGTACGGAACATACAGGATTAGTTTGCTCTTAGAAATAGGACCTGTCACTCTATCGTAACCTTCACACGCTTGCTATATAAGCTGTCTTGTCCCAATGATTATCCCTACCGGAACCCATCACTTATTTCTAAAAGGCATCAGTCATCAGAACACTGAAACGCTCAGATTCATTAATACACATTACGACACTAAATAAGACTTCGCATATATACGTGAAAACACAACTACAATATAGAAAACTATTTACTAAAGTATAATATACAATTGACATAAACATTTATATATGCATGAAATATTAAATGTCCTTTTCATGTTCACATACTTTTTATTTCTGGTATTCTGCTGCTCCTATTCATCTTCTGGTCGAGGTCGAACAACCCTGCACCTAAACTGAAATGAGGATTAATTCCAAACCATCCATCTCATAACCACTCAAATTCCATGAACGATCCAATTCTACCATTTGAAGACGCTGGCGAACATGCTGTAAATGAGTATTCATGATCTGAAATGGAGAAGCAACTGGTTTTCAAACAGTTTTCAACATTTTACTGAACTTACGAATACAGTCCGCCATGCAGACACAAATGGAGCAAATGGAGAATTCTGGAATCGACCTCGGAACCATTTGATGCAGTAAAACAACTTAACATGACCTTATCTAGTATTCACATCCACGATCAAATTTCTTTCCTGTTGTAAAACTACGATAAGACTTCTGGAAAAATGGAATAAATATATCACTGATCTCAACATAATACATCAATAAACTTTAAGCCAAGGGTGCTGTCCACAACAAAGTTATATAGGAGAATTGACTTCAAGCTTTATTTTTCCCAGATATTTGTATTGCATTCATCTGACGTCTATGTTTTTTGTTAATGCAAAGACAATATTTCTATATCTCTTTATATGTTACACAAACAGACTTCATAGCAGACTGTTCCGACTGACTCTAATGTCAGAAAGGACAACCAAACTGAAAATCCATTGTACATCAAATTATGTGTAATTTATATAATAACCTATCCACGCCTGTACAATTGGTATGTTCTTGCATAAACAGGAAGAATTATGTATATATGCTAATACATGAGCTGAAATCCTTAGTAATAAGTCACCCATTATTAGGATGGCTTAAATCATCCCTTGACAACAGGTCCGAAATGGTTATACTCGGCTATGTAACTTCCAAATCTGGCCCAATCACTTCTGGTGTAATACAAGGTAGTGTCATTGGACCCCTCCTATTTACACTATATATCAACGACATATGCGCTTGCTTCTCCGTGAGAAATCATTCATTTTTGAAGATGACCGTAAAGTAGCTTATACATTTGAATTTGATAACCTTAGGGTATTTCCAGAATGCTGTACAGAATGAATAAGATAAAGTGACTGCTTGGTAGTCTTCGTGAAATCAACAATTTATTCTGAAGAAATGTGGTTGGATCTGCCTCAACTGACATGGAATTAACGCTTCAATATGCTGACCTAACTAGGCCCCAAAGTGTCGTTGACCTAGGTCTGAGGTACTCTAATGACCCAACATTCTCTGAACAAGTGGCATCACAGACACGAAGGTTGAGGATGATCTTGGAATGCATACTCAGGAACTTTCACAACAATGAAGCCAAGCTCATATCATACGAAATATGTGTAATGTCAATATTACAATACTGTCAATTTGTTATTAGCTGGACTCGAATATGTGACAAGCCTAAGACAGAAATTATTCAGCGATATTTCAAGACCAAAGTACTTGGCTACGATTGTAATAATGACTACATATCACAGTGTATGATTCTAAATCTTGACCCACTTTGGACAAGACGACTTATTCTAAGCCTGGTATTCTTCTTTAAGGACCTATCACTTTCAGGCAATGAGGATATACAACTCTCACCTCTTACTATCTGCGTAACCGAACTTGCACAGTGACAATACAAGCCTTTGAATCAACACTCCGCGAAAACTTCCTTACAATTATGCATTCTAAAATACGGAACAGTCTTTCCCTGGAAGTTAGAACGTATATCTCGGTTATAAGTTTCAAACCCTTTCTGTACAGACTGTTTCACTCCATTGATTACATCAATAATTTATTTGTTCCTAGAACGAATCAATAAATAGTTTACTACAGTATCTTAAAAACGCACATAAATTCCCTAATTACTCTAGAAACGATAAACAATCTAGTCGCATAGATGCATGAAAAGACTGATTAGATATAAATGTATGTTTACTAGATGGCGATGTACAACGAATATAACCCAGTCGTTTAATTTACATGGGAAAAGTGGGCAAAACGTGGGATAAAAGGGTAATTTTGATCGGCAAACACTTGGGCAAAAGATGGTGTAAATGCAACTGATTTTACCCACCTTGGCCACATTTCCCCCGTTTTCCCATGTCCGTAAAAAATCTTTTGTCCCATTTTTTCCCAGTTTTCCCACTTGACCCACGTTTATACCCACTTATCCCATGTGCTGGAAACAAAAATGTACCCACTTTTACCCCGTTTTCAACGAACAATTTAACCACATTTTCCCCGTTTTCCCACCTTTCAACGAACAAATTGCCCACTTTTTAAACGACCTGTTCATCCACTACTGCTATTTTCGTGACGAAAAGAAGCCCTCTTTTTTTCCTAGGCAGGTGCACGTATTATTAAAATTACTTAGCGTCCTAATAATGGCCTAAGAAAGTGCTTAAACACTGTCATCCTTTATAGTAACTAATGCAATCGAACTTATCAAAGCTACTAATTTAGCGACCACTGCCTTAGGATTCTTTTACTACATTCAAGGGTTATGCTACTGATATAAACGAAGGCCAATGGAGTGAAGTAATTTTATATTTTATACAGTAAAATATCGGATTTATAAAATAGTAATATTTTGAAAAAATTTAAAACATGACTTCATAAATTATTCTGAAGACGGTGATTTGCTGGTCTCAGGTTGAATGACTTCAGCACACGTCTGCAATGAAGGAAAGAGAGAATCATTTAAATACGCATCAATTCCCATTAAGTGCAGAAAAACTGGTAACACTTTTATTAAAAACTACCTCTTCTGGTGATAAATCCCTTTTTTCCGAACACGCTGGTCATGGCACCAATTTTTAGTGGCTTTTACAATCGCTTCCATTGTTTCCTCCTCGGTGAACCTGAGTTGTAATTGCTTACGAGTGATGACATCTGAATTTTTCGAGTATACAATTTTATTATTTCAGAAAGTCAACATACCAATTATAAGCTGGAAAAACGTGAAGTCACGGATACCAGTCTTATCAGCAGTCCCCTTATAACTCACCAATCTTGCGAGGTTTTTATTTAGGACTGCGCTCAGCAACCGGTGCGCTGAGCTGGTTGGGTTATTATGCACCTTGAATGAGAATTGGCACATCTGAAACAAATCAATTAAACAAACTTGGATGGAATTTCTTACTATTTCCTCGAAATACTTTCTGTTTTTAAGTTTTCGCTCAAAAACTTCCAGCATAGCAAATGTTTTCACCGGGAGGCTGACATCGCTTTCCCTATCGTCAGCTGTGCAACCACTGAAAGCTACCAACGTGAAGTCAACACGTTTAATTAATTGCGCCATTGAAGATAAACTGTTAAATAATTATAGGATAAACATAAAACAAGAATGAACCGCACCTGCTACTATATTATCAGAATCCGTCCTAGGCTGCTTAACATTAATATCCTTGGGCGACCTGAGAAAAAATGGCTATTAAATTCGATATTACTTACGTAATAGGTGTACTTGTAGCAGCCAACATGTGTGAAGAACTCTTCGCCATTAATCCAAAACTACTTCACTGTAATGTAAGGTTGAATATGTCATACCTTATATTCTTTTTTGAATCACATGCACTGCTATCGAGGTCTGCGTAATAGGGGTCCTCGAAGAAATTGCACTGCTTGTCCATCAGGTCAGATGGGTAGTCGTTACTTGCAAACACGCTGTCAGTCTCGTCTCATAAACCGTTAATGCCCAGCTCTCGCTACGCTCGGGCCCACGCTGTTCCTTTGAGTTTCAGAAACGCTTAGTAATAACGGACGCAAAATCCAAAACACCGATCTGCTGCTTGTTATTTCTTTATTGTTACACCAACATATAAAAGGAATAAACGAACTAAGGTCTGTAAACAAATATTACAATAATAAATCATAAGATTACTTCTGACGATGTTTCACTCTTCTTTCTGAACAGCGACCGATGAGACGATGACTGTCGTATTGATGCCTCCGCGAAAATTGGGGAAGTTGATTTTAAGCAAACAACCATGAATTGATCGTTCAATCTTCAACTCCATTGACACTCCCCGGCAAAAAAGGGATCCAACTTTTTTTCCTTCACGACCAATACACGTTGACTTGGATGCCATTGCGAGAACCTGGGTCACACGGACAGAGCTGAAATGGAAAACAAACAGAAAAGCCAACACACCACAAGCATACCCACAGCACAATCTCACACATCAATGACGACCTGCGCCTCCAGATAGAGACCTCCTCTTGACATCTTGCAACACAGTCTCCACTTGCTAGAATGACTCTTGCAGAATGCAACGTGACCATAGCACCACCTCACGATACTCTACGCACATCCTCTTATCTACTCACTACCAATTACCACTGAAATCGCTTGTCACTCATTCTGCCTCAGTTCTAATAGCGGTGACGCATGCGAGCCTCAGTCGTTTACACTCTTTCTCCCCGGCGTGTCGGACCGCAGCTAACAGTTATCTCCGTGTGCATTTCATTCTCAGCAATAGCCTAGCCTCCCCAGCGTATACGACCCATCTGCTGTCTCTTACATCAATCTATTCATTCATGGATGTAGAAGACTCGAAACAACTTCAGAAATAATCACGACGAAAATTTTAACAAATTTACGCAATAACAACAAGACACGAAAACAACAAGTAAACACAATGAATCCAAAATACACCAATTGATATGACACACCACACGTATATACAAATAGTACAAACAACCTCGCCAATCATCTCTTGGTGGAATTCCTTTGAAGAATTGCAGGACTTACACCAGTACGCCTACAACCCTTCTCAGGTTGACGATTGTAATTTGTGGAATGTACGGACACAAACAAGATTAACCAACAATTACATCAATTGGAACTCACACAACTATTTAACACAAACATATGTACAATCACTACATCAAATGTTGTGGATTCTAGCACGACAAACTACCCTTGAAGAACTGTAGGACTTACAGCAGTACGCCTACATTCCTTCTCAGGTTGATGATCCAAGTGGAAGTCGTCCGGACACAAACAGAATTACCAACAGCTAGATGACAGATGATATCAATTCAGTATATGCAATATGAACATATGTACACACCAAGCACATTGGACCGCTCATTGATGCACTACCCTTTGAAGAATTGTAGGACTTACAGCAGTACGCCTACAACCCTTCTCAGGTTGACGCTCTAAGTTGGAAAATCGTCGCAGAGTTCATTTGCTGACTTCCTTCTATCAGCTATATCCTCAAATCTGAACGGTAACACGCTCATGTCATTGTATCGTAGAATATAGATGACCAACAAACACACGACATATCTGATCAACCAAGTGTAGAAACAGAGTAATTTACACCAAAGATAATAACATTCAAATAGTAACTTGAAACTAGAAATGCATTTATTCATGCAAGTCAATTTAACAATTACTCTCTCGTTTACACTTGGCTTATCCTCACTAATTTGACCAATATCTTTCGTCTCTTCAAACAAACTGATACTACCATAGTCATTGCACAAGATGCTTGAGTTCATGGGTGTCTGTTTCATTGTGGATGACAGCACCAACGACGACTGTTTGATACCAGTTGATGAAATTAGCAGTGGATCAAAAGCTGTTGTTGCTCGACTTTCAGAAATTTGGCTACCTGCATTCATCGAAGGTCTTCCAAACCTTTGACGTAATATGCTCATAGCCTCGTAGTAGCCCTCTTTTGACTTCATAAACGTACAGCACTGTATAGCTCTTGCAGCATCTCCAGTGCAATACCTCATCAAATACATTAACTTCAATTCATCATTTAATAAAATACCACTCAGCATGATCTCAAACTCCTTTGCAAATTGTAAATAATCAGCTGGGTTTCCATCAAAACACCGTGGTTCACATTTAGGGAGTTTGATCTTCCTACTATTCCTGAACGGCGAAACAGTAACATCAACCATGTCATGCTTAACATCAGACACATCGTTACAATTAACAGACAAGTCACAATGACTTACTTTCCTGTTTGTATCCAAGACACTCGTCCCTTCTTTGACCCAGGCATTGTTGAACTTGACCCAATTCCAAAATGTTCCAGATATTGCTTGTTCAAAGAGGACTTGACCGGCACCAGGAAAAATGAACGGCGACTATCCAAACTTTCACCAACTGTTTCAATCCGCCAGATCTGTTTCTATCGTCAGAAACTGTCAGTCTCGTCTCATAAACCGTTAATGCCCAGCTCTCGCTACGCTCGGGCCCACGCTGTTCCTTTGAGTTTCAGAAACGCTTAGTAATAACGGACGCAAAATCCAAAACACCGATCTGCTGCTTGTTATTTCTTTATTGTTACACCAACATATAAAAGGAATAAACGAACTAAGGTCTGTAAACAAATATTACAATAATAAATCATAAGATTACTTCTGACGATGTTTCACTCTTCTTTCTGAACAGCGACCGATGAGACGATGACTGTCATATTGATGCCTCCGCGAAAATTGGGGAAGTTGATTTTAAGCAAACAACCATGAATTGATCGTTCAATCTTCAACTCCATTGACACACGCATCTTTCGACTTCTCGAGAGGCTACTTGTTTTGCTACCCTGAAGCCACTCCTCACCCTTTCCTTGATTTGGCACAAATGTGACTCATACGGGAAGGCTGAAAAGGTATCCAGACAACCGTGTTCAGAGACGTCCTAGGCTAAATGCTAAAGAGCATGCACATTGTAAACCAACTCATCAGGGTAGAGGCTGTCGAAACATAGTACATACTGCCTGAGTTGTTGTTTTACGGTGTCGCTCAATTTAATGTGGTAACGAGGATGACATAAAATGTAGACACTCATGAACAATCTGAGGAAGTTTGCATATAGAGGAGAGGGTAATAGGTCATGTAATACAACTGGGCCCAAATACATAAGAAATAGCCAGCATTCAGTGGCCTTCCAAAACTGAAGAAACACCAAGCTGCGACACTTCCTTTGGAAGCCCTTAGGAATGCAGCTTTCTGCAGCCTGTAGTCTTTCGTTTATACAAGCCATTGTTTCATTGCTTAATCCCAATTGGCGTTGTTTTGCCAAACGCAACCATATACCCGATTGCCGCCTTACAACACCTAAGCAGACTAAATGCATATAATCTAATGGAAAAATACTAACCATATCAATCGGAAGTCCCTCAAATACTGATGTATCACGGTGGTAATTGGCATCTTCCGTACTCCTAAAGCTGTTATCTGTCCTGCGACAGCTGTTGACATCCTTAAATACCATGCGCCGGTTTACATAGTTGCCAGTAACGCAACATCTGTCACAACCTTTCCTACTGTTGTAACTCGCTGTAAAAGTGACGTCAGATCTTGCAGGCTTATCCCAGATAACACTGTTAAGCCGGAAGCCGATATGCCTCTCATTGATTTGTAAACCATGTGCATATAAGTGCTCCATGTCAGTTATAACTGGCAATAAAAAGTTATTGAGGTCAGACGGTTGATGAAAACCACCATAAACTCCAGTAAGAAATATATCACTAAGAAACGGTTTCACCAGTCGATCCAATATCGGCCAAATTTGCTGTGTACCATTGTTAAACAGTGACAATCCATCAACATTCAGCTGCAGATTAACGCAGTCAAAAGATGCAAACTGACACCAACAACTCAGTATAGGCATAAGTATACTTCGCAAACCAATATGATAGTAAACTCCACTACCAATAACAGTTGAGGGGCATGACTGGCTAGTTTTGAGAATGTGTCTTATATTTGTTGGTAATCTTGGAATATGCCGTTTGAACAACCGCATAATCTTTCCACCATCAACAATGGATGTTTTAGTGGTCATCATAAGCTTTAAGGCAGTCGTCCTAAGTTCTGCCTTTGAATTGCGTTTTTTTGCCTTATCGGAACGTATCTCATGGGACAACAGAGCGCCGGCAGCATTACCTTATCAAATAGTCGTCACATGAAATACTAAGAAACCAACTTGGTAAAGTGATTTGCATGTCACTTTGCACGTTTACGACGCTACGAGCAGTTTCATCTACTAGATATTCGCCAGCCTCGACGCTGAAATCGGGAAGTATCATCTTGGCTACGTCACCGAGCAACTCCGACTTCAATCTCTTAGTTCTTCTATACAATGTGGATCGGTGGCCTGGCTCTTTTTCAAACAAACCTAAAGCACAAGGCTATGTTAACGAGAATAAAGTACTTCTAAGACGTCTGAGGGTATTCACATTACTACCACTTGGTACTACTTCACTTTCAGTATTCATTTCATTACCTTAAAAAAGACATTACTACAAATACTCAACTCAACTAGTCAGGGGTGGGCAGCCTGTAGACGGCCGTAATTTTGAGTGACCGCGAATGAGATAAACAAGCGATTTGCTCGCTTGTGATTGGCCGGTTTGTCATTCTAGCTGAGGTAATTTCAAACATCATTTTGCTGCTTGGTTTAGTTCTGAATTTCCGTGGGGTTCGATCCCCTGCCGACGCGCAACTGATATTATAAATAAATAGATTTATTCTCATGGTACAGTACATGAGGGACGCCAGTTTACGGGCATCATCAAATCGTTACAGAAATAGAACCATATTATTCAGTCACATTTTACAATCGATAGCGAAATATGTTTTACGTGTACGCTGGAGATTATACATACACTTGATAAATGTTAATCCCAATAGTATAAAACATCCTTTTCACTTATGTACAATCATCTCTGTGCATAGTTGGAAAAATCTTCTAGATTGTCAGCGAGTGCAACGCATCAGTAAATACTGAAGTATTGTCTTCGCATTAACAAAACACCAGGTTTTTGGTGGATGGGTTATAAGTGCCTGGGAAAAAATAAAGCTTGAAGTCAACTTTCGTACATTACTTTGTTGTGCTCAGAATCCTTGAATTATAGTTCATTGATGTGTTATTTTGAAATCAGTGATTTGTTTATCCCATCTGATCTGGGATTAAAATACATAAGCTTTAGAAGCATTAATTAATGGATTTCTACTTCTTGTGGGTATTTACTTCTCATGAGGAAGTTTTTTGAATTTTAGTTGTTCCGAGAGGAGTTGTGGTGTTACAATAAAGAATTCTCGAGTCGCCAATCAGTGTATTGGTTTTTCCGTCCGTTAGTACTAAGCGTTTCTGAGAAGCTTAAAGGAACAGCGTGAGGGCCAGCGTAACAAGAGCTGGGCATTAACGTTTTACGAGACGTGGCTGACATGTCAAAAGTGAATCTTGGTGTCATTTGAACATCCTGGATGAAGAAATAAGCTAAGATAACTACACAGACTTTTGGTGTGACAGGGAAGGTGGTAAGGGAGGAAGTTGTCTCATGTTCTTTCTGAATGCACTTACTGTATCACAGCTAGAAAGTAGTGCACTTAACATGCCTGAGATTCTATGGGTTAATGTACACTTAAATAACGTAACAGCATTAATTGGATGCACCTACAGAGCACCTGGCACCTTTAGTAATTACGAGACCCAACTTATTAATACTCTGGAGCAATTATCCGACTTACAATACGACCATAAGATCCTGTGTGGGGACTTTAACTTACCTGAAATCAACTGGGATATACCCACAGGCCCAAATAAATTTGATAAGTTCTTAGGCATACTGAATATACTTGGCTGGAAACAAGCTGTCATTACCCCCAAAAGAGGTAATAACGTACTAGACTTATTCTTCTGCCACAATATAAGCCTCCTATCAACGCTAGTAGGTTCTGAGTTTCCAGGGAGCGACCACAAAACAGTGATGTGTGCACTGCCGATTCCGCTGAGTAGCAATGTATCTCAAACCTCCACTTAATAATAATAATAATGTATATTCTCATATAAACATATAAATTTACATGAAAATACATGCCAATTTTACAGGCACGATCAAGGAAGATATAGTCTCAAATCTCAGATTGTCTACAAGTTAATCATATTTCAACTGTTAAATATTTGATATATATATATATACACTCATTGTCTGAACTAGGCCGTATAGTTATTGAATTGTACAATTGTCCTCCAGGTTGAGCGGGAAAATCGACTTCGTTTCGTTTTCATCCCGTGGTTGTCGGCATACGATAACCAACCAATATTGAGGTAAGTACAACTTTTACAAGGGATTCAAAGCTGTTTTAGAAAAGTAAAAGTGCCAAGGTGAATCAATAAAGTGTAATGAAATAGGTAAGTGCAAGTATCATTAATAAATGCATTTATAGAGGAAACTCCCTAGGCTGACAACGTTCATTTGCAATGTATAATGCTACACGTATATCTCGTACTATCGTACTTTTGGTTTTAATACATTTATCCTCAGTTTTGCCAGTTGCTTTTGTTTTTTACCTTTTTGTGCATTTAGTGCACAACCGTACCCTTCAGAGAGTAGGAATATAATAAGTCATAAAGAGCTGTAAAATGTTAGTTTTAATGGAGTAAAATGAGGATCAAGTAAAGACGTTATTAGAAAATAAATGAGATAGGACATTTTGAAGTGGTATTTAAAGATCCGACAATGGATAGCAAGTTAGTTTATAAGATGCCCCATAAATCTGTGTAGATCCCACACGGTCGCATCTCAACAATAGGCTGGGCGAATGGTATATATTTAAAGGTAGAAGCATGATCTGTCAAGGCGTTCATTATTATCTTTTTCAAGATAAAGATCTAAGCCCTCATAGAAATCAGAAATATCTCGAGCCTTTAATTTGTATATTGCTGTTCCTACAGAATGGGGCGACTCACCTTAGTGACCCCCACCATATCTACTGATCAGCTAACGCCACCCTCCCCCCTTTTTTGATGTTAGGCTCTGAGACTATGGTTATTATGGCTACCGCAAATATATTGCTTGGTACCAGACATGTTCGTACCTCATATTCCATCTCCCTAGCTTTCTTAATGAGTGCTTCCAATAGGTCTCCGCGTACATCTTTATGAACATATTATATGTGTGCATGCATCCTTATGAACAGATTACTTTACGAGAGGTTAAAAACTTAAAGAGTAAAAAGAATAGGTTTTGTGAATAGTGGTGCAAGATTCAGTAGAACAATATAGTTAGGGATCAATGTAGGTAGTATGAACTGAAGGTAAGGTCGGTTGGCAGGACTTAGCGTACTAAATTATCACGACAGTCTTATATATAGTAAACGTTTGACATTGCAAATTAACCTGTCTACATATATTATAAAAAGATATTAACAGAACCAACAAAATTTCAGCATTTGGTTAACAATACTACAGAAGGGTAGTTAGTACTACAGGTAGTCGTGAAGTAAATCAATCTATGTATAATAAGAGCATAGTCAGTGTCATAATTCGTATTATCAAAGAATACATTAGGCTCAATAACTGAGTGTTATAAGGGAAATAAGAGCGGTAAACCAAGAGAACACTTGCCGCATAAGTATTTTAATCATTTTAGGTATTTTAATGACAATCTAATTTCAAGTATTGAACCTACATAATTACTAAGTATTATTGTGTTAGTCTGGGAACTAGTGTACTTTCTGTAGTTAAATATTGAAATGCCATTGTCTCTCCACTCTACCAGCAGTTGAGATCTTTGAGGCGGGCTAGGGTGGACATGTTTATATGTTTTTCTAGGCTCCTTTTGAAACTGTCAGGCCTTTCACAGGATCTTATCTCAGAGGGTAGTTGGTTCCAAAGTTTGCAATATTTAATGGTGAAGAAGTTAGCTCTATTGGTGAGTTTATGGGTGTTAACCTTGAGAAGGTAGTTATGGTTGCGTAGTCCATACGATTTAGGATTAGCCCAGGTTATGGACGAGTTACTGTTACAGTGCTTTCTTATAACTTTGAATAAGATAAATAAATTGCACTTCACTCTCCTTAACCATAAGGGCTCTAAGTCCAGTCGAATATATCTGTCAAGGTATTCTATTTGCTGACCATAGCCTAATATGCGTTTCGTAAGGAATCACAACAAGTAAAATATAGGAACTATGATAAGGAAAACTGGGCCTTGGTAGAATCAATGCTAAGAACCTCCAAATGAGATGAATACTTCACTACTGATGACCTATCAACAGCCCTAACCATCTTCTACCATAACTCTAACACATGCTTAGACGCTGTCATTCCACTCCAAACACTAAAGGTTTCCCCACACAGAAAGTCATTCATAAAACCAAAGGAACGCACGAAACTGAAGAGACTCTCGACAAGTTACTTCAAACACCACAACTTTAGCACTCTGGGTTTAATACTTAACACTCTTAGCTCCATCTCACAAGCTCGAGATTTCCGTACGAGAAACGAAGAACGCATCACAGTAGCCAGTCCTTCTAAAGTGCATGCACTCACAGAAATCTTAAGGAAGCGAATGAATCGCAAAAATCACAGCATTTCTCTCCTCATAGACAAAGGTAGGCTATGCACTAACTCTGCAGACATATGTGAACTATTCAACAAAACGTTTGCAGGTAACTACATTGAGCCCTCAGTTCAGCTACTCCATTTACACCCTAGTACTAATATGGCACAAACTCCATCTCCACTCACACCAAACCAAATTAGCACCGTTGAATTCAACTACACTAATATCAACCAAACTATAAGAACCCTCAAAAGTTCAAAAGGTTTCGGTACCGACGGTATATCATCTTACTTCCATAAATATGGTGGCCCTGACATTCCTCTACTGCTCCTTAAAATATTCACAATGTCCCTAGAAACCCAAACTTATGGAAGACAACATTCATTATGCCTAAACACAAATCTGGCTCGAAAACTGAAGTCAGCAACTACAGGCCGATCAATATCACACCCATAACATCCAGAATTATGGAGAGACAATTTGAAGATAACCTTATCAAGCACATGCTTAGCTGCAACATTATAAGCTCGAAGCAAGATGAACTTCTAAAATCCAGATCTTGTTTAAAATGCCAACTAGATCTCTTTAATTTTGTGACCAGCACTCGTGACAGACGACAGCTAGTCCTTGTCATTTACTTTGACATTTCTAAGGCTTTTGACCGTGTTGACCATTTGCTGCTAACAAATAAGCTGAACTCCTTAGGAATACGTGACCCATTATTAGGATGGCTTAAATCATTCCTTAACAATAGGTCCCAAATAGTTAAACTCGGGTCTGCAACCTCCAAACCTAGCCCTATCACTTCTGGTGTAGTACAAGGTAGTGTCATTGGACCCCTCCTATTTACACTATGCATCAATGACATATGCGCTTGCTTCACGCACGGGAAACCATTCATCTTTGCAGATGACCGTAAAGTAGCTTATATATTTCAATTTGATAACCCTAGGGTACTTCCAGAATGCTGTACAGAATGAATAAGATAAAGTGACTGCTTGGTAGTCCCTATGGAATCTCCAATTTAATCTGAACAAATGTGTCTGGATCTGCTTCGGCGCACCCTCGATTGACCTGAAATTAACGCTCCAATCTGCTAACCTAACCAGACTCCGAAGTGTCGTTGACCTAGGCCTGAGGAACTGTAGTGACTTGATATTCTTTGAGCAAGTAGCATCACAGACTAGAAAGTCGAGGATGCTCTTAGGATGCATACTCAGTAACTTTCACGACAATGAAGCCAAGCTTATTCTGTACAAAGCATGTGTCAGACCACTACTAGAATACTGTCCATTTATTATAAGCAGCACTCGCACACGTGATAAGCCAAGGATGGAAAGTATCCAACGATATTTTACCTCAAAACTAGTTGGCTACGATTGTAAGAAAGACTACATCTCACGGTGCATGATCCTAAAACTTGACCCACTTTGGACAAGGCGACTTATTATAAACCTAATAATCTTCTTTAAGGTCCTTCACAAAATATCATTCTCAGATAACAGGGACATACAATTCGCACAAGAAGCTTCTTACGATTTGCGTAACCAAACTTCCACAGTGACAACTCATTCTTTTAAGTCAACACTCCATGAAAACTTCTTCACACTCATGTATTCTAAAATATGGAATAGCCCAACGCGTTGATGCCAGAACTTGCTCTTCGGTTACAAACTTCAAACGCTCTCTATACAGACTGTTTCACTCTACTGATTATATTAATAAACTATTTACTCCTAGAACGAATCAACTACTAATCTACTACAGCGCCTAAAAGACGCACTTCAAAACCCTTGGTAATCTTAAAACTATAAATAAACTAGCAGGTATGGATGCATAAAGACTTAGTACGGAACATACAGGATTAGTTTGCTCTTAGAAATAGGACCTGTCACTCTATCGTAACCTTCACACGCTTGCTATATAAGCTGTCTTGTCCCAATGATTATCCCTACCAGAACCCATCACTTATTTCTAAAACGCATGAGTCATTAGAACACTGAAACGCTCAGACTCATTAATACACATTATGACACTAAATAAACTCTAAGACTTCGCATAAATACTTGAAAACACAACTACAATATAGATAACTATTTACTAAAGTATAATATACAATTGACATAAACATTTATATATGCATGAAATATTAAATGTCCTTTTCATGTTCACATACTTTTTATTTCTGGTATTCTGCTGCTCCTATTCATCTTCTGGTCGAGGTCGAACAACCCTGCACCTAAACTGAAATGAGGATTAATTCCAAACCATCCACCTCATAACCACTCAAATTCCATGAACGATCCAATTCTACCATTTGAAGACGCTGGCGAACATGCTGTAAATGAGTATTCATGATCTGAAATGGAGAAGCAACTGGATTTCAAACAGTTTTCAACATTTTACTGAACTTACGAATACAGTCCGCCATGCAGACACAAATGGAGCAAATGGAGAATTCTGGAATCGACCTCGGAACCATTTGATGCAGTAAAACAACTTAACATGACCCTATCTAGTATTCACATCCACGATCAAATTTCTTTCCTGTTGTAAAACTACGATAAGACTTCTGGAAAAATGGAATAAATATATCACTGATCTCAACATAATACATCAATAAACTTTAAGCCAAGGGTGCTGTCCACAACAAAGTTATATAGGAGAATTGACTTCAAGCTTTATTTTTCCCAGATATTTGTATTGCATTCATCTGACGTCTATGTTTTTTGTTAATGCGAAGACAATATTTCTATATCTCTTTATGTGCTACACAAACAGACTTCATAGCAGACTGTTCCGACTGACTCTAATGTCAGAAAGGACAACCAAACTGAAAATCCATTGTACATCAAATTATGTGTAATTTATATAATAACCTATCCACGCCTGTACAATTGGTATGTTCTTGCATAAACAGGAAGAAATATATATTATTATACTATACATGAATGAACAGTAATCAAATAAAGGACGCACACAAACCTTGTACAACAGAATTCTGGACTCATTTCTGTAGAAGTTCCTGAGTAGAAAGCCGATAAGTCTGCGCGACTTAGACACTCGTTTGAAGGTATGTTCAGAAAATGATAAGTCATGTGAGTATTTCAGTCCTAGGTCCAATAAAGATTCCGTTCGTAAGAGTGCATGTCCTTGAATTGTCATGTCAAGTTCTAAATTGTTGCAGCCTATGCAGAGCCAGCCACATTTGTCGACATTAAATTGGAGTTTCCAGGTGTCACACCATCTATCCATATTTTCTATAATAATAATAATTTGTATTTTCATATAAACATAAATTTACATGAAAATGTATGCCAATTTTACAGGCACTATCAAGTATATTATAATGTCAAATCTTAAATTGTCTACAAGTTAATCATATTTCAACTGTTAGATACTTGGTATATATATATATACACTCATTGTCTGAACCAGGCTGTATAGTTATTGAATTGTACAGTTGTCCTCCAGGTTGAGCGGGAAAATCGACTTCGTTTCATTTTCATCCCGTGGTTGTCGGCATACGATAACCAACCAATATTGAGGTAGGTACAAACTTCACAAGGGATTGGAAGCTGTTTTGGAAACGTCAAAGTGCTGAGGTGAATCAATAAAGTGTAATAGATTAAGTGAGTGAAATATATCATTAATAAATACATTTACATAGGAAACAGAATGGGGAAGTAATTAGTCCTTAGGCCGACAACGTTCATTTGCAGTGTATAATAATACCAATATACTTCGTACTATCATGATGTCCACTTTTGGCTTTAATACAATTATTTTCAAGCCAGTTGTTTTTAATTCATGCCTTTTTTTCTATTTGGTGCACAATCGTACCCTACAGAGAATAGGAATAGAATAAGTCGAATCAAATCCATAAAGAGCTATAAAATATTAGGTTTAATGGAATATAATGAGGACCAAGGAAAGACGTTATTAGAATATGAATGAGATAAGACATTGTGAAGTGGTATTCATAGATCCGACGATGGATAGCAAGTTAATTTATAAGATGCCCCATAAATCTGTGCAGATCCCGCTTGGTCGCATCTCAACAATAGGCTGAGCGAATGGTATATATTTAAAGGTAGAAGCATGACCTGTCAAGGCGTTCATTATTATCTTTTTCAAGATAAAGATCTTAGCCCTCATAAATTCAGAAGTATCTCAAGCCGTAAAATTGCATATTCCTGTTCCTACAGAATGGGGCGACTCACCTTAGTGACCGCCACCATATCTACTGATCAGCTAGAATCACTCTACCTCATTTTATGATAGTAGGCTCTGAGACCATGATTATTATGGCTACCGCAAATATATTGCTTGGTACCAGACAAGTTTGTACCTCATATTCCATCTCCCTAGCCTTCTTAATGAGTGCTTCCAATAGGTCTCCGCGTACATCTTTATGAACATATTATATGTGTGCATGCATCCTTATGAACAGATTACTTTACGAGAGGTTAAAAACTTAAAGAGTAAAAAGAATAGGTTTTGTGAATAGTGGAGCAAGATTCACTAGAACACTATAGTTAGGGTTCAGTGTACGTAGTATGAACTGAAGGTAAGGCGTCAGCCATGTCTAGTAAACCGTTGATGCCCAGCTCTTGCTACGCTGGGACTCACGCTGTTCCTTGAAGTTTCTCAGAAACGCTTAGCAATAACGGACGAAAAAACCAAAACACCAATTGGTGACTCGAGGATTCTTTATTGTAGCACCAACATATAAAAAATATTTCCACTAAGGTCTGTGAACAAATATTACAATAATAAATCACAATATTACTTCTGACGGTTTACTGCTGACTTCTTTCTGAACAGCGACCGATGAGACGATGACTGTCGTATTGATGCCTCCGTGAATATATGGGGAAGTTGGTTTTGAGCAAACAACCATGAATTGATCGTTCAATCTTCAACTACATTGACACAAATTCTGTTGGCAGGATTAAGTGTGCTAAATTATCACGACAGTCTTATATATAGTGAACATTTGACATTGCAAAGTAACCTGTCTACACATATTACAAAAAGATATTAGCACAGAACCAACAAAATTTTGGCATTTGGTTAACAATACTGCAGTGTGTATATACTGAAGAGGGGTAGTTAGTCTACAGGGAGCCGTAGAGTAAATCAAACCATATATGATAAGAGTATAATCAATAATATAATTCGTATATCAAATAATACACTAGGCTCAATAATTGAGTGTTATAAGGGAAACAAGCGTGGTAAAGCAAGAGAACATTTGATGCATAAATATTTTAATATTTTAAGTATTTTAATAACAATCTAATTTAAGAATTGAACATGCATGATTAATAAGTATTATTATATTAGTATATACATATGTAAAACGTTAAAAGGTGTGGATGCTATTACAATTATTTCCAGTGTTACTTTTACCAACACAACTTAGTGAAAATTATAGAGAATAGAAATCAGTAAATTAGTTAACGTTCGCTGCGTGAGTATTAGAGTCGAGATATACGTATGTGACTATACTGAAGACTGGACTGGCCTTCAATTTCCGTTCTACCAACAGTTGTGGTCTTTTAGACGAGCTAGGGTGGACATGTTAAAGTGTCTTTCTAGGCTCCGTTTGAACCCATCAGGGTTTTCACAACATCTTATTTCAGGTGGTAGTTGGTTCCAAAGAGTGCAATATTTTATGGTGAAAAAGTTTGCCCTAATGGATTTTCTGTGGGTAGCCACCTTGACAAGGTAGTCGTGGTTTCGCAGCTGATATGATTTAATATTTTCCCAAGTTATGGATGAGTTACTGTAGCAGTGTTTCCTAATGACTTTGAAGAGTAGAAATAGGTTGCACTTCACTCTCCTTAACCACAGAGGCTCTAATTTCAGACGTACACACCTGTCAACATATTCCACTTGTTGGTCGAACCCTATTATGCGTTTCGTGAGGAATCTCTGGACACTTTCGATTTTTTTCTGTCTACAGTCCTGAGGTTACTAAATAGGAGAGCACAATATTCAAGTTTGGGACGGATACATGTCCTATATATAGCTAATCTTGCTTCTTGGGTGTAGAAGTTACGCAGTACAAAGCCAGTAAGTCGTTTACAGTCAGATACAACCTTATTTGCATGATCGGAAAAGGATAAATCTGAGTATGTTATCCCGAGATCTGTGACTGTGTTCAGTTTTGAGAGGAGCTTACCGTACATAGGCACATTATCGGTTTCCAGCGTCCAAGGTGGGTTATACCGCACTTGTCTGGGTTGAAAGTCAGTTGCCACTTTTCGCTCCAATCGCCTAGATCATTTAAGTCTTGTTGGATCTTGCTTTCGACGCTCATATCACCGTACCCATAATCATATACTATCTTGAGATCATCTGCAAAAAGGTATGGCTTGCCATACTTGATTACAGAGACTATGTCATTTATAAATAAGAGGAATAGAATAGGGCCAAGAACACTACCTTGTATTACACCACTGGTTATCGGCTTTGAGGAAGACAACTGGTGGTTGATTTTGACTAATTGCTCTCTTTCTGTGAGAAAAGAACTTATCCATTTGTGAAGATTTCCGGTTATTCCGTAGGATTGGAGTTTTGTTAGGAGTCTGATATGTGGGACTTTATCGAAGGCCTTGCTAACGTCAAGAAACAATGTTGTTACCGAACGCCCATTATCAATGCTTTGTGTGATGTAGTCAAAATAATCTAAGTGGCAAGTAATGCACGACCTTCTACTTAAGAAACCGTATTGGGATGGGGATAGTAGGTCATTTGACAGCAAGTACTGAATGATTTGAATCTTTTCCATTACACGTGAAACTACAGACGTGATGTTGATGGGGCGGTAGTTGTTGATATCAGCTATAGGCCCGTATTTATGGATAGGTACAATATAAGACTTCTTCCAGCAGTTAGGGTATGTCCCATCGCTTAATGAAATTGAGTATAACTTGAGTAAGAGTAAACTCATGTCATTACCACCTTTTTTCAGCAGAACGGAAGATATACCGTCTGGGCCAGTAGTGTTACTAAGCTTAAGATTTGCGACAGCTTTATCGATCTCATGTGTGGTGAAAATTATGTCACTTAAACATTCGTCTGTTTTACGTGGGAAATCCACGACTTCATCGTTCTCTAAGGTGTATAATCTGGCGAAGTGCTTGCTAAACAGTTCACATATCGCCTCATTATTTTCGTAAGCAATGCCGTCTAAGTATATTATTTTCGGATAGGGTGTTTTGGAGTTCATCAACCTACTTTTAAAAAGTTTGGCTATTTCTCCTGAGTTATGCGGTGCATGAATGGCCTGCATTTCTTTGTTTCTGAGGCCTATATTTCTCAACTCTTCAATTCTACTGAGAAGGGACGTTATGGCAATTAATGACGATAAGTCATGATATCTGTAGTATTTTATTGAGTGCTTACGTAGACTTCTTCTAAACGATGTCGGAATATAATCACTTTGGGGGAATCTGAAGTTAAGAATCTTCTCGGGTGCAATGACGTCGTGAATTGAGTTAATATTCTGATAGAAGTTGTTAAGAATTGCATCTAAGGACTGGTTCGAAAAGTACGAGTCCCAATTAGAACATCTAATTAGGTGCTGATACAAGTCCCAGTCAGCATGTGTGTACAATCTCATAGGTATCTGGCCAGCTTCATCTCTGCGTTTTGTTTCAGGAAAGATGTCAAAAGAACAAACTACTATTCTATGGTCACTACCTGGAAATTCATGTCCAACATGTACGGTAGATGGCGTTATGTTGTTCGTGAAAATAAGGTCTAGGATATTTGCGGATCTAGTGGGTGAATTTATGTGTTGTGTCCACCCTCCTGTGACGATGGAATTTATGAGATTATCGTACCTTTGGGGTCCTCGGAGTGAAGACCATGATACTTCTGGCAAGTTGAAATCGCCTCCGATAATTTTATAACTGAAAGGAAGATTGGCTGTAACATTAAAGATATTGCTAAGCATATTATCATATTCCCTGCTGGATGAAGGGGGCCGGTACACACAACCCACAAGTATAGGTTTACTTCTGACAACTTTTATTTCGACCCAGATCGAGTCATTGAGTTGTGACAGAATTGGGTTACTAAACTGGGTTGCACACATGGATTGTTCACAGTAAATTAGTGTTCCACCCCCACGACCTGTCCGTCTGTCCCCGCGAAAAAGGTTGTATTTATCAATCCTTAGGCTGTCATTGGAGATTTCACTTGTGCACCAGGCTTCGGTGATCATAATCAATGACGGTCTGCATATAGAAGCTATTGTACTTAGTGCTAAATATTTGCTTAGAACTGATCTCGTATTTACTAGGATAATAGATAAACACTGGCTATGTGGTTTCAGTGAGCGGACAACATCTTGGTAAAATAATCCGTGAGTATCCTCTATATACATGTTATCAGACTCATTTACCAATATCTTTGGATCGTAGGAAGACTTCAGGTAGATTTTTGAGGTGGTAGTCAGGGATGGGCTTACGTTTGGATATGGTATGCAGTGAGAGACACCTGTGTGATAATCAGATATTAATATTTTAGAGATATTAGTATCCGCGTTTGGTGTCGACACTGTGTCAGCTATCTCCCGGGAAATATGCCTTGCCCTAGCTGTAGACTGTTCGCTATGCCAGCAAGGAATTGATCCGATATCATGCGTGCTATATGCATGATTCCAGGTGTTTCTGTTAACTGACGCTGGTGAAAATCCTGCCCTAAGGTATAACCGATATGTGTATTCGGTAATTTGTTGCCAGTATAAGAATGAAGTGTTGGTATCTGTTTCTGGTATTCATCAGACCATGGCAAGTTTTGTGCAGAAATCGGCACATGCTCCCCACTAGACACATAAGATGTATGAATGGGTTCTGTTGGCTTGCTAAATGTGGTCTGTGGCCGATGTTTGTGGGATTTCCCATAACTTTCAGTTGATAGAGCATTGGAAGTGGGCTGGCTAACAAGGGGTTTACGTGGTGAATGAGCAGAATAATACCCGCTCCCTTACTGTGGTGTTTGTCTGGAATTAGGGATTGGATAAAATTGGCTTTCCACTTGACACCAAATAGTCCCTGTCATATATGACTTTCTCTTAGAAAGATGGCTTAGAGGTGCTTCCGTTTCTATCACCTCAATGGGCTTTATTGCTCCGGGTCCAGTATTGAATCTGTTTACTTCTTTTTCTATTTTCTTATGACCAACTGGCTGATGATGGCTAACAAGGCAGCCAGCACATGCTATGTAGGGTTTCTGTGGCTTAAACACCTCATGAGCTTTATTTTTCTTAATGGAAATGGGACGCTTGTCATAACTTCTAGAAAACTTGCCAACTTGGGTAGCTACATTCGACTGGTGCTTCACAGAGTGTGAATTGTTAGACTGAGGAGTAACTGACTTATAAGGGGATGGTTGGAACAGCAGTGGAATGGGCTTCGATGGTTTTGGTGTCTTGACTTTTGCGTCAGTGTGAAAACGATGTATTTCAAAATTATTTCCCGTTGACTCATCTATGTCCATCATTTCAGTGTCAGCATCAATATCGTTATATAATGCTTGGCTAACACTAGCCAGTGCCTGCGAAAATGTCTGTTACATGCCGTGATCAGGTATTTCACCAGGCGGAATAACGCATGGAACATCATCTACAGTTGTCCTATTAGAGTTATCAAAATTCAGTGTTCCTGAGCGGCATCGCCTCTGGCATGGTGTTAAATCAGGTGCAACCCTAATGTTAGTGTATGGTGTTGAAGAGCCTATTGTCTTACCCGATTTCAGAAGATTCCTGGCTTCATCAGTAGACCTAAACTTGAAAAGCATAGGACACGGGTGGTTTGCAGATTTCTTACGAAGATGCAAAACCTGACATTCTGTCAATGACATATTACAAACCTTTAGACACGAATTCTTAAGTTTGGTTATCAGCTCTCTGTCTGGAATGTTATAGGCCAAGACGTTATGTGAAGATATAATCCTCTTAAGAGCTTCTTCATCCAAATAGTCAATTGTGCGCTCGGATTTGATTAGTGATCAAAGATAGATGTTTTGTGATGTGTCACACAGTTGCCTGAGAGGCATGATGCTGTCAAACTTGCTCTGTAGTTCTGCTATTGACTTCTGAAGTGTCAGTAAATCATTTTTGCTACAAGCCGCATTCTCTGTCAATTCCTCCATGATATCAAATACCATAACTCTGGGTGTGGCTGGTGTGAAGAGTGTAGAATCGTCAACAGAGCTGAGGCCTTCAGATGGCTGACTAGTATTAGATCTCAGTCTCTTAATGGTACCTACACGTCTGATAGACTTAACCACTGCAGAAACAAGAAATTTCTGAACTTCCAGAAAAAACGTCTTGGGGATATAAAAATAAGATAGCTCTATTATCGAAGTATCAAAACAACAACGATAAACAGACGTATATTGCAAAATAAAAAGTCAGACTTTCCTTTACAATGCTTGCTGTGGATAAAATCTTGAGTTCCACGTGGTTAGAGAGGGTATCCGAAGATTCCTGTTGTAGATTTCACGAGTAAATGCTATATGTTGTTCAAGTTGATACAATAAAATCCTTATTGACTATGGATAACTGGATAGTGTGAGGAAAGCGGCTAATTTCCAAAATATTAATTCTTGCTGTATGACGCTTACTGTTATTCCGAGATCTGTGTTCTTGCATTTATAGGTCACTTTTAAGTCATCTGCATATAGTGTTGGTTTACCAACACTGAAGCATTCACAGTTACTGTTTGTATATATTATGAATAGGATTGGGCCTAATACTCTTCCCTGGATTACACTACTACTTACTGGTTTAGACCTGGAGATTATCGAGCCAACTTTTGTCATATGATTCCTGTCACGGTGAAATGATTTTATCCAGCTCAGGAGAGGGTCACATATCCCTAGTGAGCATAACCTGTAGACTAGCGGATTATGGGGGACTCTATCGAAGGCTTTTGTTATATCGAAATATAGCACAATTACTAGTTCTCTGTTGTCCCCGCTTCGTGTAACTTCATTGAAAAAGTCCATGTGACAGGTCACACATGATCTCTTTTTGAGGAATCCGTGTCGTGATGGATTGATAAGTTCATGTTCTAGAAAGTTGTCTGACACTTGGTCTTTAACCACTTTCTCCATTATTCGTGATATTACCGGTATTATATTAATAGGTCTATAGTTGCCTGCACTGGTTTCGGCCCCTGCTTTGTGCTTAGGTAATATGTTTGTGGTTTTCACATACTTTCTCTTTCTGGTATTCTGCTGCTCTTATTCATCTTCTGGTCGAGGTCGAACAACCCTGCACCTAAACTGAAATGAGGATTAATTCCAAACCATCCACCTCATAACCACTCAAATTCCATGAACGATCCAATTCTACCGTTTGAAGACGCTGGCGAACATGCTGTAAATGAGTATTCATGATCTGAAATGGAGAAGCAACTGGTTTTCAACATTTTTCTGAACTTACGAATACAGTCCGCCATGCAGACACAAATGGAGCAAATGGAGAATTCTGGAATCGACCTCGGAACCATTTGATGCAGTAAAACAACTTAACATGACCCTATCTAGTATTCACATCCACGGTCAAATTTCTTTCCTGTTATAAAACTAAGATAAGACTGCTGAAAAAGTGAAATAAATATATCACTGATCTCAACTTAATACATCAATAAACTTCAAACCAAGGGTGTTGCTCACAACAAAGTTATATAGGAGAATTGACTTCAAGCTTTATTTTTCCCAGATATCCGCATTACATTCATCTGATGTCTGGTTATTTTTAATTCGAAGACAATATTTCTATATCTCTTTATGTGCTACACAAACAGACTTTATAGCAGACTGTTCCGACTGACTCTAATGTCAGAAAGAACAACCAAACTGTAAATTCATCATACATCAAATTATGTGTAATTTATATAATAACTTAGCCATGCCTGTACAATTGGTATGTTCCTGCATTAACAGGAAGAAATATATATTATTCCACACTTCAGGATAAGTTCCAGTGACAGAGTAAATATTCTAAGTAACAAGACTACTGTCAATCTCGTCTCATAAACCGTTAATTCCCAGCTCTCGCTACGCTCGGACCCACGCTGTTCCTTTGAGTTTCAGAAACGCTTAGTAATAACGGACGCAAAAACCAAAACACCGATCTGCTGCTTGTTATTTCTTTATTGTTACACCAACATATAAAAGGAATAAACGAACTAAGCAACTAAGGTCCGAAAATAAATATTACAATAATAAATCTCTGTATTACTTCTGACGATGTTTCACTCTCCTTTCTGAACAGCGACCGATGAGACGATGACTGGCTGATTGATGCCTCCGCGAAAATTGGGGAAGTTGATTTTGAGCAAACAACCATGAATTGATCGTTCAATCTTCAACTCCATTGACACTCCCCGGCAAAAAAGGGATCCAACTTTTTTTTCCTTCACGACCAATACACGTTGACTTGGATGCCATTGCGAGAACCTGGGTCACACGGACAGAGCTGAAATGGAAAACAAACAGAAAAGCCAACACACCACAAGCATACCCACAGCACAATCTCACACATCAATGACGACCTGCGCCTCCAGACAGAGACCTCCTCTTGACATCTTGCAACACAATCGCCACTTACTAGAATGACTCTTGCAGAATGCAATGTGACCATGGCAGCACCTCACGATACTCTACGCACATCCTCTTATCTACTCACTACCAATTACCACTGAAATCGCTTGTCACTCATTCTGCCTCAGTTCTAGTAGCGGTGACGCATGCGAGCCTCAGTCGTTTACACTCTTTCTCCCCGGCGTGTCGGACCGAAGCATTTCATTCTCAGCAATCCCCTCCCAGGCGTATACGACCCATCTGCTGTCCTTAACATCAATCAATTCATTCACGAATGTAGAAGACTCGAAACAACTTCAGAAGTAATCACGACGAAAATTTTAACAAAATTATGCAATAAAAACAAGACACGAAAACAACGAGTAAACACAACTGATCCAAAATCACAAATTGCGAAGACACACCACACGTATACACCAACAGTACAAATAACCTCGCCGATCATGTCTTGGTGGAATTATTTTGAAGAATTGGAGGACTTACACCAGTACGCCTGCAACCCTTCACAGGTTGACGATTGTAAGTTGTGGAATGTACGGACACAAACAAGATTAACCAACAATTACATCAATTGGAACTCACACAACTATTTAACACAAACATATGTACAATCACTACATCAAATGTTGTGGATTCTAGCACGACAAACTACCCTTGAAGAACTGTAGGACTTACAGCAGTACGCCTACATTCCTTCTCAGGTTGATGATCCAAGTGGAAGTCGTCCGGACACAAACAGAATTACCAACAGCTAGATGACAGATGATATCAATTCAGTATATACAATATGAACATATGTACAAGATCATACACCAAGCACATTGGACTGCTCATTGATGCGCTACCCTTTGAAGAATTGTAGGACTTACAGCAGTACGCCTACAACCCTTCTCAGGTTGACGCCCTAGGTTGGAAAATCGTCGCAGAGTTCATTTGCTAACTTCCTTCTATCAGCTATATCCTCAAATCTGAACGGCAACACGCTCATGTCATTGTATCGTAGAATATAGATGACCAACAAACACACGACATATCTCATCAACCAAGTATAGAAACAGAGTAATTTACACCAAAGATAATAACATTCAAATAGTAACTTGAAACTAGAAATGCCTTTATTCGTGCAAGTCAATTTAACAATTACTCTCTCGTTTACACTTGGCTTATTCTCACTAAACTGAGCAATATCTTTCGTCTTTTCAAACGCACGAATACTATCATAGTCATTGCACAAGATACTTGAGTTGATGGGCATCTGTTTCATTGTGGATGAAAACACCAACGATGACTGAGTGACACAAGGTGATGAACTTAGCGGTGGATCAGAAGCTTTTGTTGTTCGGCTTTCAGATAGTTGTCCAACTGCAAGATTACCACCACTGCTGTCTTTCACTATTAGTTCGGGTTTAGCACTATCATCTGATGATAGGTGGGCTACACGCTGATCAATTACACTGACTGTCTCACAAGTATGCACACCTTCTGGAACTGCATCTGCGTTCAATTCTACTTCACGTTGTAGTTGTACAGAACCTTTATTTAACTTAGCAGTAGTAGGCATATCCCTCATCTCATTATGATCAACCAAAGACAACTGTGAAGTATCATGATCATTATCACGAATATTCACTTTACCGTCAACTTCATCATTTTCAAACTCTTTAATAACAGAAGTAGACAATTTTGGTTCCTCCTCACAAATCATAAAAGGTTTTATAACTTCACTCTGACTAGTAATACCTTGTAAACTTGTGGAGTCAGAACTCCACTCTGAAGCAATAACTCTATTCTGTGACACTCTATTCAACAACGGCTTACCAGTTGCAACTACAGACTTCTTCACCGCACCGTTATCGTCACACAATTCGGAGTCAGGCCTGGAGTTTACATTTAGCTTATCACTGAACTTGCTCACTGGTTCACAGTTCACCTTTGTATGCACCTCTTGCAAACGTGTAAAACACGACCGTGTTTGTCTTGCATCTTGTAACTTATCTGTTGAGGATGTACTACGAAACCTGTTACACTCACTAGATCTATATGCATTACTAGACATCATGGAGCCTTCTCGATATCCACCTCTCTGAGGCCTATTCGTCATCAATGATTGCGTTTTACCCTCAGACTGCTCTATTCTATGGGTGAGATCTAACAGACTGGAAAACTTGCTCATAGATTGATTGACACTTTCTTTTACCAGTTTCAGGATATCATCAAACTTTGGCTCGATACCCTCATCCTCCATACGGGAGCTTATCTTCACCCACTTCCTTTGCAGTCGAGTAGGTAGACGTCTTGCTATTACTTCTAGTATAAAACTCGAGTTGAGGTCACTCATTCGATTCATCGAAATCATTCCATTCTTGTAAATTAGCAAATTATCTAAAAACTCAGTGAGTGCCTGGGAGTCATCCTGTAATTGACCACCATTACCCTTAACAGCCTCGAATAATTTCCCTGCAATCATCGAAGGTCTTCCAAACCTTTGACGTAATATGCTCATAGCCTCGTAGTAGCCCTCTTTCGGCTTCATAAACTTACAGCACTGTATAGCTCTTGCAGCATCTCCAGTGCAATATCTCATCAAATACATTAACTTCAATTCATCATTTAATAAAAACCACTCAGCATGATCTCAAACTCCTTTACAAATTGTAAATAATCAGCCGGGTTTCCATCAAAACACCGTGGTTCAAATTTAGGGAGTTTGATGTTCCTATTATCCCTGAACGGCGAAACAGTAACATCAACCATGTCATGCTTAACATCAGACACATCGTTACAATTAACAGACAAGTCAACATGACTTACTTTCCTGTTTGTATCCAAGACACTCTGTCCCTTCTTTGACCCAGGCATTGTTGAACTTGACCCAATTCCGAAAACGTTCCAGATATTGCTTGTTCAAAGAGGACTTGACCGGCACCAGGAAAAATGAACGGCGACTATCCAAACTTTCACCAACTGTTTCAATCCGCCAGATCTGTTTCCATCGTCAGAAACTGTCAATCTCGTCTCATAAACCGTTAATGCCCAGCTCTCGCTACGCTCGGACCCACGCTGTTCCTTTGAGTTTCAGAAACGCTTAGTAATAACGGACGCAAAATCCAAAACACCGATCTGCTGCTTGTTATTTCTTTATTGTTACACCAACATATAAAAGGAATAAACGAACTAAGCAACTAAGGTCTGAAAACAAATATTACAATAATAAATCTCTGTATTACTTCTGACGATGTTTCACTCTCCTTTCTGAACAGCGACCGATGAGACGATGACTGGCTGATTGATGCCTCCGCGAAAATTGGGGAAGTTGATTTTGAGCAAACAACCATGAATTGATCGTTCAATCTTCAACTCCATTGACAACTACCATTTCCGTGCTACCTTTTTTGTATATGACAGATGGTATGTCGTCTGTTCCAGTACTGCCATTAGACTTCAATGTCTTAATCGCTGATTCTATATTTCGTATATTAAAATCTATTTCTCCTAATTTGTGGCTACTTTTGCAGGTCATTCGGAAATTTGGGGTCGGGTGTATTCTGGTGTCTTTGCAAAACCACTCACTGAGGAGTTCACTTATAACCTGGGGATTGTTGTATATTATACCCCTATGTTCCAAGATGCTTACATTATTGTCTTTACTGCTTTTTAGACGTTTTTTCAATATACTACAAAGTTCCTGAGCTTTGGTATAACCCATTAGCACTTTATTTTCCTCAAGTTGTGACTTCCTTGTGTGTTTCTCTTCAAGCAGTTTAAGAGTTTTATGTATTTGGTTTAACGCATAAAATTCCTTAAATACATGGTGTTTCCTTTTCAATTTCTTTAGCTTTAGTCACGTTTCCCGGTCAATAAATAAAGTTGGTATCTTTAGGACAGATTTTAGGGGCGCGATTGTGTCTTTTGCTGAGCCAACGGTTTTGTAGAAAATCTCAAGTGATACTTCTAAGTTATTGTTGATGAAGTATTCTTCCCAGTCAGAACTTCTCAACAGATCCGATAGGAATTCCTAATCAGCATTCTTATAGTCCCTATATTGATAGCGCACCGGGGAATTTTCGGGTGTGTATTTAGTTGTTAGTCGCAGGGGTAGCGTGCAGTACAATATGTTCCACACCTTTTGTTTGTTTTGCCTCTATTTATAATTCCAGACAAAAAAGCGGCAGTCATGACAATAATACCCATTCAATTGAGAGTCGATCGAACTACGTCTACCTGATACAAAGGACGAACCATAACCAATATATGAATGAAATATGAGAAAACAAGGTCGAAACCTACCGCAACACCACATGAAAACATAAAAGTTACTTGAACATCATTTATAATCCACCAACTGGTCTCCTTCCCAAAAAGAATGCGGTGATGTTTTATCCACAGTGGCGAGGAAATACATAAATCCACAGCTGCTGTTGTAAACACTCAGTGGGGGTAGGAGCCAACAAAGTAATCTATTCAAAGCATATGTATACTTCTCATGGGCACGGAGACTCTGTAGAATACGTCATAATCCAAATCACTGCTTATACAGCGCCAATAAACCTGGATATCTATGATATAACGAAAACATGCTGAAAGCTGCATCTCAGATCGAGTTGATTCATTCGATGGCAATGATCTGCTCCTGCATGCCTTATTCGACATATTGAATGGAATGGTTCGCGGTTATTCTGGTACCAGATCGAAAAGAATAAAAAATTCACTGGTTGCTGAATCAAAAAAACTTCTCTGCACGTTTAACTGTATTCTAACTGCTATGATTAATTCCAAACCATCCACCTCATAACCACTCAAATTCCATGAACGATCCAATTCTACCATTTGAAGACGCTGGCGAACATGCTGTAAATGAGTATTCATGATCTGAAATGGAGAAGCAACTGGTTTTCAACATTTTTCTGAACTTACGAATACAGTCCGCCATGCAGACACAAATGGAGCAAATGGAGAATTCTGGAATCGACCTCGGAACCATTTGATGCAGTAAAACAACTTAACATGACCTTATCTAGTATTCACATCCACGATCAAATTTCTTTCCTGTTGTAAAACTACGATAAGACTTCTGGAAAAATGGAATAAATATATCACTGATCTCAACATAATACATCAATAAACTTTAAGCCAAGGGTGCTGTCCACAACAAAGTTATATAGGAGAATTGACTTCAAGCTTTATTTTTCCCAGATATTTGTATTGCATTCATCTGACGTCTATGTTTTTTGTTAATGCGAAGACAATATTTCTATATCTCTTTATGTGCTACACAAACAGACTTCATAGCAGACTGTTCCGACTGACTCTAATGTCAGAAAGGACAACCAAACTGAAAATCCATTGTACATCAAATTATGTGTAATTTATATAATAACCTATCCACGCCTGTACAATTGGTATGTTCCTGCATAAACGGGGAGAAATATGTTATTATTAAAACAATATTTATGCGTTCCTATACAATTGGTGTATTCTAGATAGCTAGGAAATAAATGTTTCTTATTATATTATCTTTAATAATTATGCTTATTAATCTTATGTGTAGCTTATCGAATTGATGATGCCTGCAAACTGGCGTCCCTCATGTAAAAAATGAGAATATATATTATTATTATGTTGTGGTCACTGTTATCGAGTTTATTTCCCGCCTCTATCGAGGTGGGCTCTATGTTATGACAGAGGATTAAGTCAAGAGTATTTTGGTTCCTTGTAGGGAGGCGTACGCACTGCTTCCATCCTCCTATGTCTATGGCTTGTAGTAGCTCTTCATGGATTCTAGGTCCTGTACAGGTATCCCAGTTTACTCCAGGTAAGTTGAAATCTCCACATACTACTTTGTAGTCGAAGTCCAGCGTGGCTTCATGCTCTAGTATTTCTCCAATAGTTATATCAGTCATTTCAGGGCTATTGGTGGTCTGTATATACATCCCACGAGAATTTTACTTTCGTGTTTGTGGATGCTTATCCACTTAGATTCTGGGGGTTTGTAAGTATTTTGGTTATTAAAAGCATTAAAGTTAGTGGATTTATAGGCATATATTAAGCAACCACCTCCTCTTTTGTCAACTCTATCGTTCCTATAGATGTCGTAGTTGTCTATTACTAGCTTTGTGTCAGGTATATCAGTAGTAAGCCAGGTTTCAGTCACCATTATTAGTGTTGGCCGTTCTGTGTATGCCAGGTAGCAAAGCGTTGTTATTTTATTAGGGAGAGATCTAGCATTCAGGAGCATAATTGTTAGTAAACCAGAGTTATTGGAGGAGAGGTTAACATGGTTACTTGTTACTATCCCTACGTTATGTTTGGAGGGGCTCTGGGGTGAGACAGAGTCAGTGTGTGTACTATTTCCTGGATGAACTGTGCAGCAAGTGGGGCTATTGTTTGCTGCAGCCGAAAATAATCCTGTTGCATATTTTGACTGTTAGCATTCATGGGCCGCCATCTGCGTTCATCTACTGGTGATATGTGGTCTGTCCTGCAATTTGCATTGTAGTTTGCTGGACCTAGGTACCCAGTGTTAAGATTACCCAGGTAGTTGAACCTCATAAGGCTTTCATAGCCGTATGCATATCGGCTCACATCACGCGTGTGAGTGAAGTTATTGAGGGGATCAAGTGTCGACCTGTGTCAGCCACGTCTCGTAAACCGTTAATGCCTAGCTCTTGCTACGCTCGGGCTCACGCTGTTCCTTGAAGTTTCTCAGAAACGCTTAGCAATAACAGACGCAAAAACCAAAACACCAATTGGTGACTCGAGGATTCTTTATTGTAGCACCAACATATAAAAAAATATTTCCACTAAGGTCTGTGAACAAATATTACAATAATAAATCACAATATTACTTCTGATGGTTTACTGCTGACTTCTTTCTGAACAGCGACCGATGAGACGATGACTGTCGTATTGATGCCTCCGTGAATATATGGGGAAGTTGGTTTTGAGCAAACAACCATGAATTGATCGTTCAATCTTCAACTCCATTGACACTCCCCGGCAAAAGAGGATCTATTCCTTTTTTCCATCATGACCAATACACGTTAACTTGAATGCCATTGCGAGAACCTGGGTCACATGGACAGAGCTGAAATGGAAAACAAACAGAAAAGCCAACACACCACAAGCATACTCACAGCACAATCTCACACATCAATGACGACTTACACCTTCCAGTTAAAGGCATCCTCTTGCAACACAATCACCACTTGTTAGAATGACTCTTGCAGAATGCAACGTGACCATAGCACCACCTCACGATACTCTACGCACATCCTCTTATCTATTCACTACCAATTACCACTGAAATCGCTTGTCACTCATTCTGCCTCAGTTCTAGTAGCGGTGACGCATGCGAGCCTCAGTCGTTTACACTCTTTCTCCCCGGTGTGTCGGACCGCAGCTAACAATTATCTCCGTGTGCATTTCATTCTCAGCAATAGCCTAGCCTCCCCAGCGTATACGACCCATCTGCTGTCTCTTACATCAATCAATTCATTCACGGATGTAGAAGACTCGAAACAACTTCAGAAGTAATCACGACGAAAATTTTAACAAGATTATGCAATAACAACAAGATATGAAAACAACAAGTAAACACAATGAATCCAAAAAACACCAGTTGATATGACACACCACACATATATACAAACTGTACACAAAAACTCGCGGATCATGTCTTGATGGAATTCCTTTGAAGAATTGCAGGACTTACACCAGTACGCCTACAACCCTTCTCAGGTTGACGATTGTAATTTGTGGAATGTACGGACACAAACAAGGTTAACCAACAATTACGACAATTGGAACTCACACAACTATTTAACACAAACATATGTACAATCACTACATCAAATGTTGTGGATTCTAGCACGACAAACTACCCTTGAAGAACTGTAGGACTTACAGCAGTACGCCTACATTCCTTCTCAGGTTGATGATCCAAGTGGAAGTCGTCCAGACACAAACAGAATTACCAACAGCTAGATGACAGATGATATCAATTCAGTATATACAATATGAACATATGTACACACCAAGCACATTGGACCGCTCATTGATGCACTACCCTTTGAAGAATTGTAGGACTTACAGCAGTACGCCTACAACCCTTCTCAGGTTGACGCCCTAGGTTGGAAAATCGTCGCAGAGTTCATTTGCTAACTTCCTTCTATCAGCTATATCCTCAAATCTGAACGGTAACTCGCTCATGTCATTGTGTCATAGAATACACATGACGAACAAACACCCGACGTATCTGGTCAACCAAGCGTAGGCACAGAGTAATTTACACCAAAGATAATAACATTCAAATAGTAACTTGAAACTAGAAATGCATTTATTCGTGCAAGTCAATTTAACAATTACTCTCTCGTTTACACTTGGCTTATCCTCACTAAACTGAGCAGTATCTTTCGTCTTTTCATCGCACCAATACTATCACAGTCATTGCGCAAGGTACCTGAGTTGATGGGCGTCTTTTTCATTGTGGATGACAACACCAACGACAACTGATTGATACCAGTTGATGAAGTTAGCGGTGGATCAGAAGCTGTTGTTGCTCTACTTTCAGAAATTTGTCTACCTGGAAGACCACCACCACTTCTGTCTTTTACTATCACCTCAGGTTTAGCACTAGCATCTGATGATAGGTGGGCTACATGCTGATCACTCACACTGACGGTCTCACAAGTATGCATGCCCTCTGCAACTGCATCTGCATTTATTTCTACTTCACGTTCAAGTTGTACAGAACCTTTATTTAACTTAGCATTAGTAGTCATTCCCTCCATTTCATCATGATCAACCAAAGACAAATCTGCACTATCGTCATCATTATCACAAATATTCAATTTACCATCATCTATCTGGTCGACCTCATCATTATCAAAATCTTTAATAACAGAAGTAGACAATTTTGGTTCCTCCTCACAAATCATAAAAGGTTTTATATCTTCACTCTGAATAGTAACACTTTGTAAACTTGTGGAGTCAGAACTCCACTCTGAAGCAATAACTCTATTCTGTGACACTCTATTCAACAACGGCTTACCAGTTGCAACTACAGACTTCTTCACCGCACCGTTATCGTCACACAATTCGGAGTCAGGCCTGGAGTTTACATTTAGCTTATCACTGAACTTGCTCACTGGTTCACAGTTCACCTTTGTACGCACTTCTTGCAAACGTGTAAAACACGACCGTGTTTGTCTTGCATCTTGTAACTTATCTGTTGAGGATGTACTACAAAACCTGTTACACTCACTAGGTCTATATGCATTACTAGACATCATGGAGCCTTCTCGATATCCACCTGTCTGAGGCCTACTCGTCATCAATGATTGCATTTTGCTCTCAGACTGCTCTATTCTAGGGGTGAGATTCAATAGACTGGCAAACTTGCTCATAGATTGATTGACACTATCTTTTACTAGTTTTAGGATATCATCAAACTTTGGCTCGATACCCTCATCCTCCATACGGGAGCTTATCTTCACCCACTTCCTTTGCAGTCGAGTAGGTAGGCGTCTTGCTATTACTTCTAGTATAAAACTCGAGTTGAGGTCACTCATGCAATTCATCGAAATCAAGGTATTCTTATAAGTCATAAAATTATCTAGAAACTCTAGACATGACAATTCAAGAACATGCACTCTTACGAACGGAATCTTTATTGGACCTAGGACTGAAATACTCACATGACTTATCATTTTCTGAACATACCTCCAAACGAGTGTCTAAGTCGCGCAGACTTATCGGCTTTCTACTCAGGAACTTCTACAGAAATGAGTCCAGAATTCTGTTGTACAAGGTTTGTGTGCGTCCTTTATTTGATTACTGTTCATTCATGTATAGTATAATAATATATATTTCTTCCTGTTTATGCAGGAACATACCAATTGTACAGGCGTGGATAGGTTATTATATAAATTACACATAATTTGATGTACAATGGATTTTCAGTTTGGTTGTCCTTTCTGACATTAGAGTCAGTCGGAACAGTCTGCTATGAAGTCTGTTTGTGTAGCACATAAAGAGATATAGAAATATTGTCTTCGCATTAACAAAAAACATAGACGTCAGATGAATGCAATACAAATATCTGGGAAAAATAAAGCTTGAAGTCAATTCTCCTATATAACTTTGTTGTGGACAGCACCCTTGGCTTAAAGTTTATTGATGTATTATGTTGAGATCAGTGATATATTTATTCCATTTTTCCAGAAGTCTTATCGTAGTTTTACAACAGGAAAGAAATTTGATCGTGGATGTGAATACTAGATAAGGTCATGTTAAGTTGTTTTACTGCATCAAATGGTTCCGAGGTCGATTCCAGAATTCTCCATTTGCTCCATTTGTGTCTGCATGGCCGACTGATCCTCTCAACGACGACTCCGAGTCATATGCGCAAACGAATCGCAGCACTGCTCAACTTGCTATCCATTGTCAGATCTTTAAATACCACTTCAATGTCTTGTCTCACTTATTTTCTAATGACGCCTTTACTTTATCCTCATTATATTCCATTAAACCTAATATTTTATAGCTCTTTATGAATTTGATTCGACTTATTCTATTCCTATTCTCTGTAGGGTACGATTGTGCACCAAATAGAAAAAAACATGAAATAAAAACAGCTGGCTTGAAAAATAATATATTAAAACCAAAAGTGGACATCATGATAGTACGAAATATATTGGTTTTATAATACATTGCAAATGAACGTTGTCGGCCTAAGGATTAATTACTTCCCCATTCTGTTTCCTATGTAAATGTATTTATTAATGATATATTTCACTCACTTAATCTATTACACTTTATTGATTCACCTCAGCACTTTGACGTTTCCAAAACAGCTTCCAATCCCTTGTGAAGTTTGTACCTACCTCAATATTGGTTGGTTATCGTATGCCGACAACCACGGGATGAAAACGAAACGAAGTCGATTTTCCCGCTCAACCTGGAGGACAACTGTACAGTTCAAAGCTATACGGCCTAGTTCAGACAATCAGTGTAATTATATATATGTATCAAATATTTAACTGTTGAAACATTATTAACTTGTAGACAATTTAAGATTTGACATTATAACATACTTGATCGTGCCTGTAAAAATGGCATGCATTTTCATGTAAATTTATGTTTATATGAAAATAAATTATTATTATTATAATAATTATTATTATTATATAATAGGAGTTCACTTGTACGCAGCATAGCGTCCTCCGCCACCTTCACGCCTTTTCTTAGGATCTGCAATCTTCCGATGCAGGCCCACAGACAAATAGTAACATCTTTAGAAGAAGCACATGAAAGCTGGGTACAACAGCTACACTCATCAGTGGATGGTTTCGGTTTGACGGAATCAACAACATGTCCTGAATCTCACAAATGGCTTCTCAACCCTGAAATGGTTTTGCCCAAACTCTACGTACGGGCCGCTCAACTGCGTGGAGGACTCTTGGGCACAAAAACAGGACATGCACGGGGACGTCCCAGAGTCGACATAAACTGTAGAGGCGAGTGAGGCCAACCAGAAAATCTTCAACATATTCTTCAGCATTGCGCTCTCACTCATGAGGCCAGATGCAAGAGACACAACAACGCCCTCAAGCTGATCGCCAACAAACTCCGCAAATCCAATACTAGATTTTACATCGAGCCGCATGTTCCAAAGCCCACGTCTTTCTGTCAACCAGATATGATTATCCTGTTAGATGGTGTGGCATACATTCTCGACGTAACAATCTGCAGCGACGCACACATTTACATCAGCCATGCGTCGAAGATGTCAATATATGGTTGCTGCATGTAAACGATTCCTGTCTACAATGGGACATACAATTCAAAGAATCATGTAAATTCCTGTTGTAATCTCTTACTGAGGGATGATCAGTCAACTCTCTACAAAATACTTTCACAGACTCTTTTTCACCTCTTTCGACATTTCACGTCTCTGCATCTCAACTATTCAAGGCTCTTTGAAAATCTATGATACTTACATGCGTGGAACGTATAGACTCAGGCGTAGAAAAGAATTGAACCAGTGATATTGTAAATTTATCGCCACATAGGAATACTTTTTGTCTGCCGTTTTCTCTACTACCATTTGGCTTAATTCGCGGGAGCGAATGGACAATTTTTATTTATTATTCGAAAATAAATATGTTAAGGTAGGGATCGTGCGCGAATGTGACGCGACAGTGTAGCGAACAGCGTGGATGTCTGACCAGAAGCCTTCATATAAACAAGCTGACTTGAAGAGTGAGGGTCAGCATCCGATGTTCAGTGATGAGTAGCGTGGTCAATAATTTCGGGGAATTATTTACCGCTACAAACTCTTGGAACCGACTCTCAGAAGAAATGGTGTCTGCAACCTCAACGGATTCACTCAAGAAGGGTTTAGACAATCACAGAAACTTACTAGGAAAGGATTAAAATAAGCTCCAAGCCTTTCATCCCTAATCAATAAATCGGAAATTTAAATCTGATCTAAAATATTTGGTAGTTAATGGGTTTGTATGATTTCACACTACTTTATTAACTTCTACGTTACCACACCAATTTCATAAAAAGCGAATTTCAAAAAAGTGCATTTTCAGCTATCCGCTCTAGAAATCAGCCAGGGGAAAAATGTGGCATTTCTGACACAAAAATGTTGAACTTGGACGATTAAACCAACCACGGCCGAGCCAGCTTAAAGCAACTAAAACCTGCCTGTAGTTATTTGCCAAATGGCCACTTAGCGTGCAGTGTGTTTCGTTTTCATTTTGCAGACCATCAACATCATACCAGCCGGATACCTTTGGCAGTCACCAGTACTTTGATTGAAAAAGTGATGAATAATAATTTAAAGTCAGTTTGCCGACCAGAATGTTACGATCATTGCTTCAGTCCTTCCGCCCCAAGTGGTCCCAGAAATTACCATAACATCTCGTCGAGGACAGTCAACACTAATAATATCCCTGTCTGCTGTCAGGAAGGGACATCTCAAATGAAAAGTTTTCTTCCTGGAAATAAACTACCTCACCCTTCTGGTATGCAGCGTAGTAGTCTTAGAACCAGTACTGTTGGTCAATCTAAGAATGTGTTATGGTCTCCTGATTCACTCTCGTCTAACTCTAGAGGAAGCTCACATGATAATTCCTCTTTGCCGTGCTTATCATATGTGTCAAGGTGCTCTTCTAATCCAACTGTTCGTAATTATGATTCAAAGTCTCATTCACGTCCCAGTCAGCTGACAAGTGAACCAAGCACATCCCATACTAAACCGCTTGGTTGTCATGCAGCGCAAATCCGAAGGTTCCAGGAGTCAATTACATTTGCGCTTATTGATAATCGATTGTCTATGCCACCGTTTAGCCGAGTAAGAAATATGCATATATCAACTCGGAGTAGGAATAGGACATCAAACTTGTCTGTGCTCCATTCCAAGAAGGCAGTCTTATCTGTCGTTTATGCTATTGTAAAATTTCGTATAAAGCAATATTTAATTGACTTACGAAAGCACATAAATCGCTCTTTGGATACATTATTCTCTCATATGTTTGAAAATTATGATATTACGTCTAGAAACACTTTGGCTGCTGATATACTTGGATTATCACCTCTACTTTGTTCGCGTGAATGTAAACATTGTCCGAAAATCATGCCAGATAATGAATGTCACACGTTCCAAAAATGTGAGTCAAGTTGTTTTAATCTGCACTCAAATCATGTGATTGATCAGATGTCAAGTACTTCCTGTGACTCTTTACCACCCAAACAGACGTCTATTCCAGGTAGCTCAAGTCAAATACCTCATTTACAAGCTCTACCATCAGACTCCACAGTAGTACAAGGTAGCTGTGCAAGTAACATCAACCAATATTTATCAAATCCCGTGAACTGCTTTCTTGATAAGTCTTGCTCAAACAGGCATGCTGATGTTCGGAAATCAGAAGATAAACATGCGAAATTGTACGGTCATTGTGAATGGCTCCATAGAGGTAGTTAAGATGGCAGCTACTCATAGAGAAAAAATGAATCAGGTAGTTTATACTTATTTTTTTAAAGCCCAAGATATCGTTTATTACGTAACTAATATAAACACTTATACTTGTCATTTACTCCTCATTTCTTCAAAATTTTCCATCATGTAAGCTAACATAAATGTAAATGTTTATTTGCTCAGTCAGCTTGCCTTCTAAATGTTCAAATAATAATTTTCGTTTTACAGCTACAAATTATTATAGATATTACAAGATACAAAGGGTTCATGCTTTTTATTTGTACTTTCTGACGAGTAGGTAAAACTGAAGGTCTTATCCCTACAAACACAATTTGAGCTAATACATTTTTTCGGTATATTGTCCTCAGGCTTAACATATACATATGAGACAGTAGTCATTAGACGTTCGGAATAATGTGGTTAGTAAAATAAGATAAGATTTCAGGGATGTGAATTAGCGGATAACATTTGAAGTGACCATAATAATAGTAATAAGGAGAAATTCCTTCGTGTTTATAAAGTCTAGTTAATAGTGAGTGTATAGGTGGAATGTGTGCTTGTTTATGGGCTCCAGCATATCGTTTGATGAAATTAATGTTTATTTAATATGAGGTTAAGAAGAAGATGCTTCGATATTTTCTAGTAACACGATAGCGCAGAGCAACAAATGAGGTTGAGCATATTATTATAGTAATTATTACTCCCTTGAGTTCCGAGTGGAAAATAGGCCTTCAACAACACATCTCCACATTGTCCTATCTTCTGCCGTCCTCTTCAGCTCCGGCTACGGTTTCGTACAATCTCTCACCTCCTCCATATCACCCTAGGACGACCCACTCGTCGCTTCTTCATTCGGCTGTCTCCTCAGTATATGCCCGGCCCGATCTATCTCCATTTTCTCCTACATATTTGTTGAGTGACCGGTTCTTGGTTACTTTGTTCCCAAAGTTTCGTGTTACTTATTCTTTCTGGCCCGCATTTCATCTTCATTATGGAAATCCTTTTTGTAACACACTGGGCAAGTTTATGACCCGCATAAAAGGACCGACTTGACATTGGTGTTGCAAATCCAAATCTTGTTCCTTATGTTGAGTGCAGAAGATTTCCAAACTGGTTTCAGGTTGATGGAGGCGTACCTTGCCTTTCTGATTTTGACTTTGACATCTCAATCCTTTCCACTGGCCTGTAGTTGAAACGATGCTTCCTAATAATAATTATTATTATTTTGCTTTATTCCAAAACAGTACCTGTGATACAGAATGGAATTCTCAGCATTTGACTACAGTATTGCATCCAGTTAGTACATTATCAATAAATAAAATTCTACATAGATTAAGGAAATCTCACTTCATTATGACAACAACATATTGGTATGTCGATAGCAAAGCCAAAAATTGAACAGTGTTTGAAGGTGTTAGAAAAGTCGATGGTAGCATATTTACTGGTGTAAGCAGAAGAAAGAAACAAAGAAGCACATAACAGACAAAAGAGAGAGAGAAAAGAAAAAGAAAGGAAGAAAACGTTGTACCTATAAAAGATGTGAGTTGGAAAGACGAGATCCGGTTGTTCTACTGACTATTTATAGGTATAGGTATCACGTCTAATGCTTTCTTTATCGCACAGAACACTAGCTAAGTAGGTTATGGTTGAGTGTTTGTACTTGTCAGTGCGAACATATAGGCTTCTGGTTTTGCCTGATGAGATACAAGGGGAGAGTTGTGAATAAAGAGGGTGGTGTGAGTTAAGTAGAATGAATTTAGCCCATTTTTCACATGAGTTCAAGTGCCTGTCGACCAGAATATTAACTAGCTGATTAAGCGGTACATTGCTTACCCTGCTAACAACCTTTAACACCCTACGTAATAAGATATAATCCTTCTTCATTAGACATGGAATGAAACTAAGGGGGAACAATAGACAATAATAGGCAGAATGCGGGAATTAACGAATTGTAGGAGTAAGGGTTAGGTTATGCCAGAATGTCTTAACTTCTTGATGTAGAAGGTAAGACGGAATATTTTCTTAGAAATCATCAAGATATGAGACGACCATGAAAGATCAGCAGATGGAATGACGCCTAGGTATTTAATTTCAGACTTAGTTTCTATTTCAGTGCCATCTATGTTGCACATCTCATTAGTGCTAACCAGTTTGTTTAGGTCAGATTTGTGCCCAAAGGTGAAACTGACTGTTTGACTTTCAGAGGGATTTAAGTTAAGGCCATTTTCCTTGGACCATTGGCTGATTTCTGATAAAAAGCCATTTAGTTTAGAGCAGTCACTTTGACATTTGACAGGCAAAGATGCAGTCAGGTCGTCAGTGTATTTGACAAAATTAATGTTATTTGAATATGGTTAGTCATGTGGAAAGAAAGAAAAGAGAAGTGGGGAGAGTACAGCACCTGGGGAACACCAGCTTCAGTGAGCACAGCAGAGGAGGATTTACCTTTGTATACGGTATACTGCATAGATAGATAAGTGGAGGCAACCTCTGTTAAATCTCTCCCGTTGATGGTGATTGGTGCTGGTTGTTGTTTTGGTTGTGGTTGCTGTTGGTTGGTGAGTATCTTTATCACCTCCGTCATCTCTTTGTTCACTATAAGTCCTGTCTTTGTCTCCTTCTTCAGGCAATCTGTTGGTTTTCGCCTGTAAGTCTTCGAGTTTATGTGACATCAGACATCTGCGAAATCCAGAACTTCCAGAGTCTCCCCATCAGTGGTCCAGCGTACTCCTGTCTCCTCCCTCCCTGTTCACAGGCTGACGCATAATCCAGTCAACCACAATTAAGAATATCATCGGTGATAATAGACAGGCAACTAGCTGGTCTTCCTCATGTGTCCACTTCGAACGCCTCGCTGAGTGTTTCGTTATGGATCACTTGATATGTGACATTGTCATTGAGATTGATAAAGATTTGAGGCACGCCGTAGTGTTGGTTAGTGCTGTCGAAGGCCTTTTCGAAGTCGATGAATTTGTTGAGGTATAGAGAGGTCTGACTGCCATCTCATGCTTTTTTATGTGATGACGATGCGTAGAGTTGCAATTTGATCAGCACATGACTTGCCTTTTCTGAATTCAGCTTGTTCCGGGTTGGCGGATTTCTGTATCCAGTGCATTTTTCATTCTTTCCAGGATGCTGCGACTTAGTACTTTGCTTGGCGTGGACTAGGGCATTATTACATACCAGTTCTTGCGGAGTAAGGCCTAGGTTGCCCCTCCTTGGCAGCTTGATGCGGTATCCCTCCCAGTCAGTATTTATTTATTTTTTTTTATATTTTTGATTACAGCTTGATTCCACACCGTATTTTTGGGACAAGTATGGAATTTTCAGCGTGGATATCGGTAGCCCAAATTTCGCAGGCCGACCATAGATATCAGGTGTGCGTCGGCGTGGGCTCGAACCCCGGACCATATGCATGGTCGGCGAGAGTCCTAACCACTGTGCCACCGACGCACAGTAGACACCTTACCTTCTTTCCAGACCTTTTGGAATGATGGCGTGAGAACATCTGCCTCAATTTCTGGGTCCGTTTTCAGTGCTTTGGGAGGGGATGCAGTTTGGTCCTGCTGCTCTCACAGTCTTCAGTAGCTTGTTCGCATTCAGAATTTCCACTGGCAGGCAGGTCTGTGCGTGCTGTTGGTGGTATTTCTGGGTGAGTTGCAGGTGATGGTTGACTCAAGAGTCCTTTAAAGTGATCAGCTCATTGTTTTATTTGTTTCCCCTTCGTGGTAATCTGGTCCCCTTGAGCATCTTTTATTGGTTTCATCATCTGGGTTGATATCGTTCCGGATAGAGACCTAGTTATTTGATATAATGTCCTGAGTTCTCTTTTGCCTGCGGCCTGTCCAGCTTAAGCTAGCTGGGTTTAGTTGCCTGGCAGTGTGTCGTGGAACTGTCTTTTATTTTTCGTAGCACTCTTCTCTACTGCTTTATTCAGTGCAGTGTACATTGAACTCAGCTTCTCCTTTTGTTGCCCATCTTTGCATTGAGTCATCTTTTTCATCATCCTCCTCTCTTCTATTAGTTTCCAGGTATTCGATGAGAGCCACTCTTTGTCGTGTCTCTTCTTTCTCACTAGAACATTTGTACAAGTTTCCTTGAACATCACATTCAGAGAGTCAGTTCCAATGCTCTTCCACACAAGCTTCCTCAGGGATGCCACGTAATGTCTCCGACTTTTCTCTGAACTGATCTGTGGTGAAGACATCCTGTGCAGTTTTGTCATACAGTTTCCGAATGTTGAATTTGAATTACAGTGGCTTGTCCCCATTTGTTTTCAGGGATTTCAGCTTCACCTTGAAGGCAGGTTCCTTGAACTAGATGGTGGTGTGAGTGAGCCCACATCTAATCCCTTTTTCGACTTTGTGTCCAGCAGGCCAGCTGCATCTCCCCTATCATGAGCAGCATTGAGATGAAATCTGTCTGGTTAGTAGTGTTTTAGTCAGGTGAAACCCATGTTGCTTTGTGTATGTCTTAGTGCTTGTACACGTTGATTCCAATCACCAAATCATTGAAAGCGCAGAAGTCTACGAATAGTTCTCCGTTCTCATTCATCTCTCCGAACCAGTCTCTCGACCCATGATGATTTCTCTTTGTCTATTATCAGGTCCCAGTTTGGCGTTCATATCGCCCATGAGGATTTTGATGTCACCATTTGGGATGTTGTCCATTACTGTTTGTAGTTGTCTGTAAAACTCTTCCTTCTTGTCTTGTTCCGTGTTGTTTGTAGCATTGAATAATCGTAACCTTCCTTCCTTCCTTCCTTTTGAATTGAATCTTGCTGTCATGATCCTGGATGATATTGGTTCCCACTGCATAAGAGCTTTGTCTGCCGCTGGTGACACCATTATGAACACTCCCTCAGTGTGTTCGTGGTTGTCCTCTAGATGACCGAACCGGAGTAGATTACTGACTCTTCAGTTGACAATTTGTATAATCCACATCCGTTCCATCTGCTTTCGCAGATACCCAGCGCTTGTATGCCATATTTTCGCATTTTGTTGGCTACTTGTTCAGCCTTCCCAGTCTCGTACATTGTACGGACTTTATCACGCCCCCATTCTTATTCTTGCTTTCATCGAGAGAAGACACATCGGCTGACTGACTTCCCGAAGGCTTTCACTAGTCCCCGTCATTTCGCCTCTCTGATTCCAGCGAGGAATGAAATCATTATTTGAATTTTTGTATTTTCAATATACTTTTGTGTGTTGAAGTTTCTCTAGCTGTTTGATAGCTTTAGCGGTGTAGGGTCTCTAGCCCTACGCCCAACCCCTCCTCTTTACTCGGGCTCGAGACCGGCTACAAGATCAGCAAGCCAGTTAACCGGGAGAGGTTGAGCTTGAGTGTGCCTGTAGTTTAACTGTCGAAACTATGCCTCCACTAACCATATTTGTTAATATACTTTCTAGTGTTCTGAATAAAGTCATTAGAATCGCTTCACCGTCTTTTCCATAACTACGGTGACGTACATCTGTGAGAATTAAGCAAACATGTATTCGACTGAAAGTGTTAATGTTGTTAGACGCATTTCTCTGTCAATAAATTCTTTGTAACTTGTATCACTGCAGACGCAAATTTGTTGTGACTCAAATCTGTTGATGTAGCTTTTGTCAGAGTAACTGAAGCCAGTGACTCGAGTGACTCAAATCTACGAATGAATGAGGCTGCAAATACATATCGCAAATGGAGACAACTTATAAGCTATCGGGTTCCAGTTGACTGTCTTGATCCTTTAACTGTTGGTGGGTCAAACATGGCTGTCATCAGAGGAACTAGGGAGCTGATTGTCAGATAAAAGTGTTAGCTAGACCAAATACTTGATCATGCTTTCGAGAAAATATTCAGCGGGAGTTAGAATCACATAAGCCTGTTTATTATTATCATTCTCGCTAGTAGACAGAAGTTCACTAGGTTTGTTGAATGAATGATTTATGAACTATGTGATCAATAGAAAATAAAAGGGTACTTTCTGGTGCTGAGTGACTTCATCAACTTTAGAAATAATTTGCTCCTACTGTCATGTTGCTATTCATTCCATATCGTTATAAAGTTGAGATTGTATGTGTACTGTCTCTCGGACGCATTCATACTGAGTGTCTCGTGTGTTCAGAACAGCATTCAGTATGTTCAAGTATTTCGTGGTCATTGGAATTATACTGAGAGAGTTATTTGGCTGATTGTCATTAGCGGTCATCATATTAACCCTCAAGCATCGTCGAGGTGTCTGTACTACGAGATGGAGACCGAGAATGTCAGTCTGGTGTAATCGATCAACGAAGAATACAAAATAACTTGAATCAGTTATTGTTATTATGTTACTGTGATTCCGATAGGCTCCAAGTGAAATACGGGGTTTCAACGGAACTTGAATTTAGGCAGGTGTATCATAAAATATCATTAACAAAGCACCTCTACATATTCCTCTAGTAGGTGATATCTTTCTCCAGCTGTCTAGCGTTCCTAGTGCCAAGAAATGTGCGCGGTTGTATTGAAACCTGACATGATCCCACTTCGACATCATACACTCATCAGTATTGCATAGAACACGTGGAGATTGTTCTCACTCATGTCACTATTTAATAGAAGAATGACTGGCAGTCTGATTGTAGTAGGTATTTTCACTAGCTGTCGATTTACCACTGCTTGAAAATCATTACATATTAAAGATACAGTGTCCTCCCCTCTCTGTCGTATTTGTCTATCAGTGCAGTTCACTAACACGTTTTCCAGGTGCCGCCAAGTGAATTACTACTCATTCTTAATAGTCATAAAGATAACTTAGGTAGTGTGTACGACAAGTATCGGGAATCTGTCCGACTGAAAATGGCAGAGTACATACTCTCATTCTGTTGCAAATAATGGTCTTTCAAATAAATAATGAGAAGACGTAATTTATCTGAAACATGTAATTTATTCTCTCAACACACTGCCTGCATCCTGGTCACTCAGCTACTTGCATAAATGACAATTGGGTGTATGATCGAAATGTCCGAATTGTGTTGGGCAAATAAATTACATGTTTCAGACAAGCTACATCTTCTTACTCTTTTACCTGAGTTCGTAAATGGAGCTCATTGGCGTGAATAATTGTCTCATAAGAAAGAAAGCAGTAAGCCAAAGATTCCTCTGGGTCGAATCTAAGAATGATTTAGTGAAGCAGATGACTTGGATTACGAATATGAGTCCAGATGAAAAGTAGTAAATTCAGTGAGGATCCGACACATATTAACGTTCGCTTAAATTCATGATAATGACTACTGGTTACTGCAGGTGTGTTTGCGAGGAAGGGGACATGAAATATGCGGTAATCATTTCAAGTAAAAGAACAGGAAATATTCCCTTGAGATAAACTAGAAGTATATATTTGGATGAGAGTCATTTTACAGTTTCCTTCTTGATATATGATTGGTGATGTCATTCAATGATGATTTGACTGGTGAGAGTGCAAAGGAAAAAGTTCAGTGTAAAGCTGCACCATCATGAACAGAGTGTGTAAAATTTAATTCGTATGGATCAACATTGTGTTTTATCATTTCTTTATTTGCGATAGTCTAGCCTGCATTTGTAGTGTCGATTTTAACAGATATCCTGCAAAATGAAAATAATGACATCGTGGGATCAATTTTTCTGATGGGATACTCTTAGCATCATTATGTATGTATATATGGTATGATAGTTAAAAGTGATGTTTGATAAAGACATCTTTGACAGGTCACATTGAGGTTCATTCACAATGAAGTGTATTGGGACTAAGGCTTCCATGTCCACCTGAGGAAGCTACATCACTGATACTTAAACTTCAGGGTTTTTAGCTACCAAGAAAGCAAGCAATCAAGCAAATTAGAAATTATTGAAACGTTTTACTACTTCTGAGAGAGTTCTAAGCAAAACAATATCGTGAGTGGCACGTGAGTGTAAGTGTGAATGCAAACGGGCATTTCCATTTTATTGTAATAGCTATAATTACTATTTCTATTACTTCTTCTGCATCACACAACTTGAACTGCCGCACATTTGTGCAGAGTTCTATGTCGAAAGCAGACAGACAGACACAACCCTGAAGATTAGAGGAATGGTATGAAGTACGGTGTCTCACACTCCTTCTTACTTCGAAAGTAAGGAAACTGGCAGGTAGATTAAAACGTTCGTTATACTCGGGACTTCTTTAACCTGGTCATTAACTTGGAGATATCTGTGAGTGAGACATTAGAAGAGTGTGACTATAATATTTCTGTGTAGTTATGTTAAGGATGACGAGCTGTACCAATGTCTCTGTATGTGTCAATTTAGATTTGATGTCTGTCTTAACTTACTTATCAAGGATATATTTAGTGAGTCGTGAGGCGATACAGTCAGTATGGTCATTGAAGTAATAAGTCAGGCTAGATTCAAATATCTGAAGCACTGTTTATTATGAGTTGAAGCTCTGCGTAACACTTACAGCTGTGCAAATTAGGAGACGATAATACTGTTGGTCCAGATCAATAAAGGTTAGATAGTTTAAATTAGAAAACACCGTTAAATTTCGTTACCATCTCGTTTATTCGAAATAAAAAGATGCAAATACGAATCAATAAAATGTATGTAAACAGTGTGTTACACTAATTCAGGATAATGAGTTATGAGAGAACATAGCTAGAGTCACTTGCAGATAGGAAAGTTTATGTTCACTTTCCACACATACCAGAGTAGCATACCTGTGTAGCATGCTCCAACGAATTTCACTCCACTGTAGATTTTGCCAAAAATGTTGATGTTGTTGCGATCTTTTAGATTAGGGTAAGAGTTTCCATTAATTTGCAAAGTATGAAAACAGATTATCAGTATAGCAAACAGGCAGTTACGGAGAGAGGAGAAAACAGATGCGAACAAATACGGGAGTATTTTCTCCATAGTTTCATAGAGGATTTGATTAAAGTAGAGGGTACAGACAGAGCGTCATTTAGGCACCTTCTAACAGGAACTCTACGATATTACTCTGGAATAGTACAAATCGAGAGCTTAAGACACATTGGATTTCTCTTTGTGACTTCCACATTGAAAGCTTTCTTGAATCGTGTGATCAGCTTCTGAGACGCAGTATTCTCCGAATCATTACATATATGATTTGACAGCTGCAGTTCATGTTTGGTGAAGATATGATTAGGAGAAAACTTTGAAGTGTATGTAGAATGCTATGCATAAGCATTAAAGCTTAGAAATAACAGTCTTCATTACCTATCGATTTATGAATTACTGGAAAAAAGCCGTTGTTTCTATTATTATTATTATTATTATTATTATTATTATTATTATTATTATTATCAAGAAATGAATAAATTAGAAACAGGAACATAAGCAACGAACAGACTGTGAATATTTTTATTTTCGCTGCACAGATTCGATATCCTGGTGGCACTGATATTCCGGAGGAATTTTCCATAGGTGAGGAAGTTTGATGCTGACCGGTGTTGACCAACACTTCTTGTCTATTTATCATTTTAATCAGGAGAGTAGAGGAAACAATTGAAATAACTGAAGGAGGCAGTATACTCAGGACAAACCTGCTGTATAAAACACTTACGTTGTAATAAGGCTGACTGCAGATTTGAATCGACGGAACTAGTGGTGGGATGCTAGTTGTCAATGAAATGGCGGTGACTGTCATCACTTGAATTATAATGAAGTTCCCGGAATTCAGAAATGTCGATTGGTGTGTTCTGACGAGTAAAACGGGGAAGAGATTTTCGAGACAGAGAAGAGCGAAACACCAGTTAGAGGTATCCACTGAGAACAAAGTCAAAAATATGTGAATTCTACAGAACCATTCACCGAAGGTAACACGTATGTCTTTTCCAGTCAAAGTGAGGTGGGCTATTCTCACTCCTGTTGTGAGATGCATAAGAAATCCAGAAATTAGAATGAGTGACATGTGAACCTTCGTAGATCGACGTAGTGAATTGTGAGATGATTCCGGTTGTGATTCATTTGGACTATCACTGGGATCTCTTCCCGTAGACTGACTGTTCCGTCTTCTCTGTGAACAAGCAGACAGGTTAGCAATCCATAGTAAACCTATATAAGCGTTGACTAGTATGGCGACTATCGCGATGATCCCGATAGTCCATCTGAGTATATTGGGAGTGTAATCCATGAAACCTGTAGTGTGGCAGATCTGTTACCATACGAAAGTTAGCGTCCGTTGATGTGGGCAGGTGGACAAATTATATGACTGATTTTTGTGAATTTCGTTGGAATGTATGAAAGACTGAGTGAAACAGAATGATCAGCTTTTTTAATAGTGACATTTGCAGACTAATAGCTACTTTCGATATCCCTCTACCAAATTATAGTTTTGAAGGAGAGAAAGTTTCCTAAAAACTCAGATAGTTTAATGAAACACATAATTATTCGTTTTTCGCCTTCTTATAAATGGCCAGATTTCTCGGGTGTATTAACAATCTGTCATTATGAGAATTAGTTTACACGAGTTACAACTTTGGGGTTAGCCGGTTTCAATTTTCAGAATAGAGAAAGAGGGAGATATGAAGTGGGTGAAGTATTAGTAGAAAGACATACATTTTAAAATCCTGCGTCATATCGACAGATATTTTTTATATACTCCTTGTGAAATATTTCGAAAACTGCTAATACGCAGCTTACAATTTTCAATCGAAGGCCTTCCAGTCGGACTCAACATTTTTGAATCCTCTCCTATTTTCAGTGAATTCATTAACACTGTCTAGCGGAAGTCTACTCCTTCATCATTCACTGTGCACATATTGCACAAACATTGTCTGGAGTTAGTAGAATATTGAGGGTTGGTTGGTGTTGAGAATAAAACTTGTCATTGTCGATGTAATTGACGTGAGTTGTGTTCAACTACGCATATCAGTGAGAAGACTTTCTGATCGTTTTATTTTGATGAACAGGGGATTTTCTTCAATGTGTGAAAGATGAAATCTCTGAGGATATATTATTTGTGCAGTACTGAGCTAAATGTCTTTATAAAGAATCAAGTCAAGTTGTAGTCAAAGGATAGTTATCGTTGTGGTTAGTGTGTATTTGGTCCTGTCTGTTATTCTCCACACTTGTCTGGTTGTCTTTGAATGAAACTTGACGTACACATGGATGTGGAATACTCCGATTTGACGATATTGATGAAGGGTGTTTACAGTATGCAGACTGACTTCTGGCGATCAATGTGAATATATTTGTTGATCGTAATTCTTGGACACAAGTAGGACTCTCAAAGGTGGAGACAGACGTTTATCGGAATTCGTGGATACGCCTATCTGATGAGACTGACGACTGACACGATTGAAGAAGTATTCCATCCAGTAGAATTTGTTTTCAGTTATGCTTATTTGACGATGGATTATTTTTCCCTTCATACAGTTACACTGATAAACTTTCATCGATCAAGTGTCGTGAGTAGCTATCATAATTAACACCATGTAATATTCTGAATTTGATGGTATGTACAGGTGATGTCACCTGTGTTGTGGGCAAACTATTCAGATTGAACATCTGAAGATCTAATATATGTTTGTGTATAGGGGATAGATTGATTCAGTCGCTACAATGGAACATACTGAGACAGTGACTGGACTGATACTACAGACTGCGTAAGCTACGCAAGGAGATATTTGACTAATACTGTTTTGAGGTGAATAGGTACGAGTGAAATCGTTGATTCGCTGTCGCCCTGTTCATCTCCATCAAACAAGCAACTGGTTTCATAGGGATTACATAAGCAAGTGCTTGACACATTCGTCAACATTCACCAGGCTGACCCATCTTCTTACAACTTGAAACACCTTTTCAGATACAGTTCATCATTGAAGATAATCAATCGACTAGGATTGAAGCATCGATTCTCGTCTAATGCTCTATTGAAGAATTCTGAAATATACTCTAAGATTCGTTAAGAAGAAGCTGCAGTCACGATCCTTATTTTTACGATAGACTGAGAATTTCTTTGCACACAGAACATGTCAAAATAATCTCCAGAGATTTCAATTACAAGCTGTCTGCATGATGAAATCTGTCCATCAACTCAACTAACATCAGCTGAATAATCCAGTAGAATATATTTAGCATACATCTGTATAAAACTGTAGGTATGGGTGGAAATGTCAGTCTTGGGGCGATAGAATCAGTGAGGTCATTGAAGTAATAACTCAGGTTACATTCGTATGGCGAAAGCATCGCTAATTCTGGATGGAAGGTGAACGTAACATGATCGTTAACTCTTAGCTTGACTGTGCTACGACGAACAGCTTTCTATCAGAAGTGAGCAGATGGTCTTCGTCCAATGGTCTCAAACTAAATCTTTCCAAATGTCAGACTGTTAGTTTCAATTTTCAATGTAGAAGAAAGTTGAATGAATCTGTTAATTCCTACGACCGTCGCACATTTGATGATGGTGATATAGTAATCAAATCTGACGTTGGGTATCTTTGACTGATTCTTTCTTCTGACATATCTTGGTCTTCCCATGTCTTAACGATTTCTAAAACAATATTTTGTCTGGCAATTTACATTAAGAATTAAGGCAATCAGACATAACTCAACCGAACCCCTTCTCTGACAGTTTGTCAACTCGTGAATCTTCCTGGTTGGCCCAATTTCGACAGATTGTTTCTTTGCATAGCTTGACAATAGTTCACTCAGAAATGTAGGGCATAAATTACACTCTCATAAGTTTATTCGATAGGAACGCATTAATACAAACTTATCTACTGATGACATTTCAACCAGAATTTAGTCCAATCATCATATCAAGACAATCACAAAACTTCAAAACTTCACTTGTATAATTCCATTATTTCTCATCATTTATTTTCATTGACGATATTGTTTTCCACATCTCCTGTATTGGCTTTGTGTTACACACGTGTGTGATGTAGATTCGGTGGACGGAGGTTCTGTCGTCAGCTTGCCTCTGTCTTTCCACCTTCATTTCTTTTGGCCTCATTAGTTCTGTCCCACCTCATTCTTTGATTGTGTATTACCGCTTCCATTAAAATGGTTGAGTCCGTTTCTAAGCCATCCATCTTTGTTGTAAAATCACTCTGCGAATACTTATGCTTTTCTTGTTCCCTTGAGATCCAAGTAGAACGTTCGACCTTCTTCTCTGTAGCCCATTTTCGCTGTCTCCATGGCTGCTCATAAGCTTTCATCTCCTCTTCACACAACTTCTTCCATATCACTGTTGGAATCCCAACTCATCGTATCTAGATTCGGACTCGACTCAGCAGCCAAATGTGTCGTGTTACTCCACGATTTCGCCTCATGTACAATCCATCTTCAAATCCTTCTGAATATTTGTTGGACGATTGATTCGTTGGCAGTGTTCGTCGATCATTCTGTGCAAAGTGAGGTTCTGTTGTTCCGATAACCTGAATGTTGGGATCTACTGGTTTGATCCCACAGTCATTGCAAGGTATTTTGTTACTGACATTATTTGGTCGAATTCAGTCAAAAGGGTCCTTCAGCTTACAAAGCCTGCCTCTGAATGAGTTTGTCCGTCCAAATGCCACCCTGATACCTGCTCTGTAAAGAATCCCAGTGTAATAGTTATTTCACAATGACCGAATCTCACTATACCAAGCAACGACAACACAGATACTGCTAAGAATTTAGGAGTTTTTATTTGACAGAATTATCTGTGATTATATAGCGAATACCAACAAACAACAGCACTCATTTAAACAACACAGTGATATAAGTTGCCAATCACCACACCCGCCACATGTCGAATGTTTCCTTCTATGGTTATAATGTCGTCTCATTTTTGTTGAATGCTTCTGTGATCTTCTTACCAATTCTGTGGTATCATTTCCACATTTAGTCATGTGTATTTATTTCCGAATTATATGGGAAATAGAGACTAGTAGCAGAATGATTAGAATCATAGGTGGAACGACCTACTGCATTTATTTCCACTTGATCCACGTGTCCGTTGTGAACATAATGATCTTCGATGTATAATTGTGAGCAACTGAGACATCCGGAATTCCTTCCCGGCTACAAATCTTCCCCAAAACGTGGTGAGTGTGATTTGGGTGTCACGACAATCTTAAATAACGACTTCTGGCCGTCTAGAATAAAGATCCAAAATAACAAATTTTCAGGATGTTCAAAACAGCTCACAATGAAAGAAAAATTGTAGTTAACCATAAGTTGAAAAAGAAAGTGTTTGAGACATTCACAGTTTCACCATATAAGGAAGGGCCATCTGGCGGCCCACGTAAGTGTGTTCATTGGCACTTGCTCTTACTGTATTGTTTAAATGCTCACAGCTGTTTGTTGACATTTATCATGTAAATTACAAATAATTCTGCTAAAATACAGATTCAGGTGTTGGTTTGCAGGGATTTGATGGGTTTCAGGGTTTCATCATGAGACGGCGTCGGTCGGAGGACAACTGCTTAGCCAACATGGAGTAGTGGACAGCTGTTTCGTCCACGCCTGGCACTCTTCAACACTACGCGCTCACCGAGATACGAATCCTGGACCTTCTTGTTACAAGGCGAGCTCTTGGACAGTCCAGTACTCGCAAGTTTTCCGATGTTCCCTGTAACCAATGTCAACTCATGATGAATTCCTGAAAGCAAAATACAAATTCCTAAATTCTGCTCAATCTCTGTGCTGTTGTTTCGTCTCCTGTGATTCAATCATTATGAAATGCCACTACAACTAATCATTTCATTTTGGCGTCATTATGGAATTAAATAATCTTGGAAAGTTTTCTTATCCGGGGTTTGACACGGGAGATTTCTGATCACCTTGAATGTTTTGATGCATGGTGCATGTCGAAGAATCTTTGTGATGGCTAAATATCAGCTCGCTTCTTTGAAGTGATTGGGCTTAATGCGTACGGTCTAGTGGGAACTCTTACATTTGCAGTTGAACCGACTTCTCTGCAGTATGATTAACCCAGTGGACTTCTAACAGGTCACTTCCACATAACAGCTCTCGAAAGACGAGTGAAGGCTCAGTTCAAAAAACCTTTTCGTGCTCCCAACCGATAGATTCGAGACTTCATGGGCGATTGTAGGGACAGCTAGAGAGAATAACAGAAAGTAGAACAAGGTGGAGATTTACTGTTGTAGCCTGATGTTCCACTTACAGCACAAAGCAATAACAATAAGAGGTCAAATGAATGGAACCACATTCAATTCAGAATGGGATATACAATCTAAATAAGGTTAAAATAGCGAATTGTGCAAAATAAGATGGTTACATCATTCATCCAATCGGCTTCTCATTAGCTGCATACAGTCTAAAATAATTGACAAGTTTGTGTACAGAATGATTTCAATATACTTGCGAGTGTCCCGTAATGTCAGTTGACTTGAGACATGCAAATCTGATAAACAGTGTTCAGAAATTACATGTGTGGAGCTTGTACACAAAATGTCCAAGTTGAAAGAAGCGAAAAAAACGCCTGCACACTACAATGACGGAGGTGCTTAGAACAGACAAGATGATGCGTAATAAAGATAAGATGACGAGTTACTAATAAGTCGAGTAACAATCTTGCGAGTTCATTTCGAACCAGAGAATTTAGAGACAGGCGGTGGATACAGCATATCAAGGAGTTGAGTATTTAAGAGCCGAATATAATGCATTTGAATAAAAGAGGGAGTGAAGACATAGAGTTCCCGGGACAAGGAACGATAGACAACTGCCGTTTTCTGAACACACAAAACGGGATTCAGGTGTTTGAAAGGCGTTTCCTCACATTGATAATTCTTAAAGAGTTCATGATATGTATCTCATGACCCTTATCGAAGAGATGTCCACCAATGATATTATTGGAAGCCTTTCTTCCTGTGAGATGTAGGCTTCCCAGTTCTTGTCCATGGAGTGCGATGTGTGTCCTTCTTTCTGTCCTCCCAATGTATCTGCGATAACGGGTACATGTTCATTTCTACACATAAGTAGACTTAAAACGACAGGAGTATCTATCGACTGTTGATTGTATTAAAGAGCATGCTGTCTGCTGAACTGGAGCCAACTAAGATGCAGGAATCTCTCAGGTTAGTGAGATATTCAGTATTCTCTCGGTTATTCCTGCAATATTACAATCTTCAAAATCAAGTTGAATAATGATTTGTGATTTGTTTGTCATTTGAACCTTGAATCACATCTTCCCTATTTGATAATGAATTAGTGAAAGTTATCGTTTTTTTCAACATCCCTTCGAAAATCTGTGATACCTCCTCTCCTGAATTTCTTAAACATAGTTTTACCAATGTTCCTTTGTGGCTATTTGGACGAAATACTATTGAAATTTAAGCATTGTGCATTCGATGTAGTTTTCCGGTGAATAGATCTCTGAAGACTACCAACTATCAGCCACTGTATAGCTATGTTCAGCAAATGACACTTCCCAGTACTTTCATGTTCCATAGTGAATGCAGTGTCCGAATATGCATCATTGAAGAGTCCGATTGGGCAGGACGCGTGAATTACGTTGTTGCACACTATAAATGTGTCATCGGCCCATCTACATAAGTTGTCTTGTCGACTTCAAGTCTGAAACTTATTCTCTCAAATTTAGACACTAGTAACCACTGGAATGTGTTTAGTCCTTTGTTTTATGTAGACTGAGTTCTACCAGTCTGGTTTGCGATGTGGCCACCATTCTGGATAGCTCGCCATCATGATGCACATTGATTTGATGATATTAGAGGGTTGTAGATAGGCCTTGCTGGCTGGTAAGCACCATCTTGCACGAAATCTAGGTGCAAGGCTAAGATGTAATGCAGAGTATTTGTAGCTCAGGTGGGTGATTTCCATGAAGCTGTGTTCTCTGATCTGCATGGTTTATTTACGAAGCTTACATTGCGCTACTAGGCGACATCTGCAGTGCACACTACAAATCCATGGAGGGAGCTTTCAGATTTCTCCACGAGTTAATAAGTTATCTCTTCTCGTCATTTTGATTGGTTGTTTTTGTTTTTGTTTACTCCCTGTTGCCTACATACATTGGTACTGATTGTTTCTCTGACTTGAACTTTGACTCTTTTTGTGTGAGATAACCTTCTTTTCCGTCGGTAGATTTTGTCTATTTCGATGTGTCTAATGATTGACGATTCACTGGAATACTGGACAGTCTTCTATACGCTGGTTGTCCCAGTCGAATTGATGTCCGTGGTTGTCTGTATGTAATGATATGAGCGAGTGAGTGGATATCATGTATTTTGATGTCTAGCTTGTGTTCATGAATACGAAGACGATGGAGACGTTCACTTACTTTAATGAAGTGTTTTTCGCACTTGTCACAATTGATTCTGTAGATGATGGTGGTTCTGTCTTCTTTCGTTGTTGAGTCTTTTGGTTGACACAGGGCAGGTTGAGTAAGTGATTTTGTTGGTTTAAGTGCGAAGTCAATTGCTAAAGGTTTGAAGAGTCATGCAGTGATTTCTGAGATCTTCTTTATACATCCTGGGCGATTTTCTTTGTGCTATCTTTGTGCATCTTAGCTTTGTTAGGTTGGTTTGAAGGTATATGTCTTTTGATGAAGTTGCATGGCTGTCTGTTCTTCTTGAAGACGTCCGTGAAATATCTTTCTTCAATTTTTCTTAAGGTGGGAGTACTGCGAATAGTGCTGCAATGATTTCCGACTGGCCCTCTTTTTACATGTTATTGGATTAATTATGTTTTATGTCAATATTTTATCTGTGTGAGTTGATTTTCTATCAACTCGAGTTTCTAATTTCCTTGTGGCTTTTCGCTTGACTGCTGAGTCCGAAAATAGGTTTTTGTCCTTGAATTCCTCTTCTCTTGTGAAATTTATGTCGTTGTTAACTCTATTTATTAAGTTGTGAGTTTTGTCCAGCTCGTTTCTGTTGATTATGACAAATGTGTTATCTACTTGACGTATCCAAATTTCGGGTTTGATCCTTAGTAGGATTATGTTTTCCAGACTTTGCATACTGCTTCTCCAATCGAACCTGATATTGGCGATCCCAAAGGTGTTCCTGTAACTTGTTCATATATTCGGTTGTTGAATTTGAAGTACGCTGTTAAGCATAGGTTTGTGCATTCCATCCAACATGTGTGTTTGATTGTAGTGGTGTTGAGGTATTCGTCGCTGCCGAGTAATTGCTCCATTGTATATTTTGCTAGTTTCTGCAATTTTGCATTCCGGAGCCCATATACTCTATGGATTTTCGAGGGAGGTATTTCCAGCTCCCTCAGCGAAAACTGAGTGTCCGTTTCACACAGACTTATGGGATTCCATAAATTAACCATACAAAGAGAGAAGTAAAATGACAAGTTCATCCACCATCAGTCTGTGAACGGTTTACAAATCATCACACCTGCGTTATTTTATCTGAACAGAATACTGCTTGATCTACATGGTATCTTATCTTCACAGCATGTCAGCGACTTTGAGTAATTCGAATGTCGTCATCATTGGGGCTTCAACTTGTGTTCCAAGATTTCTACAACCTCCATATTCATTAGTCTCCGGCAAGCAGTCTGAATAACGATGATTCGACTCAGTATGATACGACTTCCTCTCAGCGCGACACTCTTCAATTTGACCAAACATAGTTCAGAATAAGTGCTTCCCCAGGTGGACATGGAAGCCCAATCCACTTCATTGTGAATGCACCTCAAGGTGATCTGAGAAGGATATCTTCATCAAACATCACCTGTAACTATCACACCATACATACATAATGATGCTAAGAGTATACCATCAGAGAAACTGATCCCACGATGTCATCATTTCACTTTGCAAGAAATCTGTTAAAATCTACACTACAAATGCAGGCTAGTCTGTTGCAAATGACGAAGTCATAAACCACAACAGCTTCTCTCTTCGATTTATAGAAAACACACTCTGCTCACAATGGTGCATCCGGCGGTGAAATTCTACCATTCCGCAGTCAACAGTTATCGCCAATCGTGTATCAAGAATCAAAGTGTAAAGCGACTCTCGCACAATGATTCACTTCTCGTTTATTTCTGACTTGAAATAATGTCACACATACTTGTAATCACACACTTGTAATCCGTTCGGAATAACCATTTTACAATTATATTCTAATCCTGTGTAATTTTTGTTTCTAAACCCCTTGTATTCTATATTCCTACATTCAAACTTTCATATCAAGTTGAAAATTATTTTCACCTTCGTTACTATGTGGAATTGAACAAATAAGAATTGAATCCATGTAAACTAATCTATATAACTGCAATTGTACAGCTTTTCAGAATGAAAACGCCGAAAAAGTATCTTTGCTGAACTTCTTGTTCTTTTCAATCTAATGAGATAATGTCCTCATATTTCACGACCTTTCTACACACACACACACACACACCTTCAGCACAGTCGTCAATACCATTAACATGTGTTGAATCACCACAGAATTTACTACTTTTCATCTGGACTCCTATTCGTAATCCAAGTCATCTGCTTCCCTAAATCATTCTTAGATTAGACTCAGAGGAATCATTGGCTTACGCCTTTGTTTCTTATGAGACAATTACTAATGTCAATTAGCTTCATTGACGAACTCAGATAAAGGAGTAAGAAGATGTAGTTTGTCTGAAACATGTGATTTATTTTCTCAACACAATTCGGACATTTCGATCATATCTCCTCGATAACTAAGTTTAGACACTAAATCCAATACGACACATACGGAGACATTGGTACAGCTCGTCATCCTTAACATAACCAAACAGGAATATTACAGTCACACTCTTCTCATATCTCACTCACAGATATCTTCAAGTTTTACGAACGTTCACATCCAGCTGTTAGTTTCTGAACTGTCGAAATAAGTAGAAGTGTGAGAAGTTCTACTCCATGCCGTTCCTTTTCTTTTGAGGAAGTAAGAGGTCACCTACCAAAGTCCAGTGTTTTCTTCTGTCTTTGCGTGTCAGCGGTGTTAATGATGTTGTTACTGTCATTATTTACGTGCTATAAGGACAGATCAGCCAGCACATTAAGTTGGTATTCGCTCATAGTCTACTAGGTCGTAGTTCCTGTCATACCAATGTAATAACTGAATTGATTTGTAGCTTCGATACTAAAACTGAATAGACAACTTGATTAAAGACCAGATATTGATTACTCAGTCAGTCCGACTCACGCATAGTCCACGAAAATGAAGATAAAAAACAGAATGATTCGAGCTGGTGAAAGAAACTTCAAATTCGACATTACAGTAGACAGTAACGCCATATCACAAGTAAACAGAAGTTAGGATTTAGCGCTTAATAATTTCTTGCTGAAGTAGATAAATACTTAATGGACTTGGTTGTTCAACCTCAACGTCACAGATTCCATACCTTGTGAAGAGTCACAAACGAGGACGAAACAGCCATTCACTACTACCTGTTTTGAATGATCTGTTTAACTGACATTGGCTCGTTACCAAATCTACACGGATATCTCTACAAAAATCCATAATCTAAAATAATAATTATCAGATAGAAATTAGAACAGTGTGAACATGAAACAAGAAGTGAGTTGATCGGGTCGGAGTGGGTGGGCTTAAGGTTGAATGTTCACATACCACTGTGTTCACGCATACTAAGTTCTCTGTAACTATCTATCTAATTAGATAACAACTATTTAACTAACGACCATTTAGGCTCATCAGAGAAACAGGTGGCGAAAAGCAAATGATAAGTGAAATGATCTTGGAGAAAAATGGCACCATAATTAGCTCCCAGGATAGACGACTGGAACACTGGAAAGAGCACTATGAGGAGCAGTTTAATTGGCCCACAGCCACGCTTAACCTGCCGGACATCCAACATCTCTCTGAATGGGTACAGACACAGGTCATCCTTCCTTGATTGAGGTTACTAAAGCTGTCACTAATCTGAAACAAGGCAAAACAGTGGGACCTAGTGGAATGACTCCAGAGGTATTTAAGTACTGTGTATACAGTTTACTGTCTGCATTAACTGAGGTTCTAGGCAGCGTCTGGGAATCAGAGAAAGTCCCATCGGGTTGGTGTTAGTCACTGATCACCCCCATATACAAGAAGTGAGACAAGTCTTACTGTGAAAACCACAGAGGGATTAGCCTGACCAATATATTATATAAAGTCCTAGGCTCAATAATCATGCGTAGACTGAGTGGTGCTAGGGAGGCACAAACATGAGAGAGCCAGGCAGTCTTTAGACCAGGAGGAGGGTGTATTGATTATATCTTCACCCTCCGACAGATTCTAAAACATACGCATTCCTACCGGCATCCAACAACCATCATATTTATTGACCTAAAGGCGGCATTTAGTTCTGTCGACCGAGAGGTTCTCTGGCAATGCTTGGTTGTAAAGGAGTGCTGAGAGAATACATTGCACTGATCAAAGCACTCTACTCGAACTCATGCATCCAGGTGAGGGCTTACGACGAGTTGTCATCTTAAGTGGTTACGACTATTGGTGTCCATCAAAGGATGCCCATTATCCCCACTTCTATTCAATTTCATCATAGATATACTAATGGACTTAAGCCCAGCTCACTTCAGCGACTCAGGAATTGACTTGCTACCAGGGAGTAATCTCGTTGACTCAGAATATGCAGACTATGTAGGCCTTCTGGGCGAGGACGCTGACGAAATGCAGAGTCTTCTAAACACCATGAGGAGCAGTAATTTTCGAATGCTTTTGGCATGCAATTCGCTCCCGTCAAATGTAAGATGATGTTACAGGACTGGACAACACCGACTCCTAGATTAAAAATAGGAAGTGAAGTGATTGTGGACCTTGACCTCTTCACTTACTTGGGAAGTATCATCAGCCCCAACGGGTTATTTTTTTATTTTTGATTTACAGCTTGATTCCACGCCGTATTTTTGGTACAAGTATGGAATTTTGTGCATGGATATCGGTAGCCCAAATTTCGCAGGCCGACCATAGATATCAGGTGTGCGCCGGCGTGGGCTCGAACCCCGGACCATATGCATGGTCGGCGAGAGTCCTAACCACTGTGCCACCGACGCACATCGGTTGATCTCTGATGAAATCTCAGTTTTCATACAAAGGGCTAGTTTCGCATTTGTCAGTTTACGCCGTCTCTGGCTTAGTAGACGTGATATCGGACTATCAATCAAAAGGCGGGTGTGCTGCTCATCAGTCCGCTCCGTCCTCCTTTATGACTGTGAGACCTGGCCACTGAGAGTGGAAGACATGAAAAGGTTAGCTGTCTTCGATCATAGGTGCCTGCGCTCTATCTCGTGTGTGAAGTGGTATAATAAGGTGAGCGATATTGAGGCTAGGCGTCGAGTGCTAGGTAAGCAGGGGAAATCAATCGACAAGGTGGTGAAGCTACATCGACTGAGACGGTTAGGACATGTGTTACGTATGCCTAGTCATCAGTCTCCTTCCTCAACGAGTAATCCTAGCTGATATAAGGTCAGGCTGAAAAAGAGCTACCGGCAGTCAGACCAAAACATTGCATCAGTCAATAAAATCTACAACAGTTAGTCTAAGCCACGTAGGAAGGTGCAGATTTCCTGACTGGTTGGGGACCTCGAGACGTTTAAAACCAATGGTTGCAAACAATTGATAACATGGCTCAAAATCTTTGTCAATGGCTGACGCAGATGCATCCACACCTTGTGACTTATGATTTCCAATGAAACTATTTTGTTCTCCGTTATTACTATTCTTTTGTCACACACCTCTGTTTACTGTCTCTATTATGAATTTCTTCTACTTTCTTCTCTTGCTTTGTGTGTTAAATGGAGTGTAGCGACTTGAACTGGTGCACATTTGGGCAAAGTTCTATGTCGAAAACGGACAGACAGACAGATCTATCTAAATTTAACCTGGGTGGACTTACAGTTTTTATTCCACCCAATATTGTAGGTTATTACTGCATACAGATTTTATCGCTACACATGTATCATTATATAACCTGAAGTTTAAAACAGGGCGGTAAGAATGTGTGTGTTGGTTGTCTCCAAATACACTAGAAATGGTGACCAGTTTCCAACAGGTTCGCCACGATCATTTCTCAGTCTGTAAGCTATAATTACAATGAATCGAAGGATGCTGACTGGTCTACAATAAAAACCGAAATCAATTATCTCTACCAATTTCATTTCGACCAAAAATAGACATCAGATACCTGTTGAATAAATTTCCATTCACGACGCTTAAATATCAGTCGAAGCGTATACAAGTGACAATTCACTTCACTGGTGTAAACTAAGTACATACAATGACCACTTTTGATTACCTACTTGGTTCGACAATTGGAAGTATTGCAGTGTTAGCAATACTCACTAATTCTTTAATCACTTTCCTATGGATTATTTACTTATTCACTGGTGGTACTAGTCCAAGACACGAAGACAACTCAGAAAGTGGGAATCGAGGCTTTGTAAATGAATGTCAATCACAATGGCCAAATTGTAGTCTACGGCGTTCAACAAAAGTCTATATATTCTTCATTGTACTAGCCGGTTTCACCATTCATCTGACAGATGGTATAAGATATTGCATTATCGGATTTACTGGAATCGATATTCGTGTAATCTATGGCGAATGGTTTTGTAGAATACATATTTTCTTGAAAATTCTTTCCTTGGATGTTTCAGCCTGGTTTTCAGCACTGATGAGTTTAGAAAATGTGCTTCGTATTCATCAGAAGGAAGCTAGTCAATCAACATTTCTCAACTCGAGTCTAGCACTTATTCCTCAAGCTTTATTCGTCTTCTTACTATCTTCAATAACAAGCAGTAAGTCTCTGTTGGTTTGGAGTCAAGATTGTAAAGACTTTTACTTCAGTATGCAATTTTGATATGGTAGAATTATAGTTGGAGCAGTTGTTCCAACATTGATCTCAATAATCTCTTCTCTTCTCACCATCAGAATATGCTGTAAAAGAGCGACTCAAATGAATTTCAGTCGAAATCGGATTTGTGAATCAGGTGAACTCCTGTCTAGCCTATCTGTTGAATCAGTGAATAGAATATTTGCAGCTAAGATGACACTATTGATGACGTGTATATTTCCTATATGTCAAGTACCATTTTTTGTATTTGTTGTCATAAACAGAGACTATTGTTGTCTTTCAGCATTTCAAAAGGCTTTAGTTACTGCAGATTACTGTTTTGTCACTTTACAGTTAGTCTTCTGTGTCCTACATACCCTGAAATGTTATCTCCTGATTATATCTTCACCGAATATTAATCGTGATATTAAGCTTATTGTTTCCTTGATAATGACAAGATTGCAGCGATTTCTGTGTCGCAGAATCTAATTAAATTGTTCGTCAAAATTTCATCATTCAATAAATATTGAACATGAATATGTCATTCAGTGAAATGGCTATGCTTTGACTACAGACAGAAAAAGAAATCTTATCTTGATCTTGTCTTCATATTATCAAAGTATTATTTGTCGTATTCAATACATTTCCATCTTCATTTTTGTCTGGTAGATATGTGTAGCTTCCATGCATCAATAAATTGACAAGTAGTGAATGCTTCATCAGATGCTTAATCGACACAATTCATGAGACTATACGACATTTTAGTCAACTGGTAATTGACATCTGAATGTTCTGTTTCATTTGATAATTGTGAAAAGTGCACGAACTTCTTTTTTTCCTTTTAACAGTTATATGTCATGACGAGTTTTCTATTCCATTATCGAATGGCTATGCTGTTGTCTTCTCAATCATCATTTTTCTTTTAGCGAAAATTCGCTTGTTGTTGATATGACCTTACATTTTGAAAACCATATATATATATATATATATTTATTGATATTGTTAGTTATATAAATTTATATATTTTCAAATGGTAGAAAAGGTTTATAGCCCAGGAGGATGAATGATTATATGGTTTTTGTGGTGTTCTGCGAATTGAAGGTTTTCATTACGAAGCAATCGGTGTCTTTGTGAAGAAGGAGTTTAAGGGAACTCCCCTTTGCATGAAACACTTATCTTTCAAAGCTGTAGTCAACAAACGTTTTCAAGTAGAATTAAGTAAGCTGCGTTTATTGCAGATAAATATTGTTATCCAACTTCATAATTATCGTGTAGTCTGGAAAGAAGGATGGACCCCAATTTTTATGACGTCTCACTAGAACTTCAGGAAACTCTGACCTGTAGTCAGTCACTAGCGAGCATCAGATTAGCTTTCAAGAGTTGGTATGGAGAAAAGTGTCCGAGCATGGATTGAAATCAGTTAGAGAACCCTTGTAAATCAGCAAGAAGTACTGGATAGATGTTCCTTCTTTGTTTATGACGCAACTGTGGTACACAGATTACGGCAGTTTACTCCGGGGAATGGTTCATTTTCAGGAATTCAAGAAAGTCACCGTCTGTCACTTCAAATATCTCTCTGAAGAAGAAATCACTGACAGAGGGATATTCACAATATGAATATTAAATGCATCAGATGACAGAATTGATTGGACACTGGTAGGCAATCGAAGATATTTCTGTATTCGTCGGTGATGATGTTGACTGAATTTGATCAGTTGATTTCCTACTGTGATGAACAGTTTTAAAGACTCACCATTGTTGTTAATCATCTTTGAGGCTTTAAACATCTACATTTTGAATTTGCGAGTAGTCGTCATTATGGCGTGTTATCTTCGGTAAATGGTTCTGTCGAATTCACACATTTTTGACTTTGCTATCATTTGATACCTAAAATTGGTGTTTCGCTCTTCTGTGTTGCGAAAACCTCTTCCCCGCTTTACTCGTCAGAACACACCAATCGACATTTCTGAATTCTGAAAACTTCATCATAATTGAAGGGATGATTGTCATTGCAATTGCATTCACGACAAGCACCTCACCCCTCATTCCATCGAACAAAATGTGCAGTCAGCCTAATCACAGCGTCAATCTTATGTACGAAAGATTTATTCTGAGTACACTGCTTCCCTCAGTTATTTCAATTGTTTCCTCCACCGTCTTGATTAATATGGTATACAGACGAGAAATGTTAGTGAACAACACTCACCATGAATCTTTTCCTCCTATGGAAAATACCTCGAGGGAATCTTCATCACCAGGACGTGGAATCATTGCAGCCAAAATAAAAATAATGACAACCGGTTTGTTGCTTTTATTTGACATTCTGATTTCTTCATTTTTTCTGAAAAGTAGTAACTGTGGTTGTTTCCCAGTAATTCATAAACCACTAAGGACTGAACAGTATTATTTATTGTCTTTAATCCTGATGCACTGCATCCTACATACACTTCAATGTTTGCTCTTAATGATATCTTCACCAAACATGAATTGCAGCTACCAAATCATATATGTGATGATTCGAAGAATACTGCACCCCAGAAACTGATCACACGATGCAAGAAAGCTTTCAGAGTGTACACCACAACGAGAAGTCCATTATATCTTAAGCTATTGGTGTGTACTATTCCAAAGTAATGATACTGTCGGCTTTATTTTATAAGGTGAACGAATGACACATTGTCTGTACCCGCTGTTTGTGTGACTATAACCTCTTCACATGAAACAAATATACACATATTTGTTCACACCTGCTTTCTTCTCTCTCCTTAACTGCTCGTTTGACACACTGATTCTGAAGATTAGCTCCATTTGCGAACTCAAAGATAAGAGTAGGAAGATGAAGTTTGCCTGAAACAGATAATTTATTTGACCAACACGGTTCGAACATTTCTATCATACACCCACTTGTCATGTATACTCGCATAGAAGGCAAGTAGCTGTATGAGTAGGATGTCCGAAGTGTGTTGAGCAAATCACTTACATATTTCCGATAAATTACGTCGTCACGTTATTTTGTCAAAAGACAATCATTCGAAACAGAATAGAAGTATATACACTGTCATTTTCAGTCGGACGAGTTCCTGCTCCTTCTCGTACACACTACACACGTTATCTACATGACTGTTAACAGAGCGTAGTAATCTACTTGGCAATAGGCTGAAGACGTGTTGGGGGACTGCACCGATAGGCAAATACGACAAAGAGAGATAGAGGAAGACATTGTTTTTTTAATGTGTGATAATTTTCAAGAGTGGGGATTCGACAGCTAGTGAAAATACTCACTAAAATCAGAGTCTCAGTCATTCTTCTATGAAGTGACACGAATGAGAACAATCTCAACCAGTTCTATGCAGTACAGATGAGAGTATGTTGTCTCCATTCGAAATATGTAACTGCAGCATTAAAATTACTTATATCATCATGGATTGGTGTCACTCGATAGAAAAGTTACATCAACAGATTTGAGCCACAACCTAGTTGGCGTCTGCAGTGCATCAAATTATAAGGTACTAATTGACAGAGAAATGCGTCTACCTACATTACCACTTTCAGCCGAATACATATTGGCGTAATTCTCACAGATGTACATGACTGTAGTTATGGAAAAGGCTGTTAAACGATTTTTCTGACTTTATTCAGAACACTAGGAAGTATATCAACGAATACGGTTAGTGGATTCGATGGCAAAGACATATTTTCAACAGGTAAACTACATCAGTATTCAATGTCATTCGTTGTTGTGCACAATCGTGTTACTATAAAATATCGAAGCATATTCTGCTTCACCTCAGGTTCAAGAAATGCAAATCTTCGTGACCACTACGGTGCAGCAGGTCGGTGTGAGGACAAATACTCACCGAAGACATTGACTAGCGGTCGCGCTTGTCGTGAATTGGCAGAAGTTAGAACTCGTGGGCCATTAGATCGGGTCCCAGTGGCCTAATGGTATACGAGCTCGCCTTGTAACCAGAAGGTCCTGGGTTCGAATCCCGGTAGATGCGTTCTGATGAAGCGTCCTAAACTAGGACGAAACAGCTGTCAGTACTCCCAGGTTTCACAAAGGTTGTCTAACTAATGTCAGCCCATGATGAAATCATGTCACCAAATGCAAATCTCCTGTCTCATTGAAACGACAGTTGGAGCCTTTGATTAGACAACTGATAATCGATTGTATGTGTACAAATTTATCTCGTTATCAGTTGAAAAGTGCAAACACAACGCTGGAATATTTTGTCACCTGTATTACATATGAGAATTGATAACTGTGGAGCGAGAATGGCTGCCTCGATGTTTAGAAGACAAACTGATTTAAACAAATAAATATTTTCATGAAGAAGCTCTTTCTGTTAATTCGATTTGAGTAAAAGCAAACGTTGGTGCAGAATAATGTGGACCCACCTCATTTAGCTGGCCTCCCCTCAGCTGTGTACCACCTATGATCTCTAATACGTCAATTTTCAAGTTCAATTTACATTTGTCTATCAACCGGAATAATTTAGGACAGCCAAAGTGAGATCAATCATCAGGATGACAAGGTATCTCAGGTAATACAGTGTATAACATGAATATTATATATCTTGTAAAAGAGAAGATTACTTGTCAAATTGAATGTTAACAAAAGATTAGTCCCAGACGCCTACATAGATGGGAGAAGATCACGGTTTGATGTGCAAAAGATCAAACGAAAAGAGAATGGTGTATTTTTGTGAATGAACCTCACGAAGTCGAGAAGATTATCCCTCACGGAAGTCAGATGAATATAAGAATGAGAGGACTTGAAAAGATAAGTGAATGAAATGAATGAAGGCGAATAGTTGCTTCCTGATGGGTGACTGGGGAAACTGAAGTCGAACGACAGATTCGTTTTGCACACACAGGTCAGGTTTAGGTCAATTTATCGCGATAGCCTCACAAAACGGAAGAAGAATCATCCTATTTCGTCTGGTGAGTACATTCAATGATCCCAACGAGTTTAGTCTGCATCTTGTGTCTATCAGGTGTTTGTAGATTAAAGAGCTCAAACTCTTTCGCCCCTTTAACCGTCAGCTCCACGGTACCTGATCCAAGAATCTGACTTAGGCCTTTCTTTCTATTCTTTCAATGTAACTGGTCACTCAGTTACATATGAATTGGTATACACAGTTGGAGACAACGAATGAGGTGTGCTTGTCGATGATTGACTGCACCAATGAGTAGGCTGTTGTGATCAGAGAGACTAGTTCTGCAGCAGTGATAGCGACCAACGAAGTGAAATGGACTCATATTATTCTGCACCGATGTTTATTCCATTCCTGTAGAAATGGATATTTGTTTGACGATTAGACTTACCTCTATTGATCTATCCTGCTGTAAGCAGAAATACAGACATTTGTCAATCCACTGGCGTTAATTAGTCGTCATCACCATGTCAGGAGAGTGATAACTAACTACGGAAATCAATTTGAGATTAAACATGATCATAAAAATTCGACGGGTGGATAATATAAGGTATAATTTCGAGAAAATCAGAAGAATATGAGTGGTCGAATAATATGCACAATAAACCGTTTCTCGAACTTCCTAGATACAAGCATTACTATTTTATTGCTTCACGTCCCAAGTGAAAAATAGGGCCAAAAGCTAGAACTTCGAAGCTTGAAACCAAGAAGTGCTTATTTTTACAGGTTGAGGTTTCTGGTTTCACGCCCAACCGTCCATCTTTCGAGGCCTTACTACTAGCTTAGCGTGATCTAGTAGTGCTCTAGTTGGCGAACGAACCCTGGAACACCTGCGTGGTTGGTGAGCATCCTACCACTGGACTACAGGTGCACAGAAATAAGGATGCACTACATAATTCCACTGCCTCTCTGTGTGTTCACGAGGTCAACTGTTCTTCATCAGCAAGTTACATTCGACAACACAATTTAGTGTGTTCACAGTCGGAATTCTGAACATCTACATGCATGAATGAATATGTAAGAGATAAATTATGGTCCAATCACATCTCAGCTGTTACCACAATCTCTAGATAGAAATAATAGTGAGGTGAAGAGTGTGGATGGGTGAAGACAAAATGGACCAAGACACAAATAAACCACAACTATAATTAACTTGGCCAATATTGAGTTCAGTATACTGAAATCAAGACACCTGTAGACAAGATTAAGAATAATACTGAAGAATATACAGCTGATGCAGTACCGCGAAGGAAGTTATATTTAGCTGATTACAGATGGCTCAATAAAATGTCTAAGCCTAATAATCCTAGTAGAATTTGCTACTATTGAAATCCACAATGAAGGATATTCTATTTTGGAGAATGATTGGCTGAAGGAACATCCTGATTTATGAACCATCTAAATATTCAGCTTGATTATTATATTCCACTAGTCATTGGTCTGATTCCACGCAAACTACTTCATATGAATGTGAGAAGCGAGATGGACGAAAATCAAATAGAAAAAGATGTGCATCTGATTAGTTTTGACATAACTAGTTTGTAAACTGTTGCCCCTCTTCAGGTAGTTAAGAATTAACTGAAGTCAGAAACATGACAGAGCTATCGATTATTGAAATAATACTATTAGAAGTTCAGTTATTTCTAACCTCCACTGTATTCAAATGCAAAGAAAAAAGTAAAATCTAGACATGTGGTTGTCGATGGGATCATCAATATCCTGAAACGTAGCAGACGTATTTATGGATAGTTTGGAACATAACGCTCTTAGAGAGCTTCATCCTGCTAATATGCTATGTTGGATATATGTGGATTATACATTCACTCTCTTCAACTCTGAACGTATCTCTCAGTTAGTCAAACGTTTAAAATCAGTAGTAGATGGAATCCAATTCACTTGAAAGCTGGAAGACCAATATGGCGATTGGGAAATGCTGAGCAGTGATAGCGAAAACGCAGAAAACACCGTTTTCGCATAATACATTCTATAGAGAACCGATACACTCTAGTAAATACTGTTGTGGTGGTGTGATACAGACAATGTATGCCAACGGAGTGCTATTCTCATATGTTCCCATCGTTCTATTCAACATTAACAACAGAATGCGATACATCTATTAGAAAATTCTATTTGATATTAGTGTCGAGATGCTATTGCCACATTCTGATATTGCATTGACACACGGAAGTCCTCGGCATATTTCAACATTGTCTTTCATGTTATTTCATGGAAACTGAACAAACTGTAGATGAATTAACAGCGGTTTGATCAATGGGCTTCTGTGACTTGCCGTCTGTTGTTACACCGTGAATTTAATTCATCTCATGCACCATGGGTAAAGGTAGGTCTACTTTAGTGTCTGTATAGTCCAACCAGCCGACTATTGACTACTTAACCAGAATATCTAATTAACGGAATAAAACGAATAAGGAAAACGGCACTGGCAAATAACGACCACCGAACAGACGGTTTTAAAAATGTATAAAGATGATGAGGAGAAAAAGATAAGTAATGAAAATGACAGAAATAACAGAAATCATCTGGGATACACAGTCTCTGTATTCGTGCCGTATAAATGTGGAATATCACAAGCCTTTCGTAGGAAGAACTCTTACCGAGACTGCAATCAACTTGTCATCTAAACAAACAAACTCACTCAGACACAAACTTTGTCAGCTTAAGCACATGATAAATGCAATTAGGAAACGAAGTATAATTTACCGGATACCAGGTATTCACTGTAAATGAGGTCGATAACATCGATCAGATTAGTAGACCGGCGTCATTCATATTATGGAAATGGTTCTCTAACTGATATGAATCCGTACTCAAACGATTCCCCACATATCAACTCTTGTAAATTAATCTGATACTCACTAGTGACTGGCCACAGGTCAGAGTTCCGTGGAGTTCTAGTGAGAAGTCATGACCATCGGGGTCTATTCTATCTGTAGATTGCACTATTATTAACAAGTAGGGAAAAATATATATGTGTTTAACGCAACTCAACTAAATCTACTTGAAGAAGTATGTTGACTAAAGTTTAGACAGATAAGTGTATCATCCATACGGAACTTCTCAAGTTCCTATTTCACAATGAAGTTTGAACTGAAGACGTTGGCAACAAAGGCTCCAAGTGCTTCGTATTGAGAGAGTTGCATTCGCAGAACATCACAACAACCGTCGAATCACCCATCCAGCTGGGCCACAAACCTTTTCACTACTTGGAAATAAACAAATTTATCAACAAATGCATATATCTTTTTATAATGTCGCACCATAACTACAACAAACAGAATTTCAATAAAAGAAAAATGATGATTGAGAAGACAACAGCATAGCCATTCGTTGATGGTCTAGATAACTCGTCATGACATATAACTGTTAAAAGGAAAAAAAGAAGTTCGTGCACTTTTCACAATTATCAAATGAAACAGAACATTCAGATGTCAATTACCAGTTGACTAAAATGTCGTATAGTCTCATGAATTGTGTCGATTAGGCATCTGATGAAGCATTCACTACTTGTCAATTTATTGATGCATGGAAGCTACACATATCTACCAGACAAAAATGAAGATGGAAATGTATCGAATACGACAAATAATACTTTGATAATATGAAGACAAGATCAAGATAAGATTTCTTTTTCTGTCTGTAGTCAAAGCATAGTCATTTCACTGAATGACATATTCATGTTCAATATTTATTGAATGATGAAATTTTGGCGAACAATTTAATTAGATTCTGCGACACAGAAATCGCTGCAATCTTGTCATTATCAAGAAACAATAAGCTTAATATCACGATTAATATTCGGTGAAGATATAATCAGGAGATAACATTTCAGGGAATGTAGGACACAGAAGACTAACTGTAAAGTGACAAAACAGTAATCTCCAGTAACTAAAGCCTTTTGAAATGCTGAAAGACAACAATACTCTCTGTTTATTACAACAAATACAAAAAATGGTACTTGACATATAGGAAATATACACGTCATCAATAGTGTCATCTTAGCTGCAAATATTCTATTCACTGATTCAACAGATAGGCTAGACAGGTGTTCACCTGATTCACAAATCCGATTTCGACTGAAATTCAATTGAGTCGCTCTTTTATAGCATATTCTGATGGTGAGAAGAGAAGAGATTATTGAGATCAATGTTGGCGCAACTAATCCAATTATAATTCTGACATACCAAAATTGCATACTGAAGTAAAAGTCTTTACAATCTCGACTCCAAACCACTAGAGACTTACTACTTGTTATTGAAGATAGTAAAAAGACGAATAAAGCTTGAGGAATAAGTGCTAGACTCGAGTTGAGAAATGTTGATTGACTAGCTTCCTTCTGATGAATACGAAGCACATTTTCTAAACTCATCAGTGCTGAAAACCAGGCTGAAACATCCAAGGAAAGAATTTTCAAGAAAATATGTATTCTACAAAACCATTCGCCATAGATTACACGAATATCAATTCCAGTAAATCCGATAATGCAATATCTTATACCATCTGTCAGATGAATGGTGAAACCGGCTAGTACAATGAAGAATATATAGACTTTTGTTGAACGTCGTAGACTACAATTTGGCCATTGTGATTGACATTCATTTACAAAGCCTCGATTCCCACTTTCTGAGTTGTCTTCGTGTCTTTGAATAGTACCACCAGTGAATAAGTAAATAATCCATAGGAAAGTGATTAAAGAATTAGTGAGTATTGCTAACACTGCAATACTTCCAATTGTCGAACCAAGTAGGTAATCAAAAGTGGTCATTGTATGTACTTAGTTTGCACCAGTGAAGTGAATTGTCACTTGTATACGCTTCGACTGATATTTAAGCGTCGTGAATGAAATTTATTCAACAGGTATCTGATGTCTATTTTTGGTCGAAATGAAATTGGAAGAGATAATTGATTTCGGTTTTTATTGTAGACTAGTCAGCATCCTTCAATTCATTGTAATTATAGCTTACAGACTGAGAAATAATCGTGGCGAACCTGTTCGAAACTGATCACCATTTCTTGTGTGTGGGGACAACAATCACACACATTCTCACCGCCCTGTTTTAAATTTCAGGTTATATAATGATACATGTGTAGCGACAAATTCTCTATCCAGAAATAACCTACAATATTGAGTGGAATGAAAACGCCTATGCAATTTTCATGTATCGGGAAAAAATATGCAACGATAAGTCCACCAAATTTTAAATAAGTTGGTTCCAGAGAACTAGGTATACGTGAATACAGTGGTATATGAACACTTATTATTAAACCCGCCTACTCCGTCCCGATCAACTCGCTTCTTGTTTCATGTTCACGGTGTTCTAATTTCTACCTGATAATTATTATTTTAGATTATGGAATTTCGTAGCGATATCTGTGTGGATTTAGTGACGGGCCAAATTCACTTAAAGAGGTCAGTGAAAACCGGAGTAGTTGTTTCCTCATAGTTTTGTACTGTTCACAAGGCGTGGAATCTGTGACTTCGAAGTTGAACAACAAGCATTAATAAGTGTTGAATCCTAACTTGTGTCTGTTTGTGATATGGCGTTACTGTCAACCACTGCCTTCGACAGAGCATCTACTTCAGCCATACATAATGGATTCTGCTTTGTAGTACAGCTTCAAGTCTATGTTGATTTCGTCATGAAGCCACATCATTAAGAAAGTTTATCATATGCCAGGAGGTATTGGGCAACTATTTCGTCCTACTTTGTGGATATTCAGTAGCGTGCAACTACAACCCCGCTGGGTGTCAAGTTCGAAATCTTCACGTTACGATATCAAAATCGTTGGGCTTTCCACCACTGAGCGTCAAATCTGATGACTTGTGAATTCCAGCTTCTATCAGCTTGTTCAATAGCTGTAAAGTACTGAATAATTTTCAGTCACCTCTACCTGATTTCAGTTTTTGACCGGGTCTACAGTGAAAGTGATCTAAATTTCTGGAAGAACTCATAATTTGAATTGTCAGTCTATATCTATTGAATGGATGTCCTAAAGGTTTATCGAGAAGTCATGATTAATGGGGTATGTGATGTGTGAGTGAAGTAGATACACTGTCGGAGACATTGGATGAGGGTAGCGCAACATCATGAATGGATACGAGATACGATTCATTGGTTATTGAATTCTCGCTCAAGCGGCTGAATGGTCAACTAGATTGGCCGTGTGACCTCCACCTCCCAGTCTCCATCCCTGGTTAACAGTCCCAAACTAGAAGGGAAAGGCTGCTTAATGCTCCCTGTTTTTCAGTGATGACTAGCTGACGTTGGTTTGTAGCGAAATCCACATTTACAATGTTCATTGCATGGATTTGTTTTTCTCAAATATATTTTCTATTAATGGTTTCATCGGTTGGATGATTTCATCAAGAGCTGTAATCGGTTATCAAACCATTGGAAAACCTGGGAGTGTTGGACAGCTGTTTGGTCCTAGTTTGAGGATCTTCGGCTGGGCTTTGAGTTTGTAAAAAACACAAATCCTTACAAACCAACTCAAGAAAATTAGTCTGACGCTCGTTATTGACTTGCTACAGTGTGGTGTTTTTTAGAGTTCTAGGTGAGAAGTCGTGACCAGTGAGGTCAATCCAGTCAAGTGTAAGGATGGATGTCCGACGTTCGACATTGCTTGGTGTCGCGCTAAATGTTGAATTGGTAGAAGTTAGAATTCATGATCTGGCCACTGAATCGAGTCCCAGTGGCTGAACGGAACATGAAGTTGCTTTGTAACCGGAATGTCCTGGGTTCGAACCCTGGTGTTGAGTGTTTACTGCCAATGATTCTTAGAAACCAAACCATAGAAAATGATTAACTTCTGATTGCAGAGGAAGGCGTGTGTCATCTAAGGCGTGAAGATAAACGCCAGTCAGTAAGGTTGCGGCATATACCTGAAGTCTACTAAAGAGTTGAACACTATGGAGCCCTGCGACCCTGTACAATCTAGGAAAGTTTAGTCGTTTCGAAAAACGTTTATCAGACTACATTTTATTGTGAGAAATACAGAGAGACATTTTTGAAATTAAATATACAATTAACCAAAAGGATATTTCATTTTATTGATAGTTACTGCCAGTGGGATGAAAGATTTACGCTTCATCTTATTTGGTACTCACATGGTGGGTGTATCACTGACAATGCGTATCGTCTGAAACTTCACGGCATCAACGAATAGACTGCACTTGGAGCCGAGATGAAAACAAAATCCTAGTACTACAGTTAACAGAAATCAGATGATAGAAAATTGAAAAATTTAAAAAAAATCAGTGGATACATTTTCAAAACTTCATGCAATTCTTCCAATTAATAAACTTGAACAAAGCAACAACAACAGGATAATATGAGCTCATCTTTTATTATTTAATCGAGGATTCTTCTCAACTGGTTACAACCTGAACGATAAAAAATATGAATTACATTAAAGATATGAACATACTTTTCCACGATTACAAGGAGTAATTGGTAGGAAGTAAAAGTAAAATTAATTGACGACGTTTCGAATACAAACTATTGCTCATAATCATATCAAGGTTTCATATCAACTTGATATGATAATGAGCAATAATTTGTGCTCGAAACGTCATCAGTTAATATTACTGTACAACACTGTGTGTGATTTATCAAAATAAAATCTTATCCATAATGGAATTATACTATACCACAGTGCCCAGGATTTATACTTGTATCAAGGAAGTAAAAGTATCATTAGTCTGGAATGATTTAACTGATTAAGAGTTTCAAACACTGACTATTTATGGAATAATTAGACAGTTGGACAGATTTGCCTGTATTTATGTGTGTGTGTGTGTGTATAGAAACAGGGTCTACCTAGAAAGAGCATAACAAAAAGTAGATTACGCAACTAGAGAAAATGTTTTATCTAATAGCCAATAGAAAAAAGGAAAGAAAAGAACATGATAGGGTGAGCCATGTTTAGATGATGAGAGAGTAGAGTTTTCTAAACAGGAAGTTACGAAAGTTACTAAAATGGATTGGTGAGAACATTATTTGATTGTGTAAGGAAGCTATGTTCAAAAGAAAAGATTGAGGAAGAGCTATCCATTGTGAAGAAATCCCTACGCTATAGTGGTCACCCAAAAAGTTCATCGACAAGTATGGGAGATGTCATGTTGAAAAAGTGAAAGCAGCACAGTAAAGAAAAAGCCTATCTTTCTGCAGCTTGCATTCAAAGGTGATGATATTGCTTGTAGAATAAGATGTAGACTGAAGGCTGCCTTGAAAAGAGCATATCCAGCCGCCAAGCTTGTTTGAGACAATCAAAAATGAACAAATGCCCATCTCATGTTAACTCCAACTGTGTCTACCAATTTATATATACGTGCCAAATCTCATACATTGGAAGAACAGAGAGGAGAGTTATTGTTCACATTTCTGAACACACACCAAAGAACCTGAGACTGAAAGTTCCGCAAGCAATAAACAGTGCGATTGCGCGTCATCTATTGGACACGGGTCATATTGTAGACAACCTGAAGTCATTCAAAATAATCAACAAACAAAAGAAACCTAGCTTGCTACGCTTTGCTGAAGTAATTGCTATCAAACGACTTAAACCAAATCTATGTACGCAGAGAGAGACAGTGGTGAATGTTGTACTGCCCTGGTGATAACAAAATATACAGCTTTTATGAGTCCGTCTTCTTCATGTTTAGAAAACTCTATTCTCTCATCTAAACATGACCCACCTTACCTTGTTCTTTCCTTCCTTTTTTCTACTGGCTATTAGATGAAACATTTTCTTTAGTTACATAATCTACTTTTTTGTTATACTCTTTCTAGCTAAACCTTGTTTCTATACACACACGCACACATAAATACAGGCAAATCTGTTTTTGTTTCCCAGCTTAATTGTCTAATTATTCTATAAATAGTCAATGTTTGTAACTGTTAATTAGTTAAATCATTCCGGACTAATGTTACTTTTACTTCCTTGAGATCGTAGAAGAGTATGTTCAAATCTTTAATGTAATTCATATCTTTTATCGTTCAGATTTTAATCATTTGAGAAGAATCCTCGAAATAAGAAAAAATGAGGTCATATTATTCCGGTAGAATTGTCATTCTTGCTTTGTTCAAGGATACATCTTCATCATATCAATGAAGATTATTCATAAAAGTTAAAAGGAGGTGTACAAGCAGACAATACTGCCGTCAATCAATTCTTACTCAGGAGATTTACTTCAATCTGCATAATGTCGTAGTCCCCATTATATCAATGATGATAGAAGCTGAAGGAATTGAGAACGCCAGGAGTATGCATAATGAAATTTTCATGGGTATGAAATCATTGTGATAATAAAATTAGCTCGTACAATTAGTACGATTGCCTAATACCAAAATGTATAATTAGAGCCTGAACAAACAAGAAATAATGAAAACAAAAATTATGAAGAACTGTAATAAAGGATCAGTTTTTTATTGACTGAAGGATAAATGAATCAGATTGGTTTGACGGGAATAAAGAAAAGTATGAATGTCCAACTGTGCGTCGGTGGGACCATGCACATACCTTTACCTCGTTGAGCCAGAAAAAAGCTGGCAAAGAGAAAAGCTGGGCATGAGACAGGCTAGCAACCCCATCCTGTAAAAATAAACGTCACTGCTAAACACCAATGATCTCTCCTGTTGATTCGATAAACACAGCTTCCGTTATCAATCTCTCCATCACCTAGTGACATAAGATTTTAAAACTGTCATTCCATCCCATCCTATTATGTGGTTGTGTGTAACTGCATGAATGGAGTGGTACAGCTGAACTATTCTCTAGATTTCTTATCTTATTCGAGCGAACCAGCGTAGATTTTACTAGGTTTCTATGTTTGGCTAGTCTGACTGCCCCTGTTCTACTATTTTGACCTATGTATTTGACCCTACAATGATTGCAGGCAGAGTATTAGGGAAACTAAATTGCTTCGTTTTAAAGGCTCCACAGAATCTTTTAACCGACAAAGCTCTTTTTTAACTGAGTTTGTGGTTGGTTTGAATGCCAGACACTTTTATTCCTGCCTTTATATGAATTCTGCCTATGGTGGTTTCCAAGGTTCCTTCCTTGCATGGAATTACTACTGATGATTTAAATTCCTAATTGTTGGCGTTGTCATCCACATATTTGACTTGGATGTCGTCAATATTTTTATTATTACTATCACTATTACCATCACATATTTTATGGCTAATTTATCAGAGTAATTATTAAGTTTCAAGGCTTCTCTTCGGTGTATCACTTTCTGTCTTAGATTTTTATTTGGTACTACTTAGTTTTTGTGCTCTATTGTCACTTAAACATTTCACCAATCCCAGTTTTACTGGGATGATCAGAAGTCCAAATATTGGCTTGGATGTGTGGTTTTTCTGCAAGCACAAGTGTGTGTTAAACTTTCCATCTTCTTTCATTTTTAAACACTACAATCTAACATTGAAAGCTGTCCCGCTTCGTGGCTTTCCAATTCATAATTGAATTAAATTGCCTCCACCTTTGAGCTAATGTGTCCGAAAAAATCTATCTATATCTTGTCTTCTAATTACAGTTCTGCTACAAAAACTTCAGGCCTGAAGCTCTATGTTCCACTGGGAACGTACAGGAATGGAGAAAAACTGAAAGGTCAACTAATAGTATTAGTTTAAGGTGTTAAATCAAACAGTCGGAAAAGTTTGTACTTCAATTTCATTGACTTTCAGAAGGCCTCATATAGTAATTTTGGAACTACTTCAACCGTATAGAGTGCTCGAAAGCTTTACCATACTCATTCAACAGCTCTATAACGGCAATGCCACATGTCAGATGATCTACTATGGAAAATCTCATCTATGAATTTGAAGTGAAAGCTGTTTATTATCATTGGTGATGTTACTAATTGTGGTGGACTGCATTCTATGGCACACAATGAGAATGGGAAGTGTGAGGGGAGCCAGAAGATGGAAGTGTTTTTTAACAGATAACAAGAGTCTAGGAGATCTGAACTTCCTCGATAATCTTCTGTCTTATGTCACACAAACTTGAACACAAACACAAGAACCAACAAACTGACAGAAGAAGGAGGCAGGTAAGATTTCATTTAACTATGAGTATAATCACAAACATTTTAGTTTTAATTGCACTTCATATTATTATTATTATTTTATGCATTGACAGCTATTTAGTCGATCCCCTCACCGGATATAACTTCTTAAAAACCATATATATATACGACTGTGCAGCTTGATGATAAATTCGTTGAAAAGAGTCTCTTCGCTGAAGAACTTGTTTTGATTTTCTGTATGTTACAATGGGAATTTTCCGTGAGGATTTTAGTTGACTGTATGGAAGACAGAGTTGATGAAGTTCACCAAACAATCACTAGCAACTGGTGAAATTTGAAAGAGGTCATTTCTTTCACTAAGTCGACAAGGCAGTATCATTTCAACTTCAGGCGTCAGTATGATTGACGATGTCAGAACCAGAATCTGAAAGGCAAGACAAACTTTCGTTTATATGGAATCAGTGTGGAAGTCTGCTGCAGTAAGCAAGATTTGGATTATCAACACCAATGTCAAGTCGGTCAGTTTTTCTACATGGATGAGAAACGTGGTGCGTCACGGAATGCGTTTCCAACAGCCAGCTGCAGACTTTTATCAACATTCGCTCACTTCGCTGCCTCTTTAGTGAAGATCAAACAGCCAACTAGAAAGGATTCGACAAAAAAGATACTCTGGGAATGAATGAATTAGAAACCTGTCGCTGAACAAATATTTCGAAGCAAATCGAAATTGATCCAACAAGCTGTGTGGAGACCATTGAATGACATCATGGGTTAGTCAGGCTCTCGTGTGGAATTCGAATGTGACTTGTTTATCTGAGGGTAATAAGCAGGATATTGTGTGAGGTGATAACTTATGGTCAGTCTTGGAGATTCATGATAGTGTCTACTGGTTTCATAATCCCTCCATATGGTTCTGTCTGTATACGGGCAATAAGAAACAGCAAAGAAGCTATCATCTGAAAGGTAAACTGTGACCTGGTATGATACTTATTATCACCATTATATTATACTTCCCTTGGATTCCGAGTGGAACATAAAGTTTCAACGACACATCTCCCCTCTTCTATTTTATGCCGTCCTCTTCATCTGAGCCCGCGATTGCCCGTAATCTCTTATCACTTTCTCTAACGCACACGATCTCCTCCATGCACCGACGACTCACTCATCGCCTCCCATTCACATTCCATTTGAGCAATAGTCTGCATTGAACGAGATGTCACTCAACGGGCTCCTCAATAGTGTATGTCCGAAGCATCTCCATTTTCTCCTACAGATTTGTTGAGAAATTGGTTCCTGTTTGGTTTGTTCTCGGTCAGACTTTCTTGGTGCTAATTCTTTCTGATCGGTCGGCCATCTGATCTTCAGTACGGAGTCAGCGAAGTAGGCAGCTGTTGATAAAAGTCAGTATAAGCTTGTTGGAAATCCTTATAGTGAGACACTGGTCAAGTTTCCGGCCTTTTTTAACAAGCAAATTGATTTGACGACCAGCTGTGTTTCTGCCCTGATACCGCTGTAGTCATGCATACTGTCTTCAGACTAACAATAGTAATCTACTCGTTTGAGTCTAAAGCTTTCTCATTTCAAGTAGGAGAATGAAAATAGGTCTTTCGTCTAACTGTATACATTTTTGAAATAACTACCCATAAGCATACGAATAAGATATTCGCTTCTACTGAGAAAACTCAGCTTTAAAGAAAGTAACTTGTATGGTGCCGCAATCAATTCAACATTAATACAAGTACACGCAAGAGAAGTTATATACAAATACTATTCAAGAGGGCCAGCCAGGATTCACTGCAGCACCACAACCTTAAATAAAATTGAGGAAAGATATGCCGGGAACGTCATTTAAAAGAATGGATACACACGAAGCTTCATCAAAAGAGATCCACCCTCAACCCAGCGTACAAAAGCAAATGACACCAAGCAAAAAAAACAAAGTAAATCACACTACCATATATATGAAGAACATCTAGGTAATCAGAGCATGACCCTTCAAAACTTTAGCTATTGACGTCGCACATAAACCAACAAAATCACTTTAATCAGCCAGCTTTGTGTCAACTAACAACAACTCAACAACGAAAGAAGATAAAGTTCTTAAAACTCGGATAGTTTAATGAAACACATAATTATTCGTTTTTCGACTGATTATAATTGGCCAGATTTTTCAAATGGACAAACAATCTGTCAGTATGAAAATTTGTTTAGATGTGTTACATTTCCGAAGTTAAGTTGGATTGTTTTCTGGATAGGGGAAGAGATATGTAACGAGAAGGAGGGGTGTATTGAGAGTGTGTGAAATGTTGGTCAAAAGACATGAATTGTGAAATCTTGAATCAAATCGATAAGAGCTTCAAATACATTCGGTGGAGTGTGTAGAAAACTGTATACCTAGAATACCACAGTTGGTCAACGCGGCTCCACGCGAAGTGATCATCTCTGAATGCGCTAAAATCTTCAATGATTCCATTGAACACTGTCTACAAACTTCAGCCACCTTTCTTAATGTTGATTCACATATTTCACAGTCACTTTCGGAATTCGATAAGATAATAAGTGTTCGTTGACTTTGAGGATAAAACTTGTCATTATCAGTGTAACTGATGTGAGTGATGTTAAGCTACGCATATCAGCTATCAGTACAAGGGATCATGTCATTTCCATCAACATGTATTTGTAATCAACCCTTTGAATGATGAAATCTCTGAGGACAATTTCGAGTTCAGTACAGAGCTAATTGTTCTAGTGATTGGTCAAGTTGTAGTCACAGGGTAATCAGCGTTGTCTCTTATGTGGATTTTCTCTTGTCCCCTACTTTCTATGGTTATTTGCTATTCATTGAATGAAAGTTGCTGTGCACTCATGTCGAATAAGACGATGCGGAATAGTGTCGCAAAATCGAACGAACAATTTGTGTGTGTACGCGCATGTGGGTGACAGTGGAACATCCTCTAATTTGTGAGAACTGAATGTCCACATTGATTTATCACAATATACGTCTCCCTTAAATATTTGGCTGAAATTTACAAAATCACGACTAGGATGTTGAATTTGTTTAGGGAGAATGTGTGCCACAGACAACAAATTTTCACTTATTCTGAACCATGTTTGGTCAAACTGAAGAGTGGATAAGTGTCGCACTGAGAGGAAGTCGTATCATACTGAGTCGAATCATAGTTATTCAGACTGCTTGCCGGAGACTAATGAATATGGAGGTTGTAGAAATCTTCGAACACAAGTTGACGCCCCAATGATGACGACATTCGAATTACTCAAAGTCGCTGACATGCTGTGAAGATAAGATACAACGTAGATCAAGCAGTATTCTGTTCAGATAAAATAACGCAGGTGTGATGATTTGTAAACCGTTCACAGACTGATGGTGGATGAACTTTTCATTTTACTTCCATTTTTTTATGATTAATTTATGGAATCCTATAAGTCTATGTTAAACGGACACTCAGTTTTCGCTGAGGGAGCTGGAAATGCCTCTATCGAAAATCCATAGAGTATATGGGCTCCGGAATGCAAAATTGCAGAAACTAGCAAAATATACAATGGAGCAATTACTCGGCAGTGACGAATACCTCCCACAACATTCAAACATGCAATACTTAGGTTGAATGGAATGCATAAATCTATGCCTAACAGCGTTCTTCCAGTTCAACGGCCGAATATATGGACAAGGTACAGGAACACCACACCCTTGTGATCGCCAATATCAAGTTCGATTGGAGAAGCAGTGTGAAAAGCTAAAAACATAATCCTACTAAAGATCAAACCCAAAATTTATATTAGACGACGTAGATAACACTTGTGCCATAATCAAAAGAAACGAGCTGGACAAAACTCACAACTTAATGAACAGCGTTTTCAACGATAACAAATTCACAAGAGAAGCGGAATCCGAGAACAAAAACCCTTATTTGAACGCCTCAGTCAAGTGAAAATCCACAGGGGAATCAGAAACTCAAATTTATGGAAAATCAACTCAAACAGACCAAATATTGAATTACAACATCAACAATCCTCTAATACACGAAAAGAATTGCGTACAAACACTAATGAAACAGGCTAGCCAGGACTCATTGCAGCACTCCCACATTAAGAAAAGTTGAAGAAAGATATTTCATGCAAGTTTCTCGAATGAATAGACATCGACGGAACTTCATCAAATGACACATACCACCAAGCCGATCTACCAAATCAAAGGTAATCAAGGAAAGCACAAAGAAAATCGCCCTTGCATACATGAAGGACCACTCTGAAATCACTGCATGACTCTTCACACCATTAGCCATTGGCATCTGACATAAACCAAAAAGTCACTTTATTCAACCAGCCATGTGTCAGCCAAAAGACTCAACAGTGAAAGAAGATAAAGCTAACATCATCTACAAAATAAATTGTGACAAGTGCGAAAACACTACATTGGCCAAAGTGGACGTCCATTTCGTCTTCGTATGCATGAAAATACACTAGGCGTCAAAAGACAAGACATCCACTCCCTCGCTCATATCGCTGCAGACAGACAACCATGGACACCAATTCGACTGGGACAACGTTCAAATATTAGACAGAGGAAACATCAAGAATGCTGGAGAATTTTTCAAAGGGTGCCTGATATTCCAATGAATCGTCAATCAATAAACACATTGAGGTAGGCAAAATTTACCAATCGATAAGAAGAAAATCTCACACACAAAGGTTCAAACTTCAGGCCAAAGAAAAAATCAACACCAATACCAACAAAAGTAGCCTAGTGGGTGTGAAAACACACCAAAACAACCAACCATATTCAAGATGACAAGAAGAGATAACTTATAAACTCGTGGAGAAATCTGAAAGCTCACTCCAAAGAACTGAAGTGTGCACTGAAGATGTCGCCTTGTAGGGGAATGAAAGCTTCGTAAATAAACCATCCAGCTCAGTGAACACAACCACATCAAAATCATCCTCAACCTGAGCTACAAATCTTCGCCATCACATATCAGCCTTTCGCCTAGGGTTCGTGCTATTTGATGCTCACCAGTCAGCTAAGCGTATCTGCAACCTTCATGAAAGGATTCATGTTCCTTCTTAGATTCAAACCCGCGTCACCCAATGCTGCTGTCACAGACAATGCCACTCAGCTATTCGGGCTCGTGATTGACGTCCTGTAGGACTGAAGTTGATACTTTGATTGGGGTAATCGGCAGGAAGCTTTGGACTTTGGTTTCGTGCTAGTCGGTGGTCACTATTCAGCGAGGCGTATCGACAACCTTCTAATATCATCAAATCAATGTGCGTCGTGATGGCAAGCTACCCAGAATGGTGGCCACCTCGAAAACCAGAGTGACAGAACTCAGTCTACATCAAACAAAGGACTAGACACATTAAACTAGTTACTAGTGTTCAGTCAAACAGATGCTTTAACTATGGGAATTCCACTAAGCTCTGCAGGAGCACACGTCTTCATGTATAACTTTGAGAGAATAAGGTTGAGACCTGCAGTCGACAAGACAACCTATTATCGATATGTCAGTGACACATATTGATGTGTGGAACAACGAAATTCACGCGTCCTGCACACTCGCATTATTCAGTGATGCATATTCGGACGCTGCATTCACTATGGAACAGGAAGGTACTGGGAAGTTTCATTTCCCGAACATCGCCAGACAGTGGCTAAAAGCTAGTTGTCTTCATATATCAATTCCCCGGAAGACAACATTGAATGCACAGTGCTTAAATTTCAATATTATTTTGTCCAGATAGCTATAAATGTGCATTGGTCAAAACTCTGTTTTAGAAAGTCAGGTGGGGAGGTATCACAGATTTTTGGAGATATGTTAATTATTTAATGTAAATTAACCATCAGTTAGGAAAGATATGATTCAACGTTCAAATATCAAACAAATCACACTTCATCTTTCAAATATAATGAATACTGAATATCTCACTAACCTGAGACTATCCTACAACTAAGTTGTCTCCAGTTCACCGGAAACATACCCGTGTATATAATGAAAAGTCGGTAGATACTCCTCTCGATTTAACTCAACTTATGTGTACATATTTACATGCATATGTTATCGCAAATACATTGGGAGGATAGAAAGCAGGACACACATCGCATTCCATGGACAAATCCTGGAAAGCCTACAGGCCTTCAATAATATTACTATTGACATCTCTTTGATACGGGTCGTGAGATCAATATCATGAATTCTTTGAGAATTATTAATGTGTAGAATAGTTCGATTGTCCTCACATTTGCTGAGGAAACGCCTTTCAAACACCTGAATCCCGATTTGTGTGTTCCGAAAACAGCAGTTGTCTATCGTTCCTTGTCCCGGGAACTCTATGTCTTCACTCCCTCTTTTATTCAAATGCATTATATTCGGCGCTAAAATACTCAACTCCTTGATATGCTGCATCCACCGCCTGTCTCTAAATTCTCTCGTTCGAATTGAACTCACAAGATTGTTACTCGACTTTGTAGTCACTCGTCATCTTATCTTTATTACGCATCATCTTGTCTGTTCTAAGCACCTCCGTCATTGTTGTGTGCAGGCGTTTATTTTCTCTTCTTTCAGCTTGAACATTTTGTGTACGAGCTCCACAAATGTAATTTCTGAACACTGTTTATCAGATTTGCATGTCTCAAGTCAACTGACATTACGGGACACTCGCAAGTATATTGAAATCATTCTGTACACAAACTTGTCAATTATTTTAGGCTGTATGCAGCTAATGAGAAGCCGATTGGATGAATGATGTAACCATCTTATTGTGCACAAATGACAGTTTTTTCAGCTTACTTAGATTGTGAATGTCACTATGAATTGGATAATTTACGATTATTTAATTCCATAGTGACGCGAAAATGAAATGATTATTCGTAGTGGCATTTCATAATCACTTAATCACAGGAAACGAAACAACAGCACAGAGATTGAGCAGAATATAAGGATTTGTATTTTGCTTTCAGGAATTCATCATGAGTTGACATTGGTTACAGGGAACATCGGGAAACATGCGAGTACTGGACTGTCCACGAGCTCGCCTTGTAACAAGAAGGTCCAGGGTTCGTATCTCGGTGAGCGCGTAGTGTTGAAGAGTGCCAGGCGTGGACGAAACAGCTGTCCACTACTCCATGTTGGCTAAGCAGTTGTCCTCCGACCGACGCCGTCTCATGATGAAACCCTGAAAGCAATCAAATCCCTGCAAACCAACACTTGAATCTGTATTTTAGCATTTAAACAATACAGTAAGAGCAAGTGCCAATGAACACACTTACGTGGGTCGCCAGATGGCCCTTCCTTATATGGTGAAACTGTGAATGTCTCAAACACTTTCTTTTTCAACTTATGGTTAACTACAATTTTTCTTTCATTGTGAGCTGTTTTGAACGTGCTGAAAATTTGTTATTTTGGATCTTTATTCTAGATGGCCAGAAGTCGTTATTTAAGATTGTCGTGACACCCAAATCACACTCACCGCGTTTTGAGGAATATTTGTAGCTGGCAAGGAATTCCGGATGTCTCAGTTGCTGACAATTATACATCGAAGATCATTATGTTCACAACAGACACGTGGATCAAGTGGAAATAAATGCAGTAGGTCGTTCCGCCTATGATTCTAATCATTCTGCTACCAGTCTCTATTTCCCATATAATTCGGAAATAAAGACACATGACTAAATGTGGAAATGATACCACAGAATTGGTAAGAAGATCACAGAAGCATTCAATAAAAATGAGACGACATTATAACCATAGAAGGAAACATTCGATATGTGGCGGGTATGGTGATTGGCATCTTATATCACTGTGTTGTTTAAATGAGTGCCGTTGTTTGTTGGTATTTGCTATATGAATCACAGATAATTCTGCCAAATAAAAAGTCCTAAATTCTTAGCAGTATCTGTGTTGTCGTTGCTTGGTATAGTGAGATTCGGTCATTGTGAAATACAATTACACTTACAAATAACTATTACACTAGGATTCTTTACAGAGCAGGTATCAGGGTGGCATTTGGACGGACAAACTCATTCAGAAGCAGGCTTTGTAGGCTGAAGGACCCTATTGATTGCATTCGATCGAATAATGTCAGTAACAAAATACCTTGCAATGACTGTGAGATCAAACCAGTAGATCCCAACATTCAGGTTATTGGAACAACAGAATCTCACTTTGCGTAGAATGATCGACGAACACTGCCAACGAATCAGTCGTCCAACAAATATGCATCAGGAAGTGGATATGGATTGTACATTAGACGAGATCATGGACCAACACGACACGCTTGGCTGTTCAGTCAAGTCCAATTTGAGATACGATGAGTTGGGATTCCAACAGTGATATGGAGGAAGTTGTGTGAAGAGGAGATGAAAGCTTATGAGCAGCCATGGAGACAGCAAAAGTGGGCTACAGATAAGAGGCTGTTCTACTCGGATCTCAAGGGAACAAGAAAAGCATAAGTATTCGCAGAGTGATTTTACAACAAAGATGGATGGCTTAGAAACGGACTCAACCATTTTAATGGAAGCGGTAATACACAATCAAAGAATGAAGTGGGACAGAACTAATGTGGCCAAAAGAAATGAAGGTGGAAAGACAGAGGCAAGCTGACCACAGAACCTCCGTCCACCGAATCTACATCACACATGTGTAACACAACGCCAATACAGGAGATGTGGAAAACAATATCGTCAATGAAAATAAATGATGAGAAATAATGGAATTATACAAGTGAAGTTTTTAAGTTTTGTGACTGTCTTGATATGATGAACTAAATTCTGGTTGAAATGTCATCAGTAGATAAGTTTGTATTCCTGTGTTCTTTTCAAAGAGAGTAATGAGAGTGGAAATTATGAACTACCTTTCTCAGTGAACTATTGTCAAGCTATGCAATGAAACAATCGAGCCTACTGTGGGAGGGGGAAACGGATAGCCATAACATCGTTCTCTCTGTAACACATTCGAAATAGAAAAGTGACCAAGCAGCCGATGAATACCTTTGAAAACTAAAGAAGAAGAAGAATATTTACTGTAGCTGCCTTCAACTGTCTTGAACGCGTGTATGCTCTACTTACAGTGTATAAGCCAAGGCTCGCTGTCCATCAAGTTGAAGATATGTCTAATTACACCAGATATGGAGATTCTGTGTTCGGCTTACAAACATCAAATAAACACGCATTAAGTGTAAAAGTCTCCTTTGAATTTATTTCTAATTAAGATGGTGTTACAATGAATGTGAAGGAAATAATAACCCAAAATATTCGATCATTATTCACTAATGCACTACTGATGAAGACAGCAGAATTCCTTTTTCAACACATATCGGAAAAGTAGAACAAAGTGAGATTCATGAGAGCCTACTTCCGAGATGTACGATGAATGCACATTTTACACGCTTGAGGGACTATAGGTTAAACTCTTCTTCAATTTCATGCTTATCCACTGCAAAATCGATTAGATCAAACAATGATATCTGCGAGAAATTCAGAGTGAGATCAGAATACCACTTTTGATTCATAACAGCCTACTTCAAAGATGTACACTGAATGTACATTTCACACCGGACAACATGTGTCAGAGTAAGGTTGATGATATTCCTATGGATTCTGAATAACATCGTCTCCTCAAGAAGTATGGAAGTGATCCAATGAAACAAGTGATCGATTAGTGCGTTTCTTTTTATAGTTAGCTAGATGATTCACAATCACGGCATAGAATCAAAAATATTCGGAGTACATAATGAGTAATAAATTTAATAATAATAATAATAATATGTTCCTTGTAATTTTCATCACAGCAGATAAAATGTTTTGTGGCTGAAATCTGCTGCAGTAACCTTCGTTAGAGTAACTGAAGCCAGTGACTCGAGTGACTCTAATCCACAATCAGATCTGTTGATTCAAGGCTGTAGATTCATATCGCGAATGGAGACAGACCATTGGGTTCCAGCTGATTATCATGCTCCTCTAACTGCTGGTGAGTCAAACACGGCTGTCATCAGAGACACCAGGGAGTCGATCGTCAGAGAAAAGTGTTAGCTAGACCAAATATTAGATCATCTTCAGTGGAAGTAAGAAGCACATAGAGCAGGTTATTAATATCATTCCTGCTTGTAAACAGAAGTTCAACAGGCCTGTTGAATGAAGGATTTAAGAACTGTGTGATGAATAGAAAGTATAATGTTAGACGGTTAAAATGAGAAAGCATCCATAAATTTCTTCAACACCTCGTTTATTTGAAATATGTAGATGCAAATCCGAATCAACGAAATGTATGTAAAACAGTGTGTTACACTTATTGAGGATAAGGAATTATGAAAGAACACCGTTATAGTCATTTGCAGATGGGAAGGATTAGGTTCACTTTCCACAAATATGAGAGCATGCTTCAACGCATTTCACTCCACTGTAGATTTTGCCAACAACGTAGTCGTTGTTGCTGTTATTTTGACGAAGAAGGGAGTTTCCATTAATTTGCAAAGTATGAGAACAGATTATCAGTATGGCAAATAGGCAGTTATGTAGAGACGAGAGAACAGGTGTGAACAAATACGGGAGTATTTGTTCCATCCGAAAAGATCATGGTTTCATAGAGGTTTTGATTAAAATAGCAGGTACAGACAGTGCGTCATTTAAGCACCTTGAAATGGGAACTCTACAACATCATTACTCTGGACTAGTACGCATCAACAGCCTAAGACACATTGAATTTACATTTGTGACTTCCACATTAAAAGCTTCCTTGAGTCATGTGATCAGTTTCTGAGACGCAGTATTCTCCGAACCATCACGTATATGATTTGATAGCTGCAGTTCATGTTTGGTGAAGATATGATTAGCAGAAAACTTTGAAGTGTATGTAGAATGCAATGCATAAGCATTAAAGCAAAGAAATAACAGTCTTCATTACCTATCGATTTATGAATTACTGGAATCAATTATCTCTACCAATTTCATTTCGACCAAAAATAGACATCAGATACCTGTTGAATAAATTTTCATTCACGACGCTTAAATATCAGTCGAAGCGTATACAAGTGACAATTCACTTCACTGGTGTAAACTAAGTACATACAATGACCACTTTTGATTACCTACTTGGTTCGACAATTGGAAGTATTGCAGTGTTAGCAATACTCACTAATTCTTTAATCACTTTCCTATGGATTATTTACTTATTCACTGGTGGTACTATTCAAAGACACGAAGACAACTCAGAAAGTGGGAATCGAGGCTTTGTAAATGAATATCAATCACAATGGCCAAATTGTAGTCTACGACGTTCAACAAAAGTCTATATATTCTTCATTGTACTAGCCGGTTTCACCATTCATCTGACAGATGGTATAAGATATTGCATTATCGCATTTACTGGAATCGATATTCGTGTAATCTATGGCGAATGGTTTTGTAGAATACATATTTTCTTGAAAATTCTTTCCTTGGATGTTTCAGCCTGGTTTTCAGCACTGATGAGTTTAGAAAATGTGCTTCGTATTCATCAGAAGGAAGCTAGTCAATCAACATTTCTCAACTCGAGTCTAGCACTTATTCCTCAAGCTTTATTCGTCTTTTTACTATCTTCAATAACAAGTAGTAAGTCTCTAGTGGTTTGGAGTCGAGATTGTAAAGACTTTTACTTCAGTATGCAATTTTGGTATGTCAGAATTATAATTGGATTAGTTGTGCCAACATTGATCTCAATAATCTCTTCTCTTCTCACCATCAGAATATGCTATAAAAGAGCGACTCAATTGAATTTCAGTCGAAATCGGATTTGTGAATCAGCTGAACGCTTGTCTAGCCTATCTGTTGAATCAGTGAATAGAATATTTGCAGCTAAGATGACACTATTGATGACGTGTATATTTCCTATATGTCAAGTACCATTTTTTGTATTTGTTGTGATAAACAGAGAGTATTGTTGTCTTTCAGCATTTCAAAAGGCTTTAGTTACTGGAGATTACTGTTTTGTCACTTTACAGTTAGTCTTCTGTGTCCTACATTCCCTGAAATGTTATCTCCTGATTATATCTTCACCGAATATTAATCGTGATATTAAGCTTATTGTTTCCTTGATAATGACAAGATTGCAGCGATTTCTGTGTCGCAGAATCTAATTAAATTGTTCGCCAAAATTTCATCATTCAATAAATATTGAACATGAATATGTCATTCAGTGAAATGGCTATGCTTTGACTACAGACAGAAAAAGAAATCTTATCTTGATCTTGTCTTCGTATTATCAAAGTATTATTTGTCGTATTCGATACATTTCCATCTTCATTTTTGTCTGGTAGATATGTGTAGCTTCCATGCATCAATAAATTGACAAGTAGTGAATGCTTCATCAGATGCTTAATCGACACAATTCATGAGACTATACGACATTTCAGTCAACTGGTAATTGACATCTGAATGTTCTGTTTCATTTGATAATTGTGAAAAGTGCACGAACTTCTTTTTTTCCTTTTAACAGTTATATGTCATGACGAGTTTTCTATTCCATTATCGAATGGCTATGCTGTTGTCATCTCAGATACCATTTTCTTTTGATGAAATTTCACATGTTGTACTTATGGTATGACATTCAAAACAATATATGGGTTTATCGATAATGGTTATAATATAAATTCATATATTTTCAAGTTGTAGAAAACCTTTGTAGCCCAGGTGGATGGATGATTTGACGGTTGTTGCGGTGTTCTGGGAATTGAACGATATATTTGGAGGCACTTGTGATCTTTTGAGGCTACGTCTTCAGTTCAAACTTCATTGTGAAATCGAAACTTGAGGGAACTTCTTTGCGGATGTACCACTTATCTGTCTAAACTGAAGTCAACATAAGTCCTCAATTAGTATTAGGTCGGTTGCTTTAAACGCAAATATAAATTTTTTCCAACTTCATAATTATTGTGTAATCTGGAGAAACGACTGACTTAAATGGTCATGACTTCACACTAGAACGCAAAGGAAACTGTGACCTGTAGCCAGTCACTAGCGAGTAGAAAACTGTTTCAGCACGTGTTGATATCAGTTAGATAACCATTGAAAATAAACACGGAGTACTGGACAGATGCTTCATCTTAGTTTGTGACGCAAATGCTGTACACAGTGCTCCGCAATATACTCGGAGGAATTGCTCAGGTTCAGGAATTTTAAAGTTACCCTCTATCACTTAAAATATCACGATGAAGAAATCTTCAACAGAGGGATATTTGAAATATGAATATTAAATGCATTAGATGACAGAATTGATTGGTCACTGGTAGGCAAACGAAGTCATTTCCGTATTGAACGGCGTTGCAGCTGATTAAATTTGATCAGTGTAATTGCTACTGTGATGAACAGTCTTGGAGGCTCACCACTGTCGTGCATCTTCTTTGAGGTTGTATAAATCTACATTTCGAATTCTTAGTAGTCGACATTATGGCGTGTTTACAACTTTGAATTCACTGAGATTCAGACGCACATCCTTCAGTGTTATAGTCACATAATACAACACTGAATTATTTTGACGATGTCTGTGTTCTTAGTCATTAGATCGA